>OZ012737.1:50315542-50664553 GCA_963859935.3 Lathyrus sativus
TGAAGACAATGACTTTGGCAACGACTCTTCTTTGATCAGCATCTTTTCAAATGAACAGATATGGAAATATTTCCTAGCATCAGAACTTCTGATGATGTTCCATTTTCTTCTTATCAGAGTAACTCTCTTCCAGAGTTCTGCAGCTTTGTGCTAGCATGATTGTTTGAACAAAACTGTTCATCCAGAGGAGCGCTTCAGATCAGAGCAGATCTTCACTCTCCAGATATCCATGTTATCCAGATGTACTTTGTTATAAACGCATCAGAGCTTAACGTGTTTTGATTCTAAGAGCCTCTGTAGTTGCAGCGTTGAGTAGCACGCTCAGAGTCTTCTGAAGCTTCGCTTTATACTCTACGCTCAGAGTCTTCTGTGGCTTCGCTCAGAGACTTCTGTTGCATTCAGAGGAATTTTGTTATGTTATCTGAAACAAAAACACTTGAACAAAATTAGAGTATATATTTTCTCCATACAAAATTTCATTATTGTTATCATCAAAACATTGTTATATATTAAGAACCAATTTGTGTTCTAACAACAAGACATTTAGTACTACTCAACGATACTTCACTCAAGTCAAGCATATAAACATTGTTAACCCTCAGGCCTTTGAACACATCATCTTTATTATCATTATGTTCAATCATGTAACACTTTTTTGAAAATGAAGCTTTATAATCTTTGTCACATAATTGACTAATGTAATTAGATTATGTTTAAGACCTTCAACTAATAGCATGTCTGAGATAGTAGTAGAAGAGGAATTACCTACACTACCTTTGTCGAGTATAGCTCCCTTGTTATTATCACCGTAGGTCACAAATCCTTTCTTCTTCGCCACAAAGTCGATGAATAAGAAATATCTCCCATCATGTGTCTTGAACATCCACTATCGAGAAGCTATCTTCTCTCCGTAGGCTCAAGACGTTGTACCTACACAATTCAAACAAGGGAGATAGGTACCCAATTTTTATTAGGTCCTTGGGTGTGAGTGAACCTTTGGTTGCATTTGGGAAACCATTGGAAAATACCTTTAGGAACCAAGAATCTCCTAAATCGGCATTTTGCATTGGTGTGACTCTTTTTGCAATAATACAAATAAGTACGATTAATATAAGATTTACATTTGATATCTTTATCTTTAATCACATACATATACTTTTGATATGGATTATTCAGGCTTTCTCTAAAATGTGATCGATCAATAGTGAATGTGACTTTAGATTTTAGATCCTTGTCTAATTTGGCTTTAAGATATCTAACCTCCTCTTATCAAGTATGACAAGTTTCACAATCCCAATTTAACCAAATACTTTTGTCCTCCTCAATTTCAGTTTTTGTTGCTTCCACCATAGAGTTCTTAAGAGCTACTAATTCCTTTTCGGAATCAGAAATCTTTTTCTATAGATGTGAAAAAATTTGCTTATTTGAAGCTAAGCGTTTAAAAGCTTCTTTAGCCTCATGGTGTAAAGTATCAAAAGCCTTTTGCAATTCCAAATGAGACATTTTATTAGAGTGTCTTACCTCTTTCTTCTTCCTTTGATGAGCCATGAGACAAAGTTTGACAAATTCATCTTCATCACTTGAGCTATCTTCAATAAAGGACTCGCTATCACTTTCCCAAGCAATGTATGCCTTCTAGGTTTGCCCGATTTCTTTTGTTGACGATTCTTTTCTTTTCCATTGTCTTTCTTTATCAAAGGACAATCTGTCTTATAATGACCGGTCTTTCCACAATTGTAGCATGACCCTTTTGATTTTCCACTCTTGTTGCCTTCACTCTTAGAGGACTTTGATTGTCGTCGAAAATCGATGAGATTCTTGTCCGAGTGTTGAATACGATTTTTCTGGATATATCGATTATATCTTTTCATAAGAAGTCCCATGTCTTCACTCGTATCTTCATCATCATCATTAGATTTACTTCCACTTTGCTCTTGTGTTGAGGACTCTGAGCTAGAAGCCTTAAGAGCAATAGACTTCTTGTCCGTGTCTTTCACCTCTCTTTCTTTTCCCTTTTCTCATGTTCATGTTCATCAAGCTTACCAAATAAAGTTGTGATGTACAATGTAGTGAGATCATTGGCTTCCTTGATCGTCGTGATCTTTGGTTTCCGTTCTCTATTAAGACATCTTAAAATTTTATTAGTAGCAACTTCATTGGAAACGGGTCTTCCAAGTGTATTTAAGTGATTGGTTACATGAGAAATTCTCTTTTGTATTTCAGCAATGGTTTCACCTTGCTTTATGTGAAAGAGATCAAACTCTTGTGTCAAAGTATTGATTCGAGCTAGTTTAGCATCATTAGTTCCCTCATGGGCAACTTGCAATGCGTCCCACATAGATTTAGCAGCAGTACAATGGAAAACTCTATAATACTCATCTACTCCCAAAGAAGATATTAGAATATTTCTAGCTTTCCAATCATAACTATACTTTTTCTCATCTTCTTCGTTCCATTGTGCTTCCGGCTTAAGCACAACAAGATTATTCGCATCGGTCATGGTTATTTCCATAGGACCATTTTGAATAACATTTCATACCTTTATATCAATGGAATTAATATGCACACACATACAATCTTTCCAATAACTATAGTTTTCACCTGTAAAATTTAATGCTCTATTGTAAGCCCCTTTTGGTTCGTTAGCCATTTTCTAAAAAGTTATATGCGAAGCACTAGATGAACTGGTGCTCATGATACCACTTGTTAGACGATGGCAATGATCTAGAAGGGGGGTTGAATAGATCACTAATTTATTACAAGATTCGACGCTTAAAAATTTAGTTTTAAAAAATTGTTCGGAAGCGGCCGAGGAACTAATTCGTCTAAACGAACCGTTACCAAAAAGATCGGATATGCGACAAGCCAAATGGAGTAACAAATATAATGAAAAACAAAATCAATAGTATGATGATTAATCAATACACATAACATCACTCTAGAGTGTCCAATTTCCAATGACTTATAAAGTGTAAACTTAATTTGACAATATAATAAACAATTTGTATGCGATCACTTCGTCGAATACTTGGTGTGCAAAACAGCCCAAGTGTTGTTTCCTATGTAATGTAAGTGCATAATTTTCACAATTACAATCCAAGTGATTGTAGCGAGTTTTCAAACCAGATTTTCTGCACTACACTATAGCAGAATTTTATCGATCAATTGATATTATACAAACACTAGCATCCAGACGGGCACTCCGCGCTTGTCTGTCTGGTTTTTTAATATTCAGACGTTTAAAAATATAAACGGTATTTTTTGTGTGCTTATTTTTTATTTTAATTTAAATTTTATATAAAAAAATTGAATGAAATAGTTGTGCAAACCATCGTATAACACTTAATAAAAGAGAAGGTAGTAAAAGAGAAGTTGAATTTTAAAATAAAAAATAAAAGGGTATAATTGAAATAAAAATAGGCTACATCAAAACAACATATTTTGCCTTTATATATGTTATAGATTTAAATTTTATATAAAAAATTGAATGAAATAGTTGTGCAAACCACCATATAACACTTAATAAAAGAGAAGATAGTAAAAGAGAAGTTGAATTTTAAAATAAAAAATAAAAGAGTATAATTGGAATAAAAATAGGCTACACCAAAACAACATGTTTTGCCTTTATATATGTTATAGATTAAAGATGAATGAACTAGTTGTGCAAACTACCATATAATACTTAATAAAAGAGAAGGTAATAAAAGAGAAGTTGAATAAAAAAATAAAAGGGTATAATTGGAATAAAAATAGGCTACACCAAAACAACATGTTTTGTCTTTATATATGTTATAGATTAACCGTTCAATGTAAAGGGATAGAGAAAGAGAGAACAACAATTGATTTTTTTAGGCAGTTCCCCTTTCGCCCTCGCTTAAGATACGTCTGCCCCCAATTCTAAAACTAGAATTGAGATATGTATTATCTTGTTGTAAAAGTTTATACAATAGAATCAATAGTCACCACACACTCAAATATAGTTGTTGATGTTGATACTATGTCTTTTCTCCCCTTGATTCAAGATGAATCAAGTGCCTCAAACATGTTGAACAAACCTCTGGTTACCGCTATTCGTCTGAACAACCCCACCGGTCTTCAAACCTTTCACTCAGATGATTTTGATCACACACCATTTGAACCCATATCTTTCTTACACAATCCTCCAGTTAACTTGATTGAACAAATCCACAGTTCTTCAATCCCCTTCGCTCGGCTGAATCTATGAAGCAAAGATTTGTGCAAAAACCCCCAAATTCTCAAGATATTGGAGGACAAAACCTTAACAGTTTTATTCAAGAAAAACCCACCGAAATATCAACCCAAAACAAGATACACAATCCTACGTTTGGACGTTATCACCTCAATGATGCAAAAGATCAATAAAAGTTGTCATGTGTAATTGTTGAGAAAATGCAAGAATGAGGATGAAGATGATGAGAATAATTCAGTGTATATCTTTCAACTTTCTTGTTGTATTAGGAATGATGAGACAAAATGAATATATATGATACCTTGAACAATTAACAAAAAATAATAGCAATGCAAATCATAACAGATCAATAAAATATGCATAAGTTAGCGAACAGTCGACCTATGCTAAAAGGGAGTCGACCTGAGCAGATCCGAGAGCAAAATTATGCAAAGATATAAGCTATGCGTCGACCGGAACAGGGTCATGCATTGACGCAAACTTGCTTAAAATAGGAAAATAGAAATGCTTACAGTATGAGTCGACCCAAGGGTCGATGTGCGCATACCCGAGAGCAAATGAATGAAAATTAACTTTTATGAATCGACCTAAGCAGGGCTTTGATTCGACTCAACCACCTGAAACTCTCAAAATGATTTTTTGCTCATGTTTTGATCTACCTAACCTATGTTTATGCAATCCTAAGTTTTCTAATAAGATCAAATACACACAAAACATATATGACATGCTCCTATATGTATAGACACATGATTTTAGACTATTTTGTACATTGTAAAACATTAATGCAAACTAACATGCGATGATACCGTCCAAATTACAACGTACGAGCTACTACACGTTTTGACATTATTAAAATAAGGTTAAGGCACCTTGCCCTCACAGTTGAATTATGAAGCTAATTTAGCTCGCTTAGTAATTGATAATAAAAATTATATTATTGATTATGCCTATGATCCAAGCAAACTTTTCAGTTTTGCGAAGTCATAATTGATTATGATGCGGATTTGACTCATATTTTCTTTCTTGGCCAACTTTTTACTATATAAAATAAATTTGTTTTGAGTTGAAAAGCATTCGGTTGAAAAACACATCAGAAATCCAAATATTCTTTTTAAATATTTTAGTGTTGAGAGAGCGAATCACTTATTTGTACTATTTGTACTATAGTTGTAAATCAAAATAGTGTTGATCTCTTGTAACAAGTACATCAAGGTTTTTTCTTCAATATATAGAGTTTTATTGCTAAACAAGCAAAATTCAAAGCTGTAATAAAGACTATTACTATTCATTTCTCTATCAACTCATATCTATATGAAAACAACCAGTAACTAACAAATCCATGCCAGGTTGATAATATGACGAAATTGATTGGAATTTGCATGCAAAAGATATATAGAATACCTTTATTTCTCTTTCAGTTGTCACTCTTTCAATGCGTCACTCTTACAATGTGTGGATGGCATAATAGGTAGCATTGTTCCAAAGAAAGAAACAAATGGAGAAGGACCACAATGTTCTCTTTCATATTTTGATTGCATCGAAGTCGAAGACTCATGACAATGGTTAATCACCGGTTTTCTTAAAGAAAATAAACGTCTTATCATAAAATATTTAGATACAAAATGAAGAGAGTGGCTTCTTTCTTCAAGTATGGACCACCATCGTTTATTGTTTTTAATATTTTTTAGTAAATTTTATTATATTTATCTTTTTGTAAATAAATATTATAAGAGGTTGTTGGACAGGGATTTCACCAAACGTTATATGATATTAAGCCCATATGAAAGATATTTTAAAAAGTGATATGGAAGAGTCGATATTTCTAGGATGTAAATTTTTTATAAGATTGTCAGTTGAGTTAAAACTACTTAATATCAAGGGAAAACATGGATGAACAGATAAAAGTTTCATAGAATTGTTGAATTATTGCAAGAATTGTGTCAAATGGGCTTGGACTATGTCAAAATACATACATTTCATAATGATTACATATTATATAGGTAAGAGTGTGAAAACTTAACTCAGTGTCTGATGTGTGAGGAGTCACGCTACAATTTGAAGGACAATGGTGTTGAAGATGATGATGGTGTAACGAGTAAGGGTGTTGCTACTAAGGTGATGTGGCTGATAATCCACTTTTAATGTGTTGTTATTATCCCTTTTTAATTGTGATTTTATTTTTAAAGTAAGTATATTTATTTAATTATAATGTTTTTAGCTTGTTTTGCTTTGAGCACAATAAGCGCTTCTTTTGTATTTTTCATGTGTGTTTTTATTTTGCAAGGCAGTTTTAAGACAAGTTGAGGCATGCTTGGTCTAGGCAGCATCTGGAAGTGAGAGTGGAATGGAGAATTAAAAAGTGTTGAGGATCACAAGTAGAAAATAGTCAAGAGCTTAATGGAAGATCATTTCTAGGGCTTGCGTGGCAGAATTGTGCTTAGAAGAAATTGAAAATCAAAATGATAAGATCAAATGCAAAAAGGGACAAAAGCATAGTATAGTGGGGGCCACCTCTACAAAAGCGTGCCCTGCACACAAGCATTGTGCCGCTTGCACCTCTGCGTCACTACCTGCTGTAGTAGCCTGCAACAAACGCCTTGTCCCCCCACCAATGTCTGTATCAGGAAGCTTACTCACTAAGAATTAAGGACAGAAAGAGAATATGTTGATTTGATTTGGGCTAAACCTTGTTTGAATCAAAGGCCTACTTCCTCTCACATTTGTGCTCAAGTCTATAAAAGCTAACCTTAAGATTTGGAAAAAGAGTTCCATACACACAAGAATTATAGTTTAATATTAGTTTATTTCATTCTGAGGGTTAGTGAGAAAATAGAGAGAGTTCTTTTTCTCATCCAATCTTGTATTCACTACTGAGAGCTGGCGCGACGACGTCACTTGCTGTTTATCCAACACAAAAGCTCTCTAAGTTACTTTTAGGTTGTCATTTTTTTTACATCTTTTGTTTAAGCATGTTTTCTAATAGTTTCAGTTCAGTAGTTTATACTCAGCTCATCATGAGCTAAACACTTGTTTGATGATCAATGTAAAGTTAATATAATGTTGTCTTTATGTTAAAATGATGTGATGTTACGTGTCTTATTTTGTTATGTGTTTTCATGCTATAAACCTGACTCTTTGAATGATCAACTTAGAAAAAGATAAAAGCTTGTTGTTGCGAGAGATCCAACAACAAGTGGATTTCATAACAAAAGTGGTTAAACAAGTAAGATAGAGATATTCACTTAATTAGCTTGCTTATAGATAAGAAGTTAAGGCCATAAAGAACTTTCAGAATATAAATCGAATGTATTTTAGGGTTATAAGTGAGACTTAGAGATTTGTTCCCTTGCCCTAGTAATGCACGAATTGATGTTGTAGAGATACACACAAAGATCACATTCTAATCTTTTGAGGCACGACACATCTCATCATATACACATTTTGGCTACTACATATTAATGGATCATAGCTCATCATTCACTCTCTTGATTTTATTAGCTATATCTATATTTCATTTAGTTCAGTGTTGTGGCCACTTCTAATTTGTTACAAATTATCATTTGTTACCTTACTCATACTTGTTTTTAAACAAAGATTACTTACAAGTGTTCAATTTAAACCTCTTTCCTCCCTATGGGTACTATATCCTTACTATTATTACTAGTTGTAATAAAACATACATGTATACTTGCATGTGACACCATAGCCTCATTAAATTGCCAACAAGTTTTTGGCGCCGTTGCTGGGGAGTTCCAAGAAGAATTTTGAACCATTGTGTTGTTTATTTTTGTTTAAAATTCGTATTTCAGCTTTTTATTGTTTTTTGTAATCTGGTGTCACGACAGGTGTAGAGCTTCTGCATGCGCAGGTTGTTATCCTCAAAATACAGAGAAGATTCTAAACCTGAAAGAACATTTCGCATACAAAGGAGATTGATACGTGCTACGCAACAACCAGAAGAAGGGAGCTCTATTCCTGAACCTCACGGATTTCAAGAGTGGGTACAAGAAGACGCACTCATGACTGAGTATGGTATAACACCCCATTTAATTATTTAGTCGTTTTGTGATTATTTTGTGTGATTGTTAGACATTGTCTTGGTTAAGGGTAGGTGTTAAGGTGAGTGTGAGAGTTAGTGAAATGGATTTGATTAACGTATGATAGTGAGACATTTTATTAATGTTAATATTAGCGTATCAATATTATTCTTATTATTATTATTATGATTATTAATATTAGTATCATTATTTTTAGCACAGGAGACAGTTCACCGGTTAACTCAGGCATTTTCATAGGTACAATATCAAAAGGCAAGATTCAGAGGCTTAACGTGGCTCAGAACGAGTGAAAACAGATGATTATGTAAGTTTCCCTCCAAATGGCGCAATTTTTCAAATTTGTGAAGGGTTAATCGATTAACCAAAGCAATTTTTGCCCAGATACGTGCATTTTCAATGCTGCCACTTTTGGGGTCCATTTTAATCATTTGCGAATTGGTTTTTGCATCAGTAGAAGGATCTAGCATCACTCCAATTTTGATTTACTTTCAAAACCAATCCAATTTCCCTCCAAATTTCCATTCCTAATCCAATTCCAAATTTCTATTCCTAATCCAATTCCAAATTTCAAACCCTCACTCCAAACCATAATTTCACTCCTAACCAAAAGCTTATTTAAGCTAATTCATTCCAAACCTCAAGGATACGCACCCATTCACCCTTCATTTTTCAGAATTTTCTCTCAAATTCTCTCAATTTTCTCTCAATTCTCTTACACTCCAAAACTCCATTAGAGCTCTTTCACTTGAATTCTTTGATTCTTCATTGGAATCCTTGAATTCTAGAGCTTAACTTCCATCATTCATCTTTATCAACTTCAATTCATCATTTGATTTTCATTTGGATCTAGATCTGGTTTTGGAAGCAAGCTTTTAAGTGATTGTTGGATAAACTTTGGCTTAATTTGCCTCATTCGTCTCTTGCAAGAAATCTCTTGGATGTTGAAGTTTTCTTGGATTTGTAGCTTGGATCTATCTTTTGCAGTATAACAACACTTACCAAAGTAATTCTCGGCTTTGAAGGTTAGTTAATTCTAGATCCACTTCTGTTTTAAGATTATTTGGATAATCAAAATGTAGATCCTCAATTTTAATTGATTTTGATGATTTGATCTATGTGTTTTGTGATCTCAATGCTTGAATAAGTTTGATTGATGTTTGATCACTAATTTTTGGTGTTAAATTCGTGCATAATTGATGTGTGCATAAGTGATTAATTGCTGGAAGTGCTTTTGAATTGTTGATTTTCTACTTCTGGTGCAGTGTTAATCGATTAACCAGTTGCAGTACAAAACTGGTTAATCGATTAACCAGTGTATTTTCCGCCAATTTCAAGTGGTTAATCGATTATCCACATTTGCACTGCAAATGGTTAATCGATTAACGCTAGACCAGAAGGCCATGTTTGGTTGTTTTCAAACATGTTTTGATTTCTTTCCACCTTTAACCTTCATGGATTGATATGATGCATATGTGTGGACTGTTTTTAACTTGTTTCATCATGCTTGATTATTTGATTACGATTCTTTGACGCGCGACTTTTGCTTTCCGTTGATAAATGCTTGAAATGCTTATGTTGTTGCTTGATGTGATGATCATGTGCTTTGCTCATTTGTATCATGTTAATTGATGATTGTCTTACTGGACATGTGATGCATGTTCGTATTTGCTTCCGATTCCGTTGTCGCATGATCGTTTGAATTGTTTAATTGATGTGAAAAGCATGTTATTCTTGTTGAATTCTTGATGATGCAACCTTGTTGAACATTCGTGTTTAATTGTTAATGCATGTCCATCTTTGCTTGATACTTGTTCATGATTAATGCTTGTTCATGTTGATTGTGTTGAAGCATGCTTGCTGCCTTGTTTTTTGCAGCTGTTTTATTCAGTAAATACATGATGTTGTATGTTATCCTTGCTTGCTGCCCTGTTTTCTACATGTTGTATGTTCGTATATGGGAAATGATGAGTGAGGGGTCTCCTCTGGTTTGTCTAGAGCGATTAGTGTATGTCCCGTCTAGGGGCGATATGCGACGCATTCGTTCATATATCATAGTCTTTAGTGCAACGTGAATCACAAAGCAAATCGATTCACTTCATTAAAACTCACAAACAAATTACAAACCTTTTTATCCTTCAGAATTTGTTCTTCAAACTCATTTTCAGAAAAGAGTATATTATTTTTCCGTTCTACCGCAAATAGGCATTGACCCTAACTGCTAGAATGGGAACTTAATGTTGCTCATAAAAAAAACACTTAACCAACTTGTGGTTTCGTTGCCCGAACTACGTTTGCTCTGAATGGGAACTTAATTGTTTTTCTTGTTTTTGAGGATTTATTGAATTAAATTAAATCTAAGTTAAATTGAAACATAGAATTAATTCAAAAATTTAACTTAAGTTAATAAAAAAGGATTAAGTGGTTATACTTTGAAAAAGATTTAGAACTTAGGAGTTAATTGCTTTTTATGGTTTTTTGAGAATATTATGTAATTAAAAATTAGATCTATGTTATAAGATGATATTAGAAATTAATTAAAAATGATGGAATTAGCTAAGAAAGGTTTTGGATTTTTTTTTTAAAAAAAGAATTAAAAGTGACTTAAAAAGTTCGAAGTTATTTTAGAAAATAAAATGTTTTTTTTTTAATTTTTAAATAGATAAATATTTATTTTTTTATGGGTTTTTTAATTATTAACTATTTTTTTTAGATTTTTTTAATAATTAAGAAAAGGTTAATGTTAGTTGTTTAGTGTTAGTAATGTTTATTAATTAATAATAATTACAAAATAATTAAAAAAACAAAACTAAAAATAAAAATAAAATAAAAAAGAATCGGTGGGCTGGGTCATCACCCCCAGACCCAACCCGTCCGTTTTAAGAAAAAGAGAGAGGGGAAAGGGGAAACCCTAAATCCTCCAAGGGCAGCCAAAAACAGCGCCTTCCCCTTGCTTCATTTCCTTTGGTTTTTGCCCTTCTTGCATGCATTGGATCTCCCTCTTCCATCTGCGATTTGCTTTCTCTCTTCTCTCTTATGTGGCCGTGATTTGTCTTCTCCTTTTGATCTGCAAAAAAACATGAATTTAAAGAATGTTAGCAAAGTTTTTCCTACCCTAAACAAGAAGAGGCGATGAGGAACCCAGAGTGTTCTGAGCCTTGCGGTTTGATGACGGCGAACGGTTTTGTGACGTTGAACTGGTTTGCGGTTTTAATTTCATTTTGATGGCTTGTTGGCGGTGATGATGAGTCTTTTACTCTGAGCCTTGGTGTTTCGTGTGAGGTTTGGGATCTGATTTGATGCTTGTGGGGGTTTGGAGTTTTTGGCAATGATGAACGGATCTGTTCTGAGCCTCGTCTGGATTTTTGGATGCGAGTGATGATTTTTTAATGATTTCCAGATGTGGTTTTTGTATGATTTTCGTATGGTTTTTGTCATTGTGAACTGCTGGCCCTTTCATATGGTTTTCGGTCCTCTCTTATACAACTTTTTCTTGTTAAAACAAATTAAAGTGTTTAAAGTTATTTCCTTTTTCATTTTGATGCTTTCTGAAACATGTTTTGGTTCTTTCCATCTTCGCTTTCTAATTATTGATGGTGACAGATATTCTATTCCCAGATTCTCTTGTGGGCTGTTGTTCTTACCGTTTTTGGTTTTTCAGATTTTAAATGGTGATAATATCCTGTTTCCGGAATTGTTTATGGTGTTGTCTAATTTTTAATTTTTGGATCTTGTCATGATGATGGTGGCAGTTTGCCATTTTCAGAATATTTCTTGATGACATTGATGATGTTTTCTTTGATGAAGTTGGTTATTTCCATTTCAGATTTTGGCTTTGTTGATGTTGTTGGATTTTAATCCATTTTCGGATTTGGCGGCTATTGAACAGTGTTTGGGATCCAAAAAAAATCATTTTTCTCTTTTTTTTAATAGGAACGCAATATGCCTTGTTTTTGGTCGCTGCTGTCGGGAAAACGGAAGCTGGCGACGAATTTTCGTTGCCCTTCCAAAAATGCCCAATGATGAACTCTTTCTGAGGGCTGTTTTAGAAAAATAAAAATCAAAGTCCCCTTTTTTGTTGAAGATTCTAAGTTCTTCTAATATTTTTGTTATTGTTTTGCAGGTCTTGCTTGAAGGCTTGAATATGGAGGTTTGAAGAATTTTGGAGAAAAAAAACATGGAGGCTTTGAAGATAGGACTTTAGGATTTTAGGATTTAGAAACTTTGTAGTTTTGTAGCTTGAATCCAAAAATGTAACTTGAATATTGTGATGACTTGAATCGCGTAATAGAATTCAGAAAGTGTATGCGAATTTCAAAATCTTGAATAAAATATGAACTCAATTTCTCTTGAGTTTTATTGCAACACACGTCCTATTACGAACAACCTTAGGTTTTGCAATTTGCACCTGAGGCATCTGAAAACTTGTGATTACTTGAAACCAAACAAAATCCATTGTGAATTCGAAGCAAACCATGAATTGTGACTCAAACTATGCCTTTGAAAATTAACTCGTAACTGGAATAGAAACCAGTGAATAAGGACTTAATCTTGTTTAGATAATCTCTTTGAAAATGGGGCCCGTCTGTAATACCAGCCACCACAAAATTCTCAGTAGTCTTGTAATGATCATAGCTCAAGATCCATGGGTAGAAGCCACTTAGTCTCCTAGAGCAAACCTGTTCTCATAAAATAAAACGGGCAAACTGGTTAAATGGTTAGTTAAAACGGAAAATGTACTAAAGTGAAATGCAACAATGATCACTAATCTAAGGGTAAAATTTGGGGTGCGACAATTGCCCCTATTTTAATTACTTCACTAGATGATTTGAGCGACGAAAGCTCGAGAAATCATGGTGAAAGGGATTTAAATACAGATAACCGAAAATTTTCTCTTAGATGTAGTGATGTGCGATGCTATGGACAACGAAACAAACTAAAATGCTGACGATGCTATGAATCTGATATGATGCATATGACGCAAAAATGCAGACAAAACGACAATGGAGATGGCACCGGCGAGACGACCTCCACTGGGGAAAATGTCTAGAGTAGCTGCTCAACAGGTTCAGGCATGACCTGTTGACACTCTATGATAAAAGGTAAAACATGATCCACACGGCGGTAGGATCAGGTAAACAAAAATGTTGGAGTCTTCAGGCGAGAATAGCATCCAAGCTTCTGGAAATTCCTTAAACGAAGAAATGGAACGGGATCTTCAGGAACCATCAGAAAATATATAGGGTAAAAACCTGTTGTATGCCAAAATAATTGGACTTCAATGGGGAAATGCCCTGATAAATTTCTCGAGAGAGACTGCCACTTATTGTTGCAAGGGACTTACATGCCAAAACTGGATAAGCTTCTCAAATAGAGACTACCACTTATCTGAAAAAGATAACGATGATAAGCTTCTCATGCGAGATTGCCACTTATCTGGGGATGCGAATAAAATTGATAAGCTTCTCTTGGAGAGACTGCCACTTATCTGGAAAAAGTGCAATGGAAACAAGCTTCTCGAGGGAGATAGCCACTTGTTGTTGGTATAATGAAAATAGAAATAAGCTTCTTAGGTGAGACTGCTACTTATCGGTGCTGTGAAATGGTAGTGATAAGCTTCTCGGATGAGACTGCCGCTTATTAGGGAGCAATGATACAATGATAAGCTTCTCGGAATGAGACTGCCACTTATCTACAAAGGTAGCAATGATAAGTTTCTCAGGCGAGACTGCCACTTATCTAGAAGGGTAGCAATGATAAGCTTCTCAGGCGAGACTGCCACTTATTTCATAGGTAAACTGATGAAACGATAAGCTTCTCCGAAGAGACTGCCATTTATCTTGGGGCAAAGCATGATAAAATTCTCGGATGAGATTGCCACTTATCAGCAAAGGCGTTGTAAAAGCTCTTCTTGTGAAGGCAAAGTATCTACCAACACAAGCGTGCCTCTGGTTTTTGATGATGACAACTTGCTAAGAGATATCCTTCTTTCGTTTAAATCATTCACGCTACTTATGATTCAATTTTTACAATGACGTAATGCACAAAAAGCTGTAGAAATTTATGTCTTTGCAGATTTTTGAACCATGAGCCGACCATACCGTCAGCACACAGTTTCATTCAGTTCACACGGCTCAGCGCATGAAGGTCATGCGTCGACCGTTAACTTGGCGCATGCAGGTTTAAGAATCAGACGGCTCAGCGCATAAAGATCATGCGTCGACCGCTGACTCGGCGCATGACAGTTTGAGTGTCACACGGCTCAGCGCACGCCGACCCTATGGTCGACCGTTCGCGCGCAGAAACAGAAATTCTGCTATATTTCATTGATCTGTCAACTGTCTGTTTTGTATATTACTATAAATAGCTGTCTTTTCAATTTTAACAACTAACATTTTTGAAAGCATTGTGAGAAAGTGTTCAGGTCAAGAAACGTGAAAGAGGTGCATCAGTGTTCTTCATCTTCATCGTTCAATCAACTCACAAATCCTCAAATTACAGATAATCAATTTTTTTGCTGCGGTTTGTGGTTTGCTCGACGGTGATAAGGTTCGAACGCGTGATTGAAGATCCGGTTCGAGTGGAAGCTGGTGCAGGTGTTTCTTGGGAGAAAACCTTTGAGGTTTTACCTATCAAGACTACAGGTTTTGAAGGCTTTTGTTACGGAATCGTCGGTTCAACAATCAAGCGAGTGCGAAGGTGATTGATTAGCGGAAGGTTGATCAATCTAGTAGCTAGGGCGTTGAAAGGTTGAAGACGTTCCGGGTTCAATTTGGGTGTGTCTAAGATCAGCCGTGCCGAAGGTTTGATCAACGGAAGAGTTGTCAATAAGGTGGCTGCAATCGGAGGTCATTCACATCAAATTGGAGGACTTGATTCATCTTGAATCAAGGGGCAAGAAGTGGTAGAAATTATCAGCAACATTAAGATTGTTTGTATCAATTGTCTATCGATTCTTGTGTATAACTGTTCTACCAAACAGGTGATATCTATTCAATACATATCTCAATTCTCATTGTAGAATTGAGGGCAGACGTACCCCAACGCGAGGACGACTGGGGGAACTGCCTCATCAAATCTTGTGTTCCTTTATTTTCTGCATTTTCAATTACAGCTTAAAAATTAAGTGATTCTAGAATAAGTGATTTTGTCAAATTGTAGTATTGATTGAGTGAGTTGGTGAAACACTGTTTTTTAACTACTAAGTACAATAGAAATACTGTACTAAGGCTTTTTCAATCACTCATTCAACACAAATATCATTTAAGGTATTTGTGCACACCAACTGTTCGACAAAAGTGCTGAACTAAAATTGCCTTAATTTTGCTGCTAGTTTTGGTGTAATTTTTGATCATTGGAATAAGGAAATAGTACGAGTGAATCACATCTGAGTTTTGCATAAAAGTGTGTAGTGATTTACTATCCGTTATCGTCTTAAATTCATCTGCTTGACGCATATCCGGCTCTCCAATAGTTGTTCGTTTTAGACTATATTTTCCAAGGCCGCTTCCGCATTTGAAAACAATTTTGAAAACCAATTTTATTGGTAGCGCCACTCAAATTTTTAAAAGGGATCTATTCAACCCCCCCTTCTAGATCCGTGCCTTAGTCTAACAAGTGGTATCACGAGCTCCGGTTCTCCGGTGCTTCAAATACAACATTGATAGAATAATGGCTAACGAACCAAAAGGGGCGTACAATAGAGCTCCCGTTTTTAACGGTGAAAATTATAGCTATTGGAAAGACTGTATGCGGGTGCACATTAATTCCATAGATAGAAAGATATGGAACGTTATTCTCAATGGTCCGATTGAAATAACCATGACAAATGAGAATAACGAAGTTGTGCCAAAGCCCGAAGCACAATGGACCGACGACGATGAGCGAAAGTATAATTACGATTGGAAAGCTAAGAACATTCTAATCTCCTCATTAGGTGTAGATGAATACTACCGTGTATCCCATTGCCCTACGGCTAAGACTATGTGGGATGCACTACAAATTGCCCATGAGGGGACAAACGATGTTAAGTTGGCTCGAATCAACACTCTTATACAAGAGTTTGATCTCTTTTTCATGGAGCAAGGGGAAACCATTGCTGACATGCAAAAGAGATTTACTCATCTCATAAACAGATTACATTCACTAGGAAGACCTATTTCCAATGATCTTTCTACTAATAAAGTTTTGAGATGTCTTAGCAGGGAATGGCAGCCGAAAGTGACCGCCATCAAAGAGGCAAATGATCTTACGGTATTAGACCTGACTACATTGTTTGGCAAACTACAAGAGCATGAACAGGTACTCTTGAGTCTTAACCAACATGAAAGGAAAGAAAAGAAGGACAAAGTAAAGATGAGTGAAAAGAAGTCTATAGCTCTTAAGGCTTCTTCCTCGAAGTCTAAAGCAAAAGAGCAAAGTGATTATTCTTCAAGCGACGACGAAGAAGAAGACATAAATGAGGACATGGGGCTGTTCGTTAAACGGTATAACCGGTACGTGAGAAAGAACGGCATCCAACATTCGGAGAAGAACCTGGTAAATTTCCGAAGGCAATCAAGGTTCTCCAAAGATGACAATCAAAAAGGCAAAAAGACTAGAGGAACGTGCTATAAATGTGGAAAGCCCGGTCACTACAAACCGGACTGTCCAATGAACAACAAGGGAAAAGAAATGGAACAATCGAAGTCACATAAGAGAGCATCAAAGCCTAGGAGGGCGTACATCGCATGGGAAAGCGACAGTGATTCTTCCTCCTCTAATGAAAGCTCTAGTGATGAAGAAGAGTCCGTGAATCTATGTCTCTCCGCAAATCAGAAAAAGAAAAAGAAACAGGTACGTCACTCTAGATATAATATGTCATCTAATATGTCTCATTCCGAATTACAAACCGCATTCGATGTTTTACACAAGGAAGCAACTGAAGCCTTTAAGAAACTTGCTTCTAATAGAAGAATTTTTACATATTTAGAGCACAAAGTCTTAGAGTCCGAAAAGAAATTAGAGGACCTTAAGGCTTCCATTGTGAAAGATAATGAATCGGATTGTAAGGACAATAGTAATCCTTTCAACTTTGGTTGTGATACTTGTCACATTTGGCAAGGTGAGGTTAGAAACCTTAAGGCCAAATTAGACAAGGCACTTGAACCTAAAATTACATTTGCAATCGATAAAAAGGATTTTAGAAAAAGTATGATAAACCCATATCAAAAATATGCATATGTAATTAGGGATCAAGCAAGTGAAAGTGATTCTAATGTCGACTTTGTATGCTTTTACTGTTGCAAGAAAGGCCACTCCATTGGTAAATGTCGATTTAGGAGATTTCTTGTTCCTAAAGGCATCTACCAATGGTTGCCCAAACGCAACCGTCTTGTCGCTAACCTATTAGGACCCAATATGCCATTGGGTACCTCCCTTTTGTAAGTTATATTTTGACAGGTGAAATGTGTCGAGTCCACCGAGAGAAGATGGGTTCTTGATAGTGGGTGCTCAAGGCACATGTCTGGAGACATATCCTTATTCATAGACTTCGTGGCTAAGAAGAAAGGGTATGTAACATACGGTGATAACAACCGCGGAGCGATACTAGGTAAAGGTAGTATAGGTAATCCCTCCTCTACTACAATTTCCGATGTGTTGCTTGTCGAAAACCTTAAACATAATCTCCTTAGCATTAGCCAATTATGCGACAAAGGTTACAATGTTTCCTTTTCAAAAGATTGCTGCAAAATTGTGCATGAAAGTGATAAGAAGAATGTGTTTATTGGTTTTAGAGTAAAGCATATAGGATTTATAATAAAAGATTACTAGCTGTTGAAGAGTCTGTGCACGTTACGTTTGATGAGTCCTATCCGAGAAATGTCGGAAAGGATAGTGTTGTTCATGGTGCAGGTACATCCACAGAAGACATACTCAAAGGTGGCGAAACGGGGATTGATCAACCCGATAGAGTCAAAATTGAGGAGGATAAGGATGCACACCATGAGGTAACTGAGGAAGCTCATCCGCCTACAAACGATGATCTCCCTCAAGCTTGGAAGTCGTGTAAAGATCATCCAATTGACAATATTCTCGGAGACATCACAAAGGGAGTCACCACTCGATCTAAGCTAAGTAACTTTTGTTATCACTTCGCTTTCGTTTCACAAATAGAGCCTAAAAACCCTAAAGAGGCCCTACTCGATGAGCACTGGTTTTTATCGATGCAAGAGGAACTAAATCAGTTTAAAAGAAACGAGGTATGGGACCTTGTCCCTCCTCCGCGAGGCCATCGAGTAATCGGCACCCGATGGGTGTTTAGGAACAAGTTGGACGAAAACGGGGTAATAACCCGTAATAAAGCGAGATTGGTCGCTCAAGGGTATAACCAAGAGGAAGGCATCGACTATGAGGAAACTTATGCGCCGGTTGCCCGACTCGAGGCTATACGCCTTTTACTCGCCTTTGCATGTGCAAAGGATTTTAAGTTATTTCAAATGGATGTTAAAAGTGCGTTCCTTAACGGTCACATAAATGAAGAAGTATATGTGTCTCAACCTCCCGGTTTTGAATCTCATGAATACCCTGAACATGTTTACAAGTTAAAAAGAGCTTTATATGGTCTCAAACAAGCTCCTAGAGCTTGGTATGAGCGACTAAGTAAGTTTTTACTTAATCAGGGGTACTCACGAGGAAAGGTTGACACTACACTCTTCATTAAACGTCAAGGAAAGCACTTGATTTTGGTGCAAATCTATGTTGACGATATTATATTTGGATCCACTAACATGAATCTCGTGAGAGAGTTTTCTGACCTCATGCAGGGCGAATTCGAGATGAGTATGATGGGGGAGCTCACATACTTCCTCGGCCTGCAAATTAAACAACTCCAAGAAGGGACATTCGTGAGCCAAACAAAATATTGTTTGGACTTGATCAAGAGATTTGACATGGCAAAATCCAAGGCCATAGACACCCCAATGCCTACATGCGTAAATTTGGATAAAGATGAAAATGGCAAGGACGTAGAGGTAAAACGATATAGAGGTATGATTGGTTCACTTCTCTATCTTACTGCGTCACGTCCTGATATTATGTTTAGTGTGTGCATGTGTGCACGATACCAATCATGTCCCAAAGAATCCCACCTAAAAGCTGTTAAACGAATTCTTCGATACCTGTCAGGTACCCCGAAGTATGGATTGTGGTATTCTAAGGGTAGTGATTGCTCGTTGGTAGGTTACTCCGATTCCGACTTTGCCGGGTGCAAATCGGATAGGAAAAGCACTAGTGGTACATGTCATTTGTTTTCAAACTCCTTGGTTAGTTGGCATAGCAAGAAACAAGTTTCAGTTGCTTTATCAACGGCCGAGGCGGAATACGTTGCCGCTGGTAGTTGTTGTGCTCAAATTCTGTGGATTAAGCAACAACTACTAGATTTCAATCTTAAACTTGAACGTATTCCTATCCTATGTGACAACACTAGCGCTATTAACCTTACCAAAAATCCCGTATTACACTCTCGCACTAAACATATAGAAATTCGACACCATTTTCTTAGGGACCATGTTGAGAAAGGTGATGTTGTATTTGAACACGTTGACACTAAAAACCAACTAGCGGACATTTTCACAAAGCCGCTAGCAACGGAACCTTTCTTTCATATCCGCCGAGAACTTGGCATCCTCGACATTTCGGAACGGGAATAATATTTGCTGATGTTATCTTATTTCATTCAAATAATCATGCTGTTGTACTTCTAACAATTTGATATTCGTGTAAGTATAAGTATGTTGTGTATCAAGCAAATCAGGCATCAAGGTGATATTGTTCTTTCTCTCTCTCTTTGTTTGATAATCCTGTTGATCTCAAATCATATCGCTTATACTACGCTAAATTTGTATGACATCTACTGCATATGTATATAGATATTTTTTTTCTTATATGTCATGACATCATTTTTGCATAGCATGTACCTCTGAATATGGTAAAATACAAAAATCTGCTGTTTGTTGCATATTGAGTCGACCATAACAGGGCAGCGGTCGGCGCACCCTGTTAACTTTTGTATCTGGTGAAAAATCTGAAGCATGCGTCGACGCATGCAGAAGCTACCGTCGACGGCTCGCGCAAAAACCCAGTTTTCCTGATTACTTGACGGTTCAGTTTTTTTTTGGGCAGTTACACTTGCATTTATCTTCATTACTAGAAACCCACACCTACTACCCCTACTAACTCTCTTCATCTCCTCACATTTTCCAATCAAACCCTAATCCTTACATTAAACAAGGGTTATCTCTCTCCTTCTTCTCAAAATTCAAAATCCTTCATCTCAAAACTCTTTATTCTCCATCACATTGGTAAAGAGTTCCTTGTACCCACAAAACTATACCCATGGCTTCTTCCTCTAGACCTACAAGAAAGAGATCAAGAGGGTCAACCTCCGGAACAGTGCCAATCACTGCAGAATCCCTGGTTCATCCGTCTCGTCGGGAAAACTTTAACAAAGACATTGGTAAGAGGAAAGTGGTTCGACAACACGCCTTCTATGAACTGGTTGCTGAACGCATGCATCTGGGTAAGTTCATGAACTTTCTTACTTATCATGGTGTTGAACGATTTGTTGAATGCAATGTACAATATAGCGAAGATCTGGTGCGTGTCTTTTACTCTGAATTGAATGATAAATTTCACGGAGAAAACTTTCATTCCCATATTGGAACAACTCAAGTGACTGTAAATACTGAATTCTGGAGTAAGTATTTTGATATGTCTGTAGAGGATGGTGAACCTCCCCTAGCCGAAGTGACCGATTCTAAAACTCTTGAAGGTTATGAGTATAACAAAGCACTGAATAATATGCTCAAGAGGCCTTATCCGGAGCACATTGTAAACAGTGCGGCTTTTCCGAGGTCCGTCACATCCGGAAAACTCAGATCATTTCCAAGGATCCTTCAATGGATTGTGGCGCGCATTCTGCGGCCTAAACAAGGTGGTTTGTCAAGAGTCGAACAAGCTGAAGTGCATCTCATCCATATACTAGGTCACGGCATTAAAATTAACTGGCCGTACTATATTACAAGCCGGATGTATGAACTAAGAGACTCCAAGCGAGGCACCGCGCTCGCCTATGGCTCATTCATTCAGGAAGCTTTAAACTCTGCAGGTATCAATTACCCGTCTTTTCCGTATACTCCAATTTCTTCCGATAAAGAGTTCAGTTCAAAGGTCTTTGCTATGATGGGATATGTGTGGGATCAGTCGCTCAAAAGTACAGATTTTATCGGCGCTCAACCATGGCTGCAGCTGCCTCCTCGAGTGAAGAAAGTGCTGATGAGTCAGAGGGTGGAGAAGATGAAGAAGCAGAAGGAAGCTCAAGTGAAGATGAAGACAATCAAGGTGACAATGCAGGAGAGGCACAAGAAACCGCTGATGAGACTCAGCTGGACCACGATATTAATGAAGGTCATCAACCATACGTGCCTTCTGAAAACTATCAACAAACATATCAAGATGACAATCAACACAATAACTGGTCTGCCTACTCAAACCAACAGGAAAATGAGGATGAGGAGAATAACCAAGGCTGGGGTGAATGGCAATACACCGGGTGGACCACCCTTGGCAAATTCTATCAGCCGTATCAACCAAGCACTGCAGACCCACCTTCTCCTCAACAACCGTCAAACAATTCGGAGATTTTAGAAATGATGCAGTCGATGCAGTTGGAACAGCGAAATTTTATGACCAATATGCAGGAACAACAGCAAAAATTCATGAGGGATCAAAATGAAAGAATGGCACAAATTCGTTCTGAACTGCATAACCAAAATGAACGGATCAGTGGAATGTCGACTCAGCTGGACGCTCGATTCGAGACTCTAACTCACTGTCATCAAGCTGAAGAGCGCGCCATTGTCGACAGTCTTGACTTTTTGAATAACATCACAGAAGAATTTACTGATCTAGCTCATCCCCAACGCCATCCTCATTACTATGACAGGCGTGGTCGTGGTCGCGGACGTGGACGGGGCTATTAGCATGCGCTCATATGTCATTTGTTGTTTCCTGTTTTGGCTTGCATTCATTTTGTTTGTTGTGTTTTGCTTTTCTGCCCAAACTCACTATGATTGTTGCTTACTTCTATGTTGCTATCATGACATTTTTGTGGTTCTGTAATCTATTAACTGTTATCTCCATCGTATGTATAACTGTTGTTTACTTCTCATCTGTTGGTATCTCATTTATGCATGATTCAATGTGTTGTTATTGTGTCACGGGTTTACCTCTTTTTGATGTTGTCAAAGGGGGAGAACCGAGCAGTAGATAGACGATGATTACGACCGCTATAATTGTAAAAGAAAGGGGGAGCATACCTATACCTATCACGTGTTGCGTAACAGTAGGTTGCCATCATCAAAAAGGGGGAGAATGTGAAGGCAAAGTATCTACCAACACAAGCGTGCCTCTGGTTTTTGATGATGACAACTTGCTAAGAGATATCCTTCTTTCGTTTAAATCATTCACGCTACTTATGATTCAATTTTTACAATGACGTAATGCACAAAAAGCTGTAGAAATTTATGTCTTTGCAGATTTTTGAACCATGAGCCGACCATACCGTCAGCACACAGTTTCATTCAGTTCACACGGCTCAGCGCATGAAGGTCATGCGTCGACCGTTAACTTGGCGCATGCAGGTTTAAGAATCAGACGGCTCAGCGCATAAAGATCATGCGTCGACCGCTGACTCGGCGCATGACAGTTTGAGTGTCACACGGCTCAGCGCACGCCGACCCTATGGTCGACCGTTCGCGCGCAGAAACAGAAATTCTGCTATATTTCATTGATCTGTCAACTGTCTGTTTTGTATATTACTATAAATAGCTGTCTTTTCAATTTTAACAACTAACATTTTTGAAAGCATTGTGAGAAAGTGTTCAGGTCAAGAAACGTGAAAGAGGTGCATCAGTGTTCTTCATCTTCATCGTTCAATCAACTCACAAATCCTCAAATTACAGATAATCAATTTTTTTGCTGCGGTTTGTGGTTTGCTCGACGGTGATAAGGTTCGAACGCGTGATTGAAGATCCGGTTCGAGTGGAAGCTGGTGCAGGTGTTTCTTGGGAGAAAACCTTTGAGGTTTTACCTATCAAGACTACAGGTTTTGAAGGCTTTTGTTACGGAATCGTCGGTTCAACAATCAAGCGAGTGCGAAGGTGATTGATTAGCGGAAGGTTGATCAATCTAGTAGCTAGGGCGTTGAAAGGTTGAAGACGTTCCGGGTTCAATTTGGGTGTGTCTAAGATCAGCCGTGCCGAAGGTTTGATCAACGGAAGAGTTGTCAATAAGGTGGCTGCAATCGGAGGTCATTCACATCAAATTGGAGGACTTGATTCATCTTGAATCAAGGGGCAAGAAGTGGTAGAAATTATCAGCAACATTAAGATTGTTTGTATCAATTGTCTATCGATTCTTGTGTATAACTGTTCTACCAAACAGGTGATATCTATTCAATACATATCTCAATTCTCATTGTAGAATTGAGGGCAGACGTACCCCAACGCGAGGACGACTGGGGGAACTGCCTCATCAAATCTTGTGTTCCTTTATTTTCTGCATTTTCAATTACAGCTTAAAAATTAAGTGATTCTAGAATAAGTGATTTTGTCAAATTGTAGTATTGATTGAGTGAGTTGGTGAAACACTGTTTTTTAACTACTAAGTACAATAGAAATACTGTACTAAGGCTTTTTCAATCACTCATTCAACACAAATATCATTTAAGGTATTTGTGCACACCAACTGTTCGACAAAAGTGCTGAACTAAAATTGCCTTAATTTTGCTGCTAGTTTTGGTGTAATTTTTGATCATTGGAATAAGGAAATAGTACGAGTGAATCACATCTGAGTTTTGCATAAAAGTGTGTAGTGATTTACTATCCGTTATCGTCTTAAATTCATCTGCTTGACGCATATCCGGCTCTCCAATAGTTGTTCGTTTTAGACTATATTTTCCAAGGCCGCTTCCGCATTTGAAAACAATTTTGAAAACCAATTTTATTGGTAGCGCCACTCAAATTTTTAAAAGGGATCTATTCAACCCCCCCTTCTAGATCCGTGCCTTAGTCTAACACTTCTTGATAGGTAGTGCAAAATAAATGCACGTCCAGGTAGGTTCGAGGACCGACAAGGACCAAAGTTCAATCTAGAAGTGAGCTAGAAAGAAACTGTCAAACAAGACTCCACTGAGGAGATGAACTCAAATGGGGATTATCTTATCCAGGCATGGAAAAGATAACTGAAATAACCATCATCCACGAGGGGTGAACTCTGTGGGGAAACTGACAATAGTAGGTATTTTATGCCTAAGGTTGACGACTCTATTTGGAGAGAGCGGACAAACCCAATTACTTGGCGGTAACCACAGCCAAAGTAACGACAAAAAGCCAACAAGGATAGAAAACATGCAGTTCCTAATGCATATGCCTATGCGTATGTCTAAGTGAAAATGCAATGCTTATGCCAATGCTTATGCTTATGCTCATACTTATGCATATGCTGACAAAACAGACGAGAGGAGGAGGAAACGGGAGATGAAATAAACATCTCGACAGGAATACCCGGCGACCTCTGCAAAAGTACGTCTATCAAGGGATAGGAATGTTGATGGCAGAACCAAATCTTGCTTCAAAGTTATGAATTCTCTGGGGAGAACAAAATTCCACTTGGGGATATGATATCATGACTTCACTGGAAGGATTGCCATCATGAATCTGAATTTCTGATCAAACAAGACATGTTCACTGGGAGAGTCATCTTAGGATTATAGACTTCCGGGGATAAAACAAATATTTGCTTCATTGGGGAAGACGTGGAGTTAGGCAGCTTCCTGGAGAAATTGTAGCAACTTCCTGGAAAAGTACATCAACTTCCTGGGGAAAGTATCTCAGCTTCCTGGGGAAAGTACATCAGCTTCCCTAGGGAAAGCGTCTCGACTTCTTGGGGAGAATATGGCAACTTCAGTGAGGAAAATATGATTCCACTAGAGAGTGGATCCTCAAATAGATATGTATCACTCAGAAGATGCTGGGAAGATTCTCTACAGTCTTAAAAGTCATTGGAGATTACAGGATCATCCAAAAGTGTTGTCAGCTTAAGTTTCACTGGGGACTTGCGTTGAGGCAATGGTTTAAAAGTGCTTCTGCAACATTGAGATTTACTGGGGAAAGAAGATGTCCTTCATCTATTTCCACAAGTCAAAGCAACTTTATATCTTTTTCAAATGCGTTTTCAAAAGCAGTTTTAAGTTTGAAAATTTTTCACTTTCAAAATTATTATTAACAAACAATAATTTGCATAACAAAAATGAAAATCAACATAACATAAATGGAAAAAGATGAATAGAAAAAGGTTTAGTTTTATTTAAATAATGGTAGCTTGCTAATGGCAAAAGCTCCATGGAAAATTACAATTGAAATTGGCAATAGGGAAAGGTTACATTGAATCCAACGACCTCTACTGACCCTAACAACTAAGACTACCCAGAATCCTACTTCTAACAAGAGAGATTAGATTGGAGTTGATCTGATATTCTTTAATGATCGGCGTCATCTGATGCAGTGAAATGCCTTTGTCCATAATTTTTTCCTGGATCGCCTTCATAGGTTTTCAATCCACCGGGACGCTCATTTTTACCTATGCTTCCTTTCTAGGTTTTCAGCTTAGCGAGCTATTATTCTTTTTTATTTTCATCCCTAATTTTTTCCTGGATCTCCTTCATAGGTTGTGATCCATAGGGATTCCCATTTTTGCCTAAGTCGCCTTTCCAGGTTTTCGACTTAGCAGGTTCTTTTTAGGCATAATATTTTCTGACTGCATCAGAGTTCACAGGATGTGCAAGCTCTTCACCATCCATAGTTGTGAGAATTAGCGATCCTCCGGAGAAGAATGTCTTCACAACAAATGGGCCTTCGTAATTGGGCATCCATTTCCCACGCATGTCTTTATGAACTGACAATATTTTCTTGAGTACAAGTTCTCCTTGACGAAACTCACGGATTCAAACTTTCTTGTCAAAGGCTCTTTTCATCCATTTCTGATATAACTGACCATGGCACATTGCAGTCATGCACTTCTCTTCGATGAGGTCCAGCTGGTCAAATCTGTTTTGAACCTATTCGGCTTCATCAAGCTTGGTTTCCATCAATACCCGTAAGGAAGGTAGTTCTACTTCGATGAGGAGGACGACGCCCATTCCATACACCAATGAAAAAGGGGTTGCCCCTGTTGAAGTTCGCACTGAAGTCCTGTATCCGTGCAAAGCAAATGGTAATCGTTGTAATTCTTGACCATCTTTTGCAGGATTTTCTTGATGTTTTTGTTCGCAACTTCAACAACTCCATTCATTTTGGGACGGTAAGGAGAAGAATTGTGATGTGCAATCTTGAAACTTTCGCACAACTCCTTCATGGTTCTGTTGTTCAGGTTGGTACCGTTGTCTGTTATGATCCGGCTTGGAATTCCATAAAGGCAGATAATTTATTTCTTGATAAATCAGGCGACCACTTGCTTGGTTACATTGGCATAAGAAGCAGCTTCTACCCATTTGGTGAAGTAGTCAATAGAAACCATAATGAATCGGTGTCCGTTGGAAGCTTTTGGCTCAACTGCCCCAATCATGTCAATGCCCCACATTGAGAAAGGCCACAGTGAAGATAAAACATTCAGTGGTGTTGGAGGTACGTGGACCTTGTCAGCATAAACTTGGCACTTATGGCATTTCCTGGCATATTGGATGCAATCTGATTCCATGGTTAACCATTAATATCTAACTCTCAGAATCTTCTTAGACATAGCATAACCGTTGGCATGAGTTCCAAAGGTCCCTTCATGAATCTCTTGAAGTAACATGACGACTTTCGATCTTACCCAACAGAAATGAAGTGCAGAAAACTTGTGTTAAAAATCAGAATAACCCCTAAGTATTTCTATTGACAGCTTGTATGGAATACTACTTTAACTATGATCCTTACATTCTAACCTTTAAAATTTAGCCGGACACGGAAATGTAAATAGACATGTTAAATAATGCGAGAAAGTAAATGGCGTGGAAAAGTAAATATTGCGATAAAGTAAATGGTGCGGAAAAGTAAATATTGCGAGAAAGTAAATGGTGCGGAAAAGTAAATACTGCGAGAAAGTAAATGGAAACCTGCTCCAAACGGGAGGTTTTAAATCTGGTACAACTGGAAATAAATGACTGGAAAGAAAATAGCGGCAGGATTAACTTCTACCAGAGTGCTCCAAACTCGATTACAGACTCGATCGAACAATGTGATAACTCCCTGATGTGAGAAGTTTATCACTTTACAATACTGAAAATATATGGCTTGAGTTCTGTAACTAAGCTTGGATTCCTAGAAAGGTTCAAGAACTCGTCTATTTATAGCCTAGGAAAATCTATGGAAAGACCAAAGTGCCCCCCAACTTCTTTTGGGAGGGAAAACAAACTACAAAGGTGGCGTCCGCCACAGCCTCATGGCGCCCGCCACATGAATCAATGGAGAAAGAAGTGGAGATTGTGACAGTTGACAGCAGTTGACTCTTATCCAAGTCATGGCCTACCCTATGACGCCAGCCATAGTGGATGCCATGTGTACAATTTCCTCAAAAACTGGTTTTTCTTGCCCGTTTTTCTTCATTTCCTCGCGAGGAGCTCTTGGAATACAAAATCCTGAAAACAAAACAAAACAAAAGCATAACACGAGAAAATAGCAATAAAATCCTAAAAAACATGTGCAATCCGAGTCAAATACATAGTATGATTAAGTGTTATCAAATTCTCCCACACTTAAGTCTTTGCTTGTCCTCAAGCAAAACACTTTATAGCTCATGATAGAAAAAGGTGGTATTAACAAATGATTTGGGCTAAAAGGGCTTCTAAGTTCAAACTAGGATGAAGTGATAGGTGTAACATCCCAATTTTCGATAATTAATTAATTGTGTTAATTAATTGATTTATTTGGATTATTCTAATTATATGAATAATTAGATGTTTGTTTAATGGATTGATAGATGTTTTGGGAGAGTAAATATATTGGAAAGAAATAAAGAGAAAGGTATATATGAGGAAGTGGAAGGAAAAGAAAAGAAAATAAAAACATAAGGAAAGAGAAGAGAAAGAAAGAGGAAGAGGAGAAAAGAGAAGGAGAAGAGGAAAAGCTTGGAATCACCAAGAATGACTTCTAACTTCCGATTAATCTAAGGTAAGGGTGAGAAACATTATTATTTGATCAATGTGTATGATTATGTATGAGTTGTGTTGGATTTGTTGGTAGTTTTCTCTATTTTCCATTTCTAGGGCAAATGAGTTAAATCGATAGAAACCGAGTTTTAACGGATGAAACTCGAAATAAATTACGTAGTTTAGTCTGTTAGTGTTTAGCCGAGAGTATTGAGTTTCGTTTGAGTGAATTTGATCGAGTTTATGAGTTTTGCCATTTTTGGAGAAATTAGAGGTTAAGATTTTGGGTGAAATTCGGAAGTCGTAGAATTAGTGTTTTATGATCCTAAATTATCCCTATGTGAGTGGTAATGATGAGTAGGTATTTAATCGGGAGAAAATAATTGAATCGGTCAGGTTTTTGAGGGTTTTAAGCTCAAACCCCTAGCTATTTTTCTGAGATTTTCAGGTGTTAATCGGTTAACCATATGCGTTAATCGATTAACACAGTGTTGGGGGCCTAAAAACTGAGTTTTTGGAGTGGTTAATCGGTTAACCATATGCGTTAACCGATTAACACTGTAAGTGTGAGAAAATATTATTTTCAAAACTTCGAAAATTCATAACTTCTTCACCGTTTATCGGATTTTGTCGTTCTTTATATCAAACTGAAGCTAATAATATGTTCTATAACTTGGTGAAAAGAAATATTATTTTATCCGACTTTTAGCCGATTTTACCGATTAATCCAGATTAATTATTTTAAGTAAGTGAGACTTAAATAATTAGGGTGTTCGATTTCCGTTTGGTATGCATTGTTGTGAATGCATATTATTGTATGCGATTGTGTGTGAAGTATGCATGAGAACATATTGTGGATATGCGTGCATTGTTGGTAATGTGGTGATGATATTGAATTGTGAATGCATATTGTTTGTATGCGGTTATATGAATAGAATGCATGAGAACATGTCGTGGATATGTGTGCATTGCTTGATAGATGTTTTAAATTCATATTGTATGTATGTGATTAAATGTGAATAATGCATGAGAACATATCGTGGATATGTGTGCATTGTTTGATAACTGTGAAGAATGCATGAGAACATATTGTGGATATGTGTGCATTGTTGATAATGTGGTGATGATATTGAATTGTGAATGCATATTGTTTGTATGCGATTATGTGTGAAGGATGCATGGGAACATATTATGGATATGTGTGCATTGCTTGATAATATATTGATGATATATGTGAATATGTTGTGTGTGCAATCATTGCTATAATTCTTGAAGAGATGAATTATTTGAATGCATGAGATTAAGATGTCGGTCTTAAGTGCATTTGATTGTTGATTGCATATGCATCATTTAGTCAAGAGGCAATGTTTGCATAACGTCATTGATATATGAAAAATGCTTGTGGGTGATATGTTGTTGAATATTTATGAAATATGCATGAAGAGATGTGCTTGATGATTGTCCATATTTGTTTATATAAGTATGCTTTGTAAAGTATATGACGAGTTATGATGAAGTATGGTGAGAATTGTGGAATATGCGTATGTGCATTACTTGTGTAATTGAGAAATGTGAATGTGTAATAGTGAATTGGTAGAATTGATGGGCTTTATGTGAGCCATATGGCATGGATAGAATTGTTGATTAAAGTTATGCTTACGTATGTGTACATGACTTGTGTAATTGAAAATGATGAATATGTGATTGTTAGGAGAAGTGTGCATATATACATGATATGTTGATTTAAGAGTGGTGAGTATGTGAGTGTTGTATGAAAGTATGCTATGTGCATGATAATATGCTTGATGATCAACCATGTTAGTTTATATGATGAGGTAATTGAGAGGTATGTGTGAATTGAATATGAAATGTGGTGAGAAATGTGGCATATATGTATTTTATGATTGCTTATATACATAATTATATGCATTGATTATTATGGTAATATTTCTCACCCTTCTGCTGGAATGATGTCCTACATGACATCGTGCAGGTATTTCAGAGTAGAGCTACTTGTAGTCCCGAGGCCGCTATTGGTGTAGCTATTTAGCGATTTATTTATGTTGGGTCGAGTCATGCTCTGGTCGTGTAACACTGGGATCACTTGGTTTATGTTTTAGAAATATACTATGTTTTCTTGTTTATTGAAATAATAAGAAGTTGGCCTTAGTGCCCGAGCCTTGTTGATTTATGTGATGAAAACAAATATTTCTTTTATGAAAAATCATTGGATAAATGAATCCGCTGCTACATGCTAATTGAAATTGTAAAACATGATTATTCATTGAAGTGTTGATGAGCATGACAGGTGTTTGAAAGTTTGAAGTGTGACACCCTTGGTTGAATGCATGTTAATTTTACTCTGATTATTTTAATTAATTGCGGGGATTAGAGGGGTGTTACATTAGTGGTATCAGAGCAGGTCGGTCCGTCCGACCATGTTGTCTAATGTTATTTGTTCCCTTGTATGCGACATGTGTGTGAAAACACTGTCGATACATGTTTGTTGTTTAACGTTTGTCTGCAGAAGTGGGAATGATTAAAGTGGGGGAGAAGCTTGTGATTCCTCAAAATGCTGCAAGTGTGGAGTTGTAGCTCAGTGTGTAGTTAAACGCTATTATAGTTGGTAAAGATGGTCTATGCCCCATTATGATTTCGGCTGTCTATTGACAAATTGAGGAACTGATCACCCTTAATCTCTTGTTGATAGTAGTTGGGATTGTTTTGGATGGGATGGACGTGTCTTGCAAGCTTAGATGGCGTGAGCAGAGAATTGTTTGGAGTTAAGCCAAGTGCTTAACAATTGTTTTGATGAGTCGACGCATGACAGTGATGAGGTGGTTAATTTTGACGGGAATTTGGAGTGCTAATGAAAGTGGGAAGTTGGCGGTTCCCCGATTAATTATGTTTGTTTGGACAGTCAAAGAATTAAATTGATTGAGTGGTTTGAGACTTGCGTCTGGTATGTGCTACGACAACAGATGGTGAGGTTGAATATGTTAAGGGTGGATAGTGACTTCTGGTGATTACTAAAGGAAATTAGATGTGGAATACAAGGTTGGTATAATTAGACCTTCGAACATTTAAAGAGTTGGAGATGTGTTGAATGACCTTCTAAGAGTGGAAATGTTGTTTTTATATTGTCGCTGCAACGGGAGAACCGTAACTCGGAATGACGCAAAATTAGAAGCGTTAGAAGCTATTACAGTGCCCTGTGTGATGGTGAAGTAGTGACATGGAATTAAGTATTTATTGATGAAATATGTTTGGATGTTGTGGTAAGTGCGATTCGTGTTTCGCCATAAGTTCACAACTGAGTGCCCGTTTGACATGGGGTTCTCCATACTTAATTGAGTGAGTAATGGTTGTGTAATCGATGGTGTTTGGATGCGTCGAAGAGTATAGAGGATCATGTTGTACATCGAGAATTAGATTTATTAGTATTGGAGAAGAATTAGTGATATGCCACTGTGAAGAAGTTCAGAGAGTTTTTAGAAAGCTGTCAATAGCTCGTGTGTTGGTTTTGCCGAATCTGATGGAACTATTCGTTGTGTTGTAATGCTTTGTTAATATGACTGGGAGATATGTTAAGTGCAACATAAACGAGTTTTGGCTATGCTTTGAAGCAACTTAAAGTACATAAGGGAATTATCAGACAAGTGATTTAGAGTTGGTTGTTGTTGTGTGTTTGTACCGGAGGTTGGAAGCCTCAATTGTTTAGTTGAGATTTGAGATGGTTAATGATCTTAAGATCTTAAGGTATTTGTTTGATTTGAGAAGTTGAATATGATGTAGAGGAAATAATTGGGACTTCTGAAAGAGTATGGTTTTGGTTGAGTTACCATTCGATTGAGACCAAGTGGTAACTGAGTTATTGCATTGGAAATCTCTGTATGTACCGATGATGATGGTAATGAAGTTAGGACTAATTGAGTAAATTCGGAATATGAGTGTAGTCTGTGAAGAGACTTCTCATGGAGATGAACTTTATATGATGAGACTGACTATTGGTATTCTCGATGAGATTCGAGGAGGTCGGAATTCTAATTCGAGTTTATAGATTGATTGAATTTAAGGGATAAAAGTCGAGGAGGTGATTTTCGGATTTATGGAAATGGTATCATGGGATTTAAGGGATAAAAGTCTGAAACAACGGAAATATGTAAATAAAATTGTAAAGAAGATAATGAGAGTAGTGTCATCATGGAGCCAGACGCTCCTTGGTCTAGTAAGAACCATGAACTGCGTCTAACTCGTGGCGAAAATCTGCGATTTCCTGATACAAGCTATCGGCCTCTGTCGCGTGAGTCAGATCGGACACCTGGACCTGCAAGGTAAGGTCAGTAACCATCTGTCGAAGTCTAGCAGTCTCTAGACGTAGCTCAACTAGCTGTGTGTACAGGTCAGGCATCCGCAAGGAATGATTATTAGACAAAACTATAATCCTAGGAGAAGGTGGTGTAGGGTGATACTCTGGTGACGGTGGCGAGCAAGGCTCGTCAATGGTCTCGCCGTAACCTTCTAAGGCATAACTCTAATTAGTAGGGTCATGGATACTAGTCATTATAGGATCAGGTAAAGTGAAGTAATGGATGGTCTGCCTGCCGATCAAGAGCCTAAACTGGTCAGGTTGAAAGGAAGCTTTCCTCATCAACCCTCGGTCTATGCAGAAATCGATATCCAACGTGGTATATCTGTAGTAGGGAGTCAGGTGAAGCAGCTTACTAGTAAGACCGAAAGTGGTAGCAATCTGAGTAATTGTTCCTCCTACATGGATGATTCCTTCAGAAGATTTGGCTGTGAGTTCGAGGTTATTAAGCAGAAAGTTCCCACAGGCCACCGGACGTGACTGGTTCTCACTAAAAAGGAAGAAGATCTCCTCCTCACTAACATGGACATCAGCATCAGCCTTTCCAAGGAAGGTGTGGGCAAGGATCATCTGGAAATACCTGAAATCTAGGTTATGGATGATGTGAGATGGCTGGATGGGCGGATCAGAGCTTCCTCCATCTGTAATGTTGCTCCAGAACTTGTCGATACCTCGACTCATAAAGTATCCCATAGGTAAATCAGGAATGGCATCAGGGAAGGTCTGGAAACCTCGCAAATCACCAAACCCATTATGGGTAAAAGCGTACTCTGTCCCAAACAGCCTGAACGTGACGCTGCCGTCCTGACCAACATACGGCTCATGGCTGAATGAACTGAGGAACTCCAAGGTGAGATGTTTGTAAGTCGAATGCAAGTCATCAGCGTACTCATCCCACTGGAGCTGGTTACATAGAAACCTTATACTGGGATCAATGCTTAAGGTATCCATGCAAGACTGGTCAGGGTAATGGGTAGGTGCCATAGGGCGCTGATAAAGGACTAAATATCGTTGTCTCTGAGCCTCATCTCTGAAAGTGACGTGCATGTCGTTGAAGGTCTGCATCCTGAAAAGAAAGATTAGAGGACAGGACCTGAAAACATAAGCATTATAAAAGGGTCAGTTTATACAAAACAAACTAATAACGACGTAAAACATGAAAAGTAAATAGCAAAAAGGAAAAAAAATAAAGAAAATTGTGGGTTGCCTCCCATGCAGCGCTTTTTTAACGTCGTTAGCTTTACGAGTAGAACCTATATAGCTGAAGTAGGTAGTGGTGGATCAATCAGAGTGTGGCTGGAGTAGTCATTGGGAATGTCACCTCCTTCGTAGTGTTTTAACCTCTGCCCGTTTATAATGAATGGGCTATATGAATGGTTCTTGATCTCAACTTCTCCGGATTTTAGGACTTTAGAAACTTTAAAAGGACTTGTCCATCTTGAACGAAGCTTTCCAGGAAAAAGTCGCAACCTGGAATTAAAGAGGAGAACAGGATCTCCTATATTGAAATTTTTCTTTATAGTTCTTTTGTCATGCAAGGCTTTGGTTCTTTCTTTATATATTATGGCATTTTCGTAGGCAGATTGGCGGAGTTCTTCCAGTTTATAAATGTAAAGGATGCGCTTTTCTCCAACAGTCAAATAATCAAAGTTTAGGGTTTTAATGGCCCAATAGGCCTTATGTTCTAACTCAAAGGGTAGATGACAAGACTTTCCATAGACCAATTGGTAAGGAGTTGTTCCAATAGGGGTTTTAAAGGTGGTTATGTAGGCCCATAGTGCGTCTTGTAGCTTCTGAGACCAACCTTTTCTCGTTATTGAAACCGTTTTCTCTAAGATTTATTTAATCTCTCTATTAGATACCTCTACTTGGCTGCTAGTCTGTGGATGGTAAGGTGTTTCTATTCTATGCTTAACTCCATATTTGCTAAAAAGTTTATCAAAAATCCTTGATACGAAGTGCGATCCACCATCGCTTATTCAAGACGGGGTACTCCGAATCTAGGGAACATATAATTCCTAAATAGTTTAATCACTACGCGCGTGTCGTTTGTGGGTGAGGCTATAGCTTCAATCCACTTAGACACGTAGTCAACAGCTACTAAGATATATTTATTTCCTAATGAGGATGGAAAGGGTCCCATAAAATCGATGCCCCAAACATCGAAAAGTTCTACTTCCTGAATGTTCCTCAAGGGCATTTCGTCACGTCGGGAGATGTTCCCAATGTGTTGGCACCAGTCACAATTGACTATATAAGCATGCACATCACGCCACATTGTGGGCCAAAAAAGGCCAGCTCGAAGAATTTTAGCGTGTGTCTTAGAGGTGCTAGTGTGTCCTCCGTAGGGTGCAGAGTGGCAGTGTTCTATGATATTTCTTACCTCTTCTTCTGGGACGCAACGATGAAAAATACCGTTTGTACCTCTTTTGAAAAGAAGTGGCTCATCCCAATAAAATTGTCTTATAGCATTAAAGAACTTCTTTCTCTGTTGATAGTTAAGGTCAAGGGGTATGATATCGGCGGCTAGGTAATTGACAAAATCTGTGTACCAAGGTACGCCATTCACTGCCATAGATTTTTCAGGGTTCTTATAAGGATCTAGGTTATTGTCTTCGATGGCTTCTATCTTAGCTATTAACCTATCATAGGTAAAATCATCATTTATAGGTACTAAATCTAGTTTCAGGTACTCAAGTATAGAAAGGTGATCAGAATCTGGTTTCAGGTACTCAAGTCTAGAAAGGTGATCAGCAACTACATTTTCTGTGCCTTTCTTGTCTCGAATATCTAGATCAAACTCTTGCAATAAGAGGATCCATCGAAGTGACCTAGGTTTGGCATCTTTCTTTCTTAATAAGTAACAAATGGCAGCGTGATCCGTGTAAACTATAATTTTAGCTCCTACCAAATAGGATCAAAATTTGTCCATAGCAAAAACTACGACAATGAGTTCTTTTTCAGTGGTTGTGTAGTAAAGCTGAGCAGCATCTATATTTCTACTAGCATAATAAATAACATGTAATTTCTTATCCTTTCTTTGTCCTAGAACAGCTCCTACAGCGTAATCGCTAGCGTCGCACATGATTTCGAAAGGTTCGGCCCAATTTGGGGGTTGCATAATGGGTGCTGAGATTAGCGCTTGTTTTAAAAGGTCGAATGCTCCAAGGAATTTTTCATCAAAATTAAACTCGATATCTTTCATCAGGAGGCCAGTTAAAGGTTTGGTTATTTTAGAGAAGTCTATGATAAAACGCCGGTAGAAACCAGCATGTCCAAGAAAACTTCGGACTTCTCTGATGGTTTTAGGGGTTTTAGGTTTTCTATTACCTCTATCTTGGCTCTATCTATTAGACGATGGCATGGATCTAGATTGGGGGTTGAATAGATACCTTATTTAAAAAATGAGTTCGCGCAACCAATAAAATGGTTTTTAAAAATTGTTTAATTTGCGGAAGCGGACGTGGAAAAATTACTGTCTATAACGAACGGTTACTAGAAAATCGGATATGTGTTTTAGCCGATGGAATCAGATAACGAGTAATAAGAATCACTACGCTAGTCACACTATCAACTTGATTTATATCACTACTTGGTATGACTAGTTCCAATGCCTTAAAGTGCCAACAAAATAAATGGACATCACACAAGGATTTTCGTTCAGGCAATTTATCAAACACTTAGAGTGCAGAGCACTACAAGTGAGTTCAGCTTTGAGTAATTTGCTCTAATTTCCTTGTACAATCAACGATTGCACTAGAGTCAAAAACAGTCCAACACTTACTCAAAACAGTCCTAAATTTGATATAACTGCTTGTACTAAAATCACACAAATATTAAGCAAATGTAAAAGCGTAAGATAAAAGGCACAAGGATTTGTTAAGGCAGTTCCCCCGCCGTCCTCACTTTAGGGTACGTCTGCCCTCAATTCTAACAATAGAATTGCGCTCTTGTAATATAAATTTAACCTGTTGTAGAATCGTATATATAAGAATGAAATAGTAATCAAACAAACGAACTCCTTTGTTGTTGTAGAAGCTATCTCCTCTTGTCCCTTGATTCGAGTCAAATCAAGTCCTTCGACAGCTTGTGTATGAACCTCCAATTACAGCTCTATGTTTGAACAACCTTTTGTCTTCAAACCCCAGCCCGACTGATCTCAAACACTCGCGTGTCGAACCCGAACTTCTCCTTCACAATTCGCTGATTACCGCTACTAGATCGACGGAACCCACCGCTCCTCGATCACCTTCACTCAGTCGAATATATGTTGAGAAGATTCGTCCAAAAACCACCAAATGTAGAGAATCTTGGAGGACAAAACCCTAGAGGTTTTATTCAAGAAAAACCTGCCAATTCCTCAACCCGAACCGGATTACCCAATCACGGCTTCAAACGTTATCACCTTAGACAATCCATAATGCATAACAAATATTATTGTGTGTGATTGTTGTGATATGAAATGTAGAAGATGAAGATGATGAGAACTTGAATTGACACCTCTTTCACTTTTCTTGTTTTGTAAATGATTCACTTGATATGAAATGAATAGAGCAACTGAATATTTATACCAGACAAAATAGTTATAACTGATAAAACCAACTTTCAAAAATAATAGAAAAATCAGAAATTATGCAGCAAACAGCGAGCGGTCGACCCATGCAGAGTGCAGGGTCGACCTGAGCTAACCCGAGGCAACAGATTATGCAAAACAAGCAGCTATGCGTTGATGCAAAGCCTGAATTTTTAGACAGACACAAATACTAACAGTATGCGTCGACTGGTGGGTCGACCATACCTAACCCGAGAAAAATGCATGTTTGAGACACTTACCATGAGTCGACCGGAGCTGAGGTGTGGTCGACTCAAAGACCTATAATTTCAGAAAATGCCTAATTTTGATGTTTTTGACACTCTTAGATGATACCTATGATGACCAAAGAGTTTTAACTCGTATGACGCATATTTCAACAATACTAAGTGCAGTGCTAGAGATATTTTGTTCAAGCAAATGAAACATGAGAAATAGGATATGCTTATGTATTATGGTGATAACGCCAAATGACTATTCTTCCATGCGGCTCGGTTTTGACATCATCAAAACACATATATCAAGTATCTGAGGCTTTTCCCTCACATACTCCCCCTTTTTGATGATGGCAAAACACATATACCCCGCTTATATGATATTCAGCATTATCCTCCCCCTTGTTTGATGCCTTCATTCTCACTTACTCATTTGCGTTAAGTGCGACGTCTTCATGTTTGATCTTTGGTTCTACTAAACAGCTTGACACTTTCTCCCCCTTTGACAACATAAAAAAAAAGTTTTGTTAAGAAATGATAAACTAATAACAGATGCTCATATCAAGACATGCACAATAGGATAAACATTAACAATCGTCCACACATGACAAAGTTAATGATCAAGAAACAAATAGATAAATAGCACCATAGAATGATAAAACAAATAATAGTTTTTGCTAGAAAAATACACCCAAGGAATGTCATATAGGTTCATAATGCAAATCATTAACATAATAGAAATGTACTTAATACAAAGCAAAAGAACATGACAAAATATCACAATGATGAAATGCAATGATGTAGAGTGCATAATCTTCAATGTCTCCCCCTCCCCCTGAAGTGTTTGCCTCTCCCATGATACAGATACGGAGGCGGCATGTGAGCCTCGACCATGTCAGTAAACTCCAAAACGACACGGTTCAAGGTGTTGAGGTTATTTATAATGACTTGGTGCTGACTTTCAGATGATTCAACCAGAGCATCAAACCTTTGATTGATATTAGAGGATAATGTGTTGAAGTTTTCAGCCTGCGTCTCAAATTGAGTCTGAAGTTGTGAGAGACGTTCATCTTGATCAGTCATGAAAGCACACTGCTCTAATTGCATATTCCTCATCATCTCGAGGAGTTCGGCAGCTTGCCGTTGCGGAGGGTTCGTGGAGTGTGTTTGCTCTTCATAGCCCCAATGTGGAGGCTCCTCATAGCCCCAATGTGAAGACTCCTCATTACCCCACTGAGGAGTTCTCTGATACTCTGAATATTATGGAGGCTGATAGTTTTCATGTAACGACGTCCAACCGATATTTTTCCATTCGCCCCAACCTTGACTATTTCCATGGTCAGAAGTAGAGGATTGGTTAGCCCAACTCACAGTTATGTGATCGAAAGCTTCCCTTGGTTGTCCATCACCTTGGTCATTTTGTTCTTCTTCGTCCTCTTCATCTTCCTCATCACTCCCATCAGAGTCTTCCAACCGAGAGGCGGTTGCTTTGACAACAAATCTATAACGATGTTCTTTCGGTATCCATAAATAACCCATCATAGTAAGAGTTTTCTGACAAAACTCTTGATCCGGAGTGAGAGATCTATATGGGATCCCCGGAAGTGTAACTTGAGCGTTGTTCAAAATTTCCTGAATGAACGAACCATAGGAGAGAGCTGTACCTCGACCAGAATCTCGGAGAGCATACATTCTACTAGCAATATGATAAGGCCAGCTTATTTTGATCTTTTTCTTCAAGATATAAATCAAATGAACTTTCAGCCTAATCAACTCGAGAAAATCCTCCTTTCTTAGATCGCAGAATGCGCGCCACAATCCATTGCAAAATCCTATCCATGGGTTTTAGTTTGCCTGTAGTGACAGTTTTTGGAAATAACTCACTAGCCACAATATCAGCCGCATACGGCTTCTTCAGCATTGAGTTCAAAGCTTCTTTGAACTCGTAGCCATCAATTGTGTGGGTGTCAGTGACCTTAACGAGAGGCCTATCAGAAGCAAGAGGTACATCAAACGGTTTCAGCCAAACAGCAGTATTTACACATACCTTTGTAGTTCCAATTTTAGTGTGAAACTCAACACCCGAAAACTTACCATGAAGACACATATAGAAGATCCTCACAAGGTCTTCTTTGTACTTCGTATTACACTCCAGAAATTTGTTAAATCCCTAAAAATCAAGAAGACTGATTACTTGAGGAATGTGCATTTGCTTAGCACAGAGGCGATAATAGACATGTTGCTTCACCACAGACCGCTTGCCAAAGTTTTTAGCGAAGCTTTTGGCAAACTCAGAAGGAACCAGTGATACGGCGGTCACCGGGAGAGATGCAGAGGAGGAAGCTCTTATGGATCTTTTACCGGTAACTTTTCTAGTAGCCATGGTTTTTGCTTGCAAGGAGAACAAGAGAAAATGGGTTGATGATGATTGGAAATATTGTAGAGAATTCTTGAATGTGGAGAGAATTTTAAGACTTTGACCTTTTTTGTAATAGCTTCTAGGTTTTGGGAAGAGGAGAACAGTAGAGTAGCATGTGATGTAGGTGTCAAGTTTCAATGCAAATGTAATGATACACATTAATATGATTCATAAAAGAGAGTTAAAGAGGGAAATTTGAACGATTTTGCAAAAAAAAATTGACCGAATTCGCGCGATGCTTCGACTGCTCTGTGTATGCGTCGACGCATACTGTGTTCAAAATGACACGTTCAAAAATCAAAAGGTATGCGTCGACCGGTAGGTCGACCTGAGCATACCCGAACAAAATTCAATTTTGGAGACATATTTGTGAGTCGACCGGACCTTGGTTTTGGTCGACTCATGCAGGAAAAACTAGCAAATATTGATATTTTTGATCATATGGGTAGACAAGAGGACATAGATAACCATCCAAAACATATTTTAAGCAATCAAAAAGATAACATGCATATAATATATATATATATATATATATATATATATATATATATATATATATATATATATATATATATATATATATATATATATATATATATATATATATATATATATATATATATATATATATATATATATATATATATATATATATATATATATATATATATATATATATATATATATATATATATATATATATATATATATATATATATATATATATATATATATATATATATATATATATATATATATATATATATATATATATATATATATATATATATATATATATATATATATATATATATATATATATATATATATATATATATATATATATATATATATATATATATGACAAATGTAACACATAATTTGATGCATTTTGTGGACATAAGTATCAAGAGAGAAATAGTTGAGGAAAGATATTACCTCCATTCCAAATATAGCTAGAACACACACATATACTTTCAACATCTTCAATTCGTTAGATATCCAATAATCAAAGTTGATATAGATATATAAAAGATGTGCAAGAAATTTCACTAAACACCATCCGAAATATCGAGAATACCTGGCTCTCGTCAGATATGAAAGAAAGACTTAGTAGCAAGAGGTTTTGTGAAAAAATTAGCTAGTTGATTTTTAGTATCAACATGTTCAAAAACCGCATCGCCTTTCTCCACATGATCCATAAGGAAGTGGTGTCGTATTTCGATATGCTTAGTGCGTGAATGCAGCACGGGTTTCTTAGTAAGATTGATGGCACTCGTATTGTCACAAAAGATCGGAATACACTCAAGTTTGAGATTAAAATCTAGCAATTGTTGCTTAAGCCATAGGACTTGAGCGCAACAACTACCGGCGGCAACGTATTCCGCTTTGGTGGTTGACAAGGCAACATAAACCTGCTTTTTTCTATGCCAACTAACCAAAGAGTTTGAAAATAAGTGGCAAGTACCACTGGTGCTTTTCCTATCCGATTTGCACCCGGAAAAATCGGAATCGGAGAATCCAACCAAGGAACAATCATTTCCTTTGGAATACAATAGCCCGTACTTTGGAGTACCCGAAAGGTATCGAAGTATGCGCTTAACTGCTTTTAGATGGGATTCCTTAGGAGAAGATTGATATCTAGCGCACATGCAAATACTAAACATAATATCGGGTCTAGAGGCGGTAAGATAAAGAAGAGAGCCTATCATACCTCGATATCTTTTTACCTCTACATCATTACCACTCCCATATCTATTGAGATTTGCACATGTCGGCATTGGTGTGTCAATGGGTTTAGAGTTTGCCATGTCAAACCTCTTGAGCAGCTCAAGACAATATTTCGTTTGACTTACAAAAGTTCCTTCCTCAAGCTGCTTAATTTGTAACCCGAGAAAATATGTGAGCTCCCCCATCATACTCATCTCGAATTCACCTTGCATTAGGTTAGAAAACTCTCTTACGAGATTCATGTTAGTTGATCTGAATATAATGTCATCAACATAAATTTGCACCAAAATTAAGTGTTTTCCTTGACGCTTAATGAAGAGGGTTGTGTTGACGTTGCCTCTTGAATACCCTTAATCAAGTAGAAACTTGCTTAGGCGCTCATACCAAGCCATAGGGGCTTGCTTGAGTCCATACAAGACACGTTTTAACTTGTATATGTGATCAGGATATTCATGAGACTCAAAACCAGGAGGTTGGGCAACATAAACTTCTTCATTTATATAGTCGTTAAGGAATGCACTTTTTACATCCATTTGAAATAGCTTAAAATTTTTCGCACAAGCGAAGGTAAGTAAAAGGCATATAGCCTCGAGTCGGGAAACCGGCGCATAAGTCTCCTCATAGTCGATGCCTTCCTCTTGGTTATACCCTTGCACGACTAAACGCGCCTTGTTGCGAGTTATTACCCCGTTTTCGTCCAATTTGTTCCTAAACACCCATCGGGTGCCAATTACTTGATGACCTCGCGGAGGAGGGACAAGGTCTCAAACCTCATTTCTCTTGAACTGGTTAAGTTCTTCTTGCATAGATAAGAACCAATGTTTATTGAGTAAGGCTTCTTTTGGGTTTTTAGGTTCCATCTGAGAAACGAAAGCGAAGTGATAACATAAATTATTTATCTTAGACCGAGTCGTCACCCCCTTTGATATATCACCGAAGATATTGTTGATAGGATGGTCTTTGGAAGACTTCCAAGCTGGAGGGAGATCATCTTTTTTAGTCGGATGAACTACCTCGGTTTCTTCATGTTGGTAATCTTTTTCCTCCTCAATTTTGGCTAGGTCGGTTTGATCAATTCCCGGCTCGGCACCTTTGAGTATGTCTTTCGAAGATGTACCTGCACCATGAGCAGCACTACCTTTTCCGACATTTCTCGGATAAGATTCATCAAATGTTATGTGTACAGACTCTTCAACGGTAAGTAATCTCTTATTATAAATTCTATAGGCTTTACTTGACTGAGAGTATCCGAGGAAGATACCTTCGTCAACCTTGGAGTCAAATTTACCTAAGCTTTCCTTTCCATTATTCAACACGAAACACTTACAACCAAAGACATGAAGATGAGAAACATTTGGCTTGCACCCTTTTAAAAGTTCATACGGTGTTTTGTTTAGAATTGGGCAGATAAGCACCCTATTCAATACATAACATGTCGTATTTATGGCGTCAGCCCAAAAATACTTAGGTAATGCACTTTCATTAATCATGGTTCTCCCTAACTCTTCCAAAATACGATTTTTGTGCTCCACAACCCCGTTTTGTTGATGGGGTATGCGGAGCAGAGAAGTTATGATCAATACCGTGTTTATCGCAATATTCCTCAAACAAATAGTTTTCAAACTCACCTCCATGATCACTCCTAGTTGATATTATGTTCGTGTTTAATTTATTTTGAGAAAGCTTAGCAAATCTTTCAAAGGCTGCGAATGTATCGCTCTTGCTAGCCAAGAAGATAGTCCAACAGAATCTAGAAAAATCATCAACTATTACAAAACCATAATTGTTACCACCTAGACTTTTAATTCTAGATGGCCCAAATAAATCCATATGGAGAAGCTCAAGAGGTCTCGTAGTTGAAACGATATTTTTAGATTTAAAAGAGATCCTTGTTTGCTTTCCCATTTGGCAAGCATCACATAGGTGATCCTTGGTAAATTTAATTTTGGGTAGACCTATGACTAGATCTTTTGGAACTACCTTGTTTAGCAAGTCAAAGTTGACATGTGCTAAACATCTATGCCATAACCATGAGTCATCACTCATTATCATGAGACATTTATCACTTATCAAAGATACTTCATCCAAGTCCAGTATATAGACATTTTTTACTCTTAGGCCATTAAACACACTCTTCATTTCATCATTATGCATAATTCGGCAACAATCTTTTGAAAATGATACATTGTATCCTTTGTCGTATAATTGCCTAATGCTAATGAGATTATGTTTAAGACCCTCGACAAGCAATATATCAGAGATAGTAGTGGAAGAGGGATTACATACACTACCTTTTCCTAGTATTGCACCACGGTTGTTGTCTCCATAGGTTACATATACCTTTTCCTAGATATGTCTACTATCAAGAACCCATCTTCTCTCGGTGTTCTCAAGACGTTGTACCTATGAAAAACAATTAACAAGAGTAGGTACCCAATGGCTTATTGAGTCCTAAGTTGTGAGTTACAAAATGGTCGCATTTAGGCAACCATTGATAAATGCCTTTAGGAACCAAAAATCTCCTAAAACGACATTTAGCAATGGTGTGGCCTTTGTTGCAACAATACAAGCAAGAAAAGTTAAATTTTGAACTACTTTTGCTATCATTGTTTCTTACAACATATGTGTATTTTTAATATGGATTAACCATACACTTTCTAAAATTAGCTTTATCAATGGCAAAAGTAATTTTGGGCTCTAGAGCCTTGTTAAGTTTGGTATTTAGGTTTCTAACTTCATTTTTCCAAATATAACAAGTGTCACACCCAAAGTTAACAACTCTTTTTCTTAGATCCTCACAACCTGCTTTTGTACTTTCCACTATGGAAGCTTTTAGTGCCTCAAGTTTCTTTTCGGACTCACGAATCTTTTGCTCAAGGTGAGCAAAGATTTGGTTATTTGAGGCAAGCCTTTTAAAGGCTTCTTTTGCTTCACAATGCAAAGTATTAAAAGCAGTTTGTAATTCAAAATGAGACATTTTAGAGGAGTTTTCATATTTGGCATGTCGTACCTGTTTCTTTTTGTTCTTTTGACGGGCAGAAAGACAAAGATTTATGGATTCTTCTTCATCACTTGAGCTTTCATCCTCGGAGGAATCGCTATCACTTTCCCAAGCTATATACACTCTCCTTGGCTTAGATTGCTTCTTATGTGATCTACTTGTTTCTTTTTCTTTGCCCTTTTTGTTCAAGGGACAATCCGGTTTGTAGTGTCCAGTCTTTCTGAAAGTATAACATGACCCTCTTGTCTTGTTTCCCTTAGTGTCGTCATTACTAGAGAACCTTGATTGTTTCCGGAAGTTGACAAGATTTTTCTCGGAGTGTTGGATGCCGTTCTTTTTGACATAGCAGTTGTAACGCTTTACAAACAGCCCTATATCCTCACTCTTTTCATCATCTTTGTCGTCACTCGACGTGTAATCACTATGCTCCTTAGTTTGAGATTTTAAGGAAGAAGTCTTGAGAGCAATAGACTTCTTTTCATTATTTTTTATTTTCTCCTTCTTTTCCTTCTTTTCATATTGCTCTAGGCTTAGAAGCACTTGTTCGTGCTCTTGCATCTTTCCAAACAATGTTGTGAGATCCAAAATTGTGAGGTCGTTAGCTTCTTTGATGGCGGTTACCTTCGGTTGCCATTTCCTGTTAAGACATCTCAAAATTTTGTTAGTAGCAACATCATTGGAAACTGGCCTACCTAGTGAGTGCAATCTATTGATAAGATGAGTGAATCTCTTTTGCATGTACGCAATGGTTTCCCCTTGCTGCATGTGAAAGAGATCAAACTCTTGTGTTAGCGTATTGATTCTCGCTAGCTTAACATCATTAGTTCCCTCATGGGCAACTTACAATGAGTCCCACATAGCTTTTGCTGTTAAAAAATGAGAAACCTTATAATATTCATCAACTCCTAATGAGGAGATCAAAATATTTTTGGCTTTCCAATCGTAATTATATTTCTTCTCATCATCATCAGTCCATTGTGCTTCAGGCTTAGGCACAATCATGTTATTCTCGTCGGTCATAGTTATTTCAATTGGATCGTTAATAATAACATTCCACACCTTTTGATCAATAGAATTAATATGCACCTGCATACAATCTTTCCAGTAACTGTAGTTTTCTCCATTAAAAACAAGAGCTCTATTATAGGCCCCTTTAGGTTCGTTAGCCATTTTCTACTAAGTTATACTTGAAACAAAGAGTGAACTGGTGCTCCTGATACCACTTGTTAGACGATGGCACAAATCTAGAAGGGGGGTTGAATAGATCCCTTATTTAAAAAATGAGTCGGCGCTACTAATAAAATAGTTTTAAAATATTGTTTAATTTGCAGAAGCGGATGTGGAAAAATTACCGTCTATAACGAACGGTTACTAGAAAACCGGATATGTGTTTTAGCCGATGGAATCGGATAACGAGTAATGAGAATCACTATGCTAGTCACACTATCAACTTGATTTAGATCACTACTTGGTATGACTAGTTCCAATGCCTTAAAATGCCAACAAAATAAATGGACAGCACACAAGGATTTTCGTTCAGGCAATTTATCAAACACTTGGAGTGCAGAGCACTGCAAGTGAGTTCAGCTTTGAGTAATTTGCTCTAATTTCCTTGTATAATCAACGATTGTACTAGAGTCAAAAACAGTCTAGCACTTACTCAAAACAATCCTAAATTTGATATAACTGCTTGTACTAAAATCACAGAAATATTAAGCAAATGTAAAAGCGTAAGATAAAAGGCACAAGGATTTGTTGAGTCAGTTCCCCCGGCATCCTCGCTTCGGGGTACGTCTGCCCTCAATTCTAACAATAGAATTGAGCTATTATAATATAAATTTAACCTGTTATAGAATCGTATATACAAGAACGAAATAGCAATCAAAGAAACAAACTCCTTTGTTGTTGTAGAAGGTATCTCCTCTTGTCCCTTGATTCGAGTCGAATCAAGTCCTCCGACAGCTTGTGTATGAACCTCCGATTACAACTCTATGTTTGAACAACCTTCCGTCTTCAAACCCCATCCCGGCTGATCTCAAACGCTCGCGTGTCAAACCCGAACTTCTCCTTCACAATTCGCTGATTACGGCTACTAGATCGACGAAACCCACCGCTCCTCGATCACCTTCACTCAGCAGAATATATGTTGAGAAGATTCGTCCAAAAAACCCCAAATGCAGAGAATCTTGGAGGACAAAACCCTAGAGGTTTTATTCAAGAAAAGTCTGCCAATTCCTCAACCCAAACTGGATTACCCAATCATGGCTTCGAACGTTATCACCTTAGACAATCCATAATACACAGCAAAGATTATTGTGTGTGATTGTTGTGATATGAAATGTAGAAGATGAAGATGATGAGAACTTGAATTGACACCTCTTTCACTTTTCTTGTTTTGTAAATGATTCACTTGATATGAAATGAATAGAGCAACTGAATATTTATACCAGACAAAACAATTATAACTGATAAAACCAACTTTCAAAAATAATAGACAAATCATAAATTATGCAGCAAACAGCGAGCGGTCGACCCATGCGAAGTGCAGGGTCGACCTAAGCTAACCCGAGGCAACAGATTGTGCAAAACAAGCAGCTATGCATCGACAGGAACAAGGCTATGCATCGACGCAAAGCCTGAATTTTTAGACAGACACAAATACTAACAGTATGCATCAACCGGTGGGTCGACCATACCTAACCTGAGGAAAATGCAAGTTTGAGACACTTACCATGAGTCGATCGGAGCAGAGGTGTGGTCGACTCAAAGACCTGTAATTTCAGAAAATGCCTAATTTTGATGTTTTTGACACTCTTAGATGATACCTATGACGACCAAAGAGTTTTAACTCGTATGACACATATTTCAACAACACTAAGTGCATTGCTAGAGATATTTTGTGCAAGCAAATGAAACATGAGAAATAGGATATGCTTATGTACTATGGTGATAACGTCAAATGACTATTCTTCCATGCGGCTCGGTTTTGACATCATCGAATCACATATATCAAGTATCTGAGGCTTTTCCCTCACACTATCTACTTCAATACCCCTCTCAAAAACTACATGTCCTAAAACTATACCTTCGGTGACCATAAAGTGACATTTCTCCCAGTTTAGCACCAGGTTTACATCAATACATCTTTTAAGGATTTTCTCAAGGTTAACGAGATAGTTTTTGAAATCAAATCCGCATACAGAGAAATCATCCATGAATACTTCCATAATTCCATCAAGGTAGTCAGCGAAGATTGCCATCATGCAACTTTGGAAGGTGGCTGGTGCATTACAGAGGCCGAAAGGCATTCGTCTATAGGCAAAGGTTCCATAAGGGCACGTAAAGGTAGTTTTTTCTTGATCTTCTGGGTGGATAGGAATTTGAAAAAATCTCGAATATCCATCAAGATAACAAAAATAGGAGTGTCTGGCTAAACGTTCTAGCATTTGGCCTATAAATGGTAAAGGAAAATGGTCCTTCCTAGTTGCTTTGTTTAATTTTCTTTAATCTATGCACATACGCCATCCTCCTTCAAAATGAACTTAAGCACTGCCGCAGGTGGTGCATTAATGGATAAACCGTATGAAGAAGTCTTTGAACTTATATAGAACGTGGCTCAAAACCACTTTCAATGGGGAGGAGAACGTGTTGCTACCGAAAGACCAACTCCGAAAGGCGGAATGCACGAAGCTAACGCCATAGACCGCATAAATGCTAAAGTGGATGCATTAACTTAAAAGATTGATAGCTTAGCCTTAACACCACCAGCAGCTATCGTAGTTGCAGTTATACCAAGTTGTGAATTATGTGGAACCCCTGGACATAAAAATTTCGAATGTCAGTTATTGGCTGGTCTTTCTACCGACCAAGTGAACTATGCTCAAGGAAACTCATATTCAAACACTTATAATCCTGGCTGGAGAAATCACTCAAAAAATTTCATATAAAAATAAAAATGCTTTGCATCTACCAAGTCCAACACCTGCTATTCCACCTGGTTATCAGAAAGGAGGACCATCAGCTCCATTAGTAACTAGAAATTCAAATTTGGAGATCATGATGGAAAACTTCATAAACGCTCAAGTTCAACAAAACAAAAAATTTGCAAATTAAAACGCTCATGCGAGCGAACTGATGAAACAAATGACGAGTAAACTTGACATTATGGCTACTCACAACAAAATGATAGAAATGCAAATTTCTCAAGTAGCCCAACAACAACAACCAACCATAGCATCCTCAACTGGAGCATTTCCTGGCCAACCTCAACCAAACTCGAAAGGACATGCTAATGCCGTCACGTTACGAAGCGGAACAGAGTATGATGGACCGGTTGATCCGAGACTCAAATATCCTTCCATGTACCAAAATCCTAAGAAAGAAACTGAGGAGGTAAATGGACCAAAAACCAATGATAATAATGATAAAAGCGAAGAGGCCGTAGAGAAAGAAACACCATATGTGCCTCCATCACCATATAATCCACCTGTACCTTACCCTTAAAGGTTAGCCAAAACCAAAAATGAAGGACAATTCAAGAAATTTATAGAACTCCTAAAACAGTTGAATGTCACTATACCATTCACAGAAGCTATTACACAAATGCCTTCATATGCCAAATTTCTCAAAGAGATTTTATCAAATAAGAAAAAGTTTGAGGAAAATGAAACGATTACGCTCACTGCTGAGTGTAGCGCTATAATTCAAAACAACATGCCTCCTAAGCTGAAAGATCCAGGTTGTTTTTCAATACCTTGTGTGATAGAAAAGTATGACATAGACAATGGCATATGCGACTTAGGAGCCAGTGTTAGTATAATGTCGTTATCCATATGTAAGAAACTCGATTTAGGTGAACTGAGACCAACTAAGATGTCTTTATAATTTGCGGACCGTTCTGTCAAATATCCTGTGGGTATGCTAGAGATTGTGCCAGTTTGCATTGGTCAGTCTTACATTCCTACCGATTTTGTGATAATAGACATAAAAGAAGACTCCAATATACCTATTATTTTAGGTAGACCATTTTTAGCTACAGCCGGAGCTATAATTGATGTTAAAAAGGAAAGCTGACTTTTGAAGTTGGTGAAGAAAGGGTCGAATTTATTTTGGCTCAATTCCTAAAGGCTTCAGCTATTGACGATTCATGCTGCTTATTAGATGTTATCGATGAATGTGTTAAAAAGATGGAGATGCAATCATCCAAATACTGTGATGCGCTTAAAATTACAGCACCTCCTATATTCGAGGACGATGATGGGAAAATACCATTCACAGATGACAGTCTAAGAGAATGTCTTGCACTAACACCCGATCCAATGCCTAGCCCAGCGGAACCTGCTATAGAACTAAAAAAATTACCCAAAAATTTAAGGTATGAATTCCTAGACACCAAACTTGAACGAACAGTGATATTCAATGCTGACTTAGGACAGATAAAACCTGAAAAGCTGTTACATGTTTTAAGGAAGTATCCGACAGAACTGGGTTATAATATCTCAGATCTAAAAGGAATAAGCCCATCCATATGCATGCACTGCATTATGCTAGAAGATGATAGTAAAACCTCTAGAGAACATCAGAGAAGGATAAATCCTATCATAAGTGACGCAGTCAAAAAAGAGGTGCAAAAGTTGTTAGAAGTAGGAATTATATACCCGATATCATATAGAAATTGGGTCAGCCCAGTACATGCAGTACCAAAGAATGGGAGGTATTACGGTTGTTAGTAATGAGAAAGGGGAATCCGTTGCGGAACGTATTCATACTGGATGAAGGATGCGCATGGACTACATAAAGCTAAACAAAGCCACCCGCAAATATCATTTTCCCCTGATCAAATGCTTGAACGATTGGCTAAACACTATTATTTTTTTTATTTAGATGGATACTCAGGATTCTTTCAAATTCCTATTCATCCTGACGGCCAAGAAAAGACAACTTTTACTTGTCCTTGCGGTACATTTTCCGATCGGTGAATGCCTTTTGAATTATGTAATGCTCCCGCAACATTCCAGAGATGTATGATGTCAATCTTCGCTGACTTTATAGACAATATAATGGAAGTATTTATGGACGACTTCTCTGTCTGTGGGCAATGTTTCGAAGGATGCTTATCGAACCTAGAATTGGTACTTGAGCGATGCATTAAAGTCAATCTTGTGTTGAATTGGGAAAAATGTCATTTCATGGTCCGAGAAGGAATTGTGTTAGGACATATTGTATCTGATCGAGGAATTGAAGTTGATAAAGTAAAAATAGAAATAATAGAAATTCTTCGACCTCCGAAAACTGTTAGAGAAATTCGTAGTTTTATTGGACATGCCGGTTTCTACCGACAATTCATTAAAGATTTCTCTAAGATTACCAAACCACTAACTGGTTTATTAATGAAAGAAGCCGAATTTATTTTTGATGAGGATTGTTTGAAAGCCTTTGAACTCCTTTAAAATGCTCTAATTACTGCACCTATTATGCAACCACCTGATTGGAATGAACCGTATGAAATAATGTGTGATGCTAGTGATTTTTCCGTTGGTGTTGTTCTAGGACAAAGAAAGGATAAAAATATTCATGCTATTTACTATGCAAGTAGAACCTTAGACAGTGCGCAATTGAATTACGCAACCATAGAAAAAGAACTCTTAGTTGTTGTGTTCGCATTAGACAAATTCCGTTCTTACTTAGTAGGAGCAAAAATAATTGTCTATACCGATCACGCTGCAATTAGGTATTTGTTGAGCAAAAAGGACGCTAAACCAAGACTTTTAAGATGGATCCTGATTTTTCAAGAGTTTGATTTAGAAATTAAAGATAAGAAAGGAACTGATAATGTAGTAGCAGATCATCTTTCTAGAATCGAAGGTCTAGAACCCGAACAAGTTTCCATCAACGATGATTTTCCTTATGATAGACTTGTAGCCTAGTTAGAAAATGGAAGCGGAACGCAAAAATGTTCTTTAAATTTTTATGACGCAGAATCTAATGAAGTTGTGGAAGCAATCCATACTGGAGCCACACTGCCTTGGTATGCTGACTTTGTCAACTACTTAGCAGCTGGAGTGCTCCCACCGGACTTAACTTACCAACAAAAGAAGAAATTCTTTCACGATCTTAAACATTACTATTGGGATGAGCCCTTGCTTTTCAAGAGAGGCGCCGATGGAATTTTCCGTCGATGTGTCCCTAAATCTGAAGTTAACAATATCATATCTCATTATCACGCTGCACCCTATGGAGGGCATGCAAGCACTTCTAATACTTGCACGGAAATTCTGCAATTTAGTCTGCTCTGGCCTAACCTTTGGAAGGACGTCTATATCCCTGTATTAAACTGTGATCGGCGCCAACGCACTGGTAATGTCTCTAGACGCAACGTGATGCCACAAAAGGACATCTTGGAAGTAGAAGTCTTTGACGTGTGGGGTATAGATTTCATGGGCCCTTTTCCATCTTCTTTTAGAAATAAATATATACTTGTTGCAGTCGATTATGTATCAAAATGCATTGAAGCGATAGCTTCTTCTACCAACGATGCCCGAGTAGTTATAAAGCGTTTCAAGAATATCATTTTTCCCAAATTTTTAGAGTGTCGAGAGTTATTATAAGTGATAGAGGATCCCATTTTATTTCGAATATCTTTGGAAAATTATTGCTGAAATACGGAGTCTGACACTGAGTAGCAACACCTTATCACCTTCAAACGAGCGAACAAGTTGAGGTCTCAAATAGAGAGATTAAGCAAATACTTGAGAAAACCGTCGCAACCTCTAGAAAAGATTGGTCTACTAAACTTCAAGAAGCTCTATGGGCTTACGGGACAGCCTACAAAACCCCTATAGGAACTACTCCGTTTAAACTAGTTTATGGTAAATAATGTCACCTGCCTGTAGAACTAGAGCATAAGGCTTATTGGGCCATAAAGACCCTAAACACGGACTACATAGCAGCAAGCGAGAAGAGAATTTTGGATATCCATGAGCTAGAGGAACTAAGACTTGATGCTTATGAAAATGCCCGCATCTGTAAAGAAAGAACCAAAAAGTGGCATGATTAAAGGATAGTAAGGAGAGAATTTAATGAAGGAGACATAGTTCTTTTTTTCAACTCTCGTCTTAAGCTTTTTCCAGGAAAGTTGCGTTCCAGATGGTCTGGTCCTTTTGAAATTGTTAGAGTTCTAAAAAGTGGAGCAGTAGAAATTAGAGGAAAGTCGAATGAAAAGTTCGTCATGAATAGACAGAGACTCAAGAATTACCACTCAGTAGAGAATAAGGAGTTCGAAACTAGTTATAAATTGGGAGAGCTTCCCGCTCCTCCAGATGAATGATATCTCTGTATGTTACAATGTCGAGCTTCTGACATTAAACATAACGCTCTGTGGGAGGCAATCCACTATCCTTAGCTCTTACTATTTTTATTACTAGCTTAAATCTTGCATTCACTTTAATGTACTTTTGTTGAATATTCGTTACTATATACTTATTAAATTATTATAATTATCGTTACCATTATTGTTATTATTATTATTATTATTATTACTTATGTTATTTATACTAACTTACGTTTATGATATAATTTTTCCTAATAGTAAATTACTTTCAAATTTCAGGATAATTGTCCTTAGGATAACCTTATTATTGAGAATATGAAGACATTTGAGAATCACGTTGTCATCTTTAGGAATAATGTCCAGAGACGTTGCTTTGAGGCTCTTTCTCAGAGGGACTTTACTGTGTCGATCTACCCTGATGACTCTGCCATGACCACCCTTAGCATTCAGGATAGTGTTATCTTTCTACTTAATCAAATATGATGGACCAATTTTTCTATCACTAAGAAATTTAACACCTACCATAGTCTGACCTTGGAGTTCCTTAGCTCCCTCTATTATGATCCCACTCGTGGATACGGGTTCGGCCATGGATTGGCCACTTTCAAGTTGTTTGGAAACAAGTATTGCTTTACTCATTATGAGATGGCTGACTTATTAGGATTTCCTAATGGGCCAGATGCCGTCACTAAGACTCCTAAAGACGCCTTCTCTGGTTACGACCTCGATCAGTTCTGGGGTACTATTACTGGTAACTACCATCCTAAGCCTAATGGTATGTTCTATGAGAGCATCCATAATCCCGGAGTCAGATACTTCCATAAGATCATTGCTCACGCCCTTTTCGGAAAGGAAGAGAATGTTACTGCTATTTCTAGAGATGAGTTTTACATCATGTTCTGTGCTTCTCAAGGGAAGCTGGTCAATGTTGCCCCGTTCATGCTAGCCAACTTCATTAGGCTTGACCGAGATTCCTTTGATCCTATTATCATAGGAGGTTTGTTACAAATGATCGCAGATGCTATTGGAATGTGGTATCATTTGAACCGTACTCATGTTTTTGGTAGCATTCGCCCCATGGACATAAACTTCTATTTTAACTGTGGAATTATTGCAAATCTTGGCCCAGTTGAGTTTGAATTGTTAACTGATAATGCTGTTGTACATGCTTTTACCTTGCCAAACCATGAAAGGACTAGTGTTCATAATAAGGAAAACTGGTTGTATGACTTGGACGTCCTGAATGAGACCTTGACTTCACCCGACTATCCTCAGGAATACGAGAATATGGATACTAACATGTCTGATGGAGCTACTTATGGTTCTGCAGTCCATCCAATTAATCCGCCTATCTCTGTAGCCACTGCTATCCATGCCCTCCAGTCTGAGCTAGACTTTGTGAGAGATGAGATAAGTTCTTTGAGAGTGGATTTCATCGGACTTATGGATGTTGTGCATGAGGAGCTGGACCATCTATTCCAAATTGTCTACTCAGTTAGGAGCCGCAACGGATATTTTCGAAGCTGTGCTTAATTTCCCTCGCTTTCTTAAGATAGGTTTTTCATTTGTATTAGTGTTTCCCTTTCCCGTATTGTCTGTACTGTTATTTTTCATTCCATTGTTGTATCATCGGAATGCCGACGTTGAATTATATCGTGTATTGTACTTTGATTAAATGCATATTTCCCTTTAATTACACATTTCTGTATTTTTTATTGTTGTTCTGGAAAATTTTCCCTTTGTTTCCTTTAAAGAAAAAGGAAAGAAAAAAATGATCATTTTGAGGTTCTGTTTGAAAATCTCGTTTTTGCCTTATGGCTTTCGCCATGATGCTTATGGCGTTCGCCATAAGGTTAAAACTTGAGATTCACTCCTTGAAGCACATGGCGCTCGCCATGTGCCTTATGGCGCTCGCCATGAAGCTATGAGGACAGAACCCACACGAATTCAAACCACACTAATAGCTTCTCATTAACTTCCTTTAACCTCTAACCATCCATATTCTCCCTATTCCATCTATTTAAACCCTTAACAAATCCATTTTCTATCATCATCACCATAACATCATCCTTCTATCTATATCCATCGGCTTCCTTAACCAGAATCTTCAACCAACTGCAGCAATGCCTCCAAGAGTCGCTCCAATGATTGACTACATGGGAGTTGTCTTCCCTGAAGGAAGTATCAGAGAAACCCAACAAACCAACTTTCACAGACTCTGCAAGAGGCCCGTTCTAGCAACGAGGTACCCAAACCCTGAGGTTATGCATGCTCTAGGCCTTTCTAATAGCATCGCCTAGATGCTCAATAACTCAGGTATGTCTCAATTCTACTTTATGACTAATGCTACGTCTGTTAGATTGATATATGAGTTCTTGAGTTCGCTCTGTTATCTTACTGACCATTCCCGTGTTTCGGACACCATTCATTTTAGGATGTTTAACATAGATTATCCCCTCACCCAAGAGCAAGTAGGTGATATTTTTGGATTTCCTAGCGGTGAGGTGTTCTTCACTCAAGCACCCCTAGAGAGTGAGTGGGAGGCCAGTGCTTTTAACTTCTGGTATCAAATAAATAATACCCACACCACTACTTGGGAAGGCCTGAAGGCTACCACCATCCATAACCCAACCATTAAATACCTTCATCGTTTTCTTTCTTCCATCATCTTTGGCTGAGAGAACACCGAAAACATGAATTCCAAAGATTTATTCTTTATCCATTGTGCCCTCTCCCAAGCTAAAGTGAATCCCACATTGTTTCTTTTAGCACACGTGTTTTATGCCGAAAATAGAAACAGTGGTCCTATTTGTGTCAGTGGAATTATAATTGCCATAGCTTGCTCACTCAACTTACACACTGAGCTAGAGACTCTTGAGAGTATGCCTTGCCTTTTTGCCGATTTAGACTATTGTTGTCCTATGTGGCTTCTAAAGTTCTTGCCCAATGGAAAGTATCATCTGATGGTTTGCACTAGAGAGGTTAGAGGTGTCCCACTGCCCTGCTCTGAGCGCATTAATGTGTGCATTAGTACTAACTGGATATTTGATCTTGACGCACCCGATTTAGAGGAGGAGAGAGCTAATAGGAATTATCGCACTGTCATGGGACACACTGCCCCACAGACTAGGACAAGTCCTCGTGCTTCTGATGCACCCGGGCCTAGTACCAGCACACACACTCTACCTTTTGCTGCTGACCCTTTTGTAGGTACATATCAGTCGCCTCAAGAGTATGATTACGTTGCTATGAGGAGTGCCCTTGATGATATTTTGTCAGAGATGAGGTACAAGAATGACATGGAGGCCGATCCTGACCTAATGCTTTAGACTTTGCAGAGACAGCAGGAGGAGCTAAGATTCGTTGTTGACCACATTAGCCAGCAGCAGCATGACTACCTTAAGAGGACTCAGCACGATCTTGGTGACCTGATCAAGGAGATGGGTGGTTTGTGATTAGAAGTTCAAGACTTGAGTGCTTATGTGAGTCATGTTCCAAACCCCTTCAATAGAGGTGGTGGACGACACCGCGTCCGAGGCCGTCGTCATTGATCTCACACCAGGTTTTTCCACTCCTTCTTTCACCTTGTTCCAAAACATTGGGGACAATGTTTAGTTCAAGTGTGGGGGAGGAGCTTTATCGCTCTATGTCTATATGTTTTTATGCTTTCTAGTTAGATTGTTCTTTATTTGTTTTGTTGTTTGTTTATCGATTCATATGCGTCGTGAGTCCATTTATACTTTACATTTTCAATATGTTTGGAAATTCTCTCATTTTGACCCCAACTTTAAAAAATTTTGTTTTGACTTAATGGCATGACACTGTTAGTATAGGTTGTTTACCTTTGTTTTAGGCTATGTTAGTCGAACTTGGGAAAGTTTTCTTAATATCAGAACCGATCCTACACCCTAGGTTCCCTAAATATGTGATATTGATTTAAATAGACATTATGTCGAGACCTTATTCCTAGTTCTTTAGAAGTAGCCTCTTGATTAGTTTATAATAGCAATCAGCATCATCTTTGTGTACGAACTAAGTAATGAACTGATGCAAATATGTGTTGATCTCAAAAACTGAATTGTGTGATTTTATAGAAAAAAGCGAATGAAAGAAAAGTTCCCGCTAAGTTAGGTGGCCCTCACCTGGCCGTTTAGCCTAAAGGTTCTGACTCTTGAAATTCATAAACAAAAGAAAACATAATGTGCAAAAGAAAAAAGAAAGAATTTTTGAATAAGAGATCGTATAACACTAACAGGTACACTTACCATGTAAGTACAAAGGATAATGGGCTTAATGTGATTGCGCGAGAATGAAAGAGGGGTGAATAAGAACAAAGTTTGTAGGTCAACTTATAATGTCGTGATTTGAATTGGTATTGCATAGTAAGGAAATATTTGCTTGCTTTGGTGGATTTGTGTTGGTACGGTATCCCTATTTTCACTATTTAGTACCTATCCATTTAGCATTAGCTTAGCAACCTTGTGCTTTGATTGTTTTTGTCGTTCCTACGAGTCGAGCATTTCATTTACTATTTTATTTATGTTGGGAGTTGTCTTAAGGACAAGCAAAAGTCTTAGTGTGGGGGAGTTTGATAACATGATTTTGTATCGTATTTTTAGGCGCACTTTGTGCATTTTAGATCCGAGTTTTTATCGAGTCTTTCGCATTTTTATGTGTTCTTACACTGTTTCTATGTTGGCAGGCATTCCCTGTAACACCCATTTTAATTATTTAGTCTTTTTGGTGTTATTTTATTTTGGTGTGTCCTTATGTGGGGGTGTGTCTGAGCGCGTTGGTGGGTGTCCTTAATTTATAGGGATTATTTATTAAATATAGAGTTTAATATTAATATAATATAATGAATAATGATAATAATTTAATAATTAATAGTAATGTTATTATTATTATTATTATTATTATTTGTATTATTATGAGATTAAAGAAATAAAATGAGGATTAAGAGATATAAGAAGGGGTTTTGGGGAAAAGAGAGATAGAACACGATAACTTGTGGAGAGAGAACAAATTGAGGAGGAAGAACAAGGAAGGAGAGAAGCAACTCTAGGGCTACCCATTTTTTAGAGTTCTTCAACAATCTGAGCAATTAATCGAGGTAAGGGGGGAGAAACTGATTGGGATTGGTACTTCACATGAATTGGGTAGAGGGGATTCCTTAACCCCATAGGGATTTGATGAACAAGATGAGTATATTGTTATGTTTATGATTGTTGTTGCTATTGATAAATTTGTGCATATATTATTGTGATTTTGGTGAGTTTCTGCGTAACGTAGCAGAGTTGTGATTTTGGTGGGGTTCTGTGTAACTTCTCTGGTTTTGGTAATGACCATGAGTTTTGATTCTAGAGAGAAAGTTTGAGGAACAATTGATTAGAGTAGGGTATAATAGTTGTAGTAATAATAGGATAGAAAATGGATGACGGGTAATAGGCTGGAATTGAGCAAGGTAACATTTTTGGACAGTGAGGGTTTTGAGTATCATAGACGCTCGCTAGCAGGTTCGCTAGGCGAGCAGGTCGCGAGCATTCGCTAGGGACTCGCTAGTCGAGCTGGGTAGCGAACATGTCCAGTAGCCACTGTCTGCCTTCGCTAAAGGGTTCGCTAGGTGAGCAGCTGGTGAGCGTTCGCTAGGGCTTCGCTAAGCGAATGAGCCAGCGAGCATGACAGCAGATTGTGATTTTTGTACTGTGTGGTTTGTTCTGTCGTTTCGTAGGACCCCTTTTGGTTGTGATGAGTATAGATATGGTGTTTAGTGGTGAAGAGTGTATACCTGATGTTAAAGAGGTGAAATTATGTAGTATTGACTTTAATTTGGTTAACATGATTGATTGGTGTATAATACATGACATATATGATGTATGGTGATGTGATCAGGAGGATCGTGTGCACTTAGTGTGCTTGAATTTATTGGTTGTGTATGGTAATGTGATCAGTAGGATCGTGTGCACGTAGCATGCTTAAGTTATTTGTTGTGTATTTGGTGTCGAGCATATCATGATGTTTTGGTGGGATGAAATCGTTGCTCAGGAGGAGTGTATGCGATCATCCGTACTCCTTTGTGGAGAATGGTGGGGATAAATCATTGCCAAGGAGGGGTGTATGTGATCTATCCAGGGTTCGATTGAATGAACGAATGAGTCGGTACCGCATGCATGGTGTTGAGTTACATTTCTGCATTTTTGGGTGTTGTATTTGATGATTGGACAGTAGGTCGTGATTGATGTTGGTGGGGTGATGATTTGTATATTTTACTGCCTTTTATTCATGTATCTTATTACCGATAATTTTGATCATGTTTTCTCACCACTTTGTTGTTGTTGTGGTCTGTGCTTCTTCAGAGGTACATATAATCCAGGTACTTAGCTAGCTTGGATAGTGGTGTGCGAGTCGAGTCTTAGGATGCTCTGATACGTAGCACGAGACTTGGGTGTTTTATTTGTTTTATGTTAATTTTGTTTCATTCCTGTGACGTATCATTGTGGTGAACCTTGTTAATGAATACTTTGGTGTATTTTGGCGGATGGCCGTGAATGATGGCTAATAATAATTTTTCGCTGCTTTATTTTGAAAATCATATAATGAAGAGTTATGTTGAACTATTTAATGTGATATCCCCCTTTTGAGGGAAAACTCTGATGTTATTTTGAAATAATTGAATTTTATTTGAATTTTGAGAAGTGGGGTGTTACAATTGGTATCAGAGCAGGTCGGTCTGTCCTGCCAGTGTAGTAGTTGAGTCTGTCCTTAGGATAGAGATTGTGTAACTTTTAACCTGGTGTTGTTATTGTTAAGCAGTATGGCAGGAAGGAATGATGCTGCTTTGGCTGCTGCTATGCAAGCGATGGCACAGGTGGTTGCTAATCAGAACCAAGTTGCGGGTGCACAATTCCGAGATTTGGCACAATTTCAGAGTAACAAGTCAACAACGTTTGAAAGGGGAATTTTGGACCCTGAAGCTGCACAGAAGTGGCTAAAGGCAATTGAGAAAATTTTCAGAAGAATGGATTGTAGTGATGAGCAAAAAGTGAAGTTTGATACTCACATGCTGGAAGGTGAAGCTGAGGCTTGGTGGGATAACAGTCGCCAAAGATTGGAGACTGCTAGAACTACAATTACTTGGGGTGTGGTTCGAACTGGTTTTCTGGAAAATTATTTTCCAGAAGGTATACAAAGTGCTAAGGAGATAGAGTTTCTGGAGCTGAAGCAGGGTAATCTGACTGTAGCAGAGTATGCTGCTAAGTTTGAAGAGCTGTGCAGTATTGTCCTCATTACAATACTGAGGCAGCAATGACTTTCAAGTGTTTGAAGTTTGAAAATGGGCTGCGTCCGAAAGTCAAGCTAGGGATCGCTTGCCAGAAGATCGGGAATTATCCAGAGCTGGTAAGCAAAAGCAGGATTTATGATAGTGATAATCGGGCCAGGATTGCACATTATAAGGTTGTGAATGACCATAAAGGTAAGCAGATATTTGGTGGTACTCCTTACAGTGTTCCTGCTGATAAGGGAAAACATAAGGCCGTTACTGATAAGAAGTCCAGAGAAGGGAAGACATCTGCTGATTTGAAATGTTTCTGGTGCGTTGGCGCGGGTCATCGTGTTAATGACTGTCCTAATGAGGTGAAGAAGTGTTTCAAGTATGGTAAGTTAGGCCATGTGATAGCGAATTACAGGGCCACTATGCCTACCTGTTATAACTGTGGTGAAAAAGGTCATATCAGTATGCATTATGAGAAGCCGAAGAAGTCTCAGGCGTCTCAGGCCAGCGGTAAAGTATTTGTTGTGGTAGGAACTCAATCTGCCGGTGAAGAGCGTTCCATCAAAGGTACTTGTTTTATCAATAATATTCCTTTGACTGCTATGATTGACACGGGTGCAACCCACTCATTCATTTCTGTTGAGTGCGTGAAGAGAGTAGGATTGGTGTCGTCTACTCTTGAGCGATGGATGACTATTGAAACTCCCTCTATTGCTTCAGTGACTACTTCTTTGGTGTGTTTGAAGTGCCCACTGACTATTTTCGATAGAGACTTTGGAGTAGATTTGATTTGTCTGCCACTTGGTAATTTGGATGTTGTTCTGGGTATGAACTGGTTGGAGTTCAACCGAGTCTACATTGATTGTTTTCGAAAGGTGTTGTTGTTCCTTACTCCAGAAGAGGAAGCATTGGTGGATTCCTTGTCTAATAAGGAATTGAGGACCTTGTTGGAGGACGAAGCAAAAATGTTTGATTTATTTGCATCATTATTTGTGGACAGCAAGACGTCAATGAAAGAGTTGGCGGTGGTGAATGAATTTCCCGAAGTGTTCCCTGATGATATTACAGAATTACCTCCGACAAGAGAAGTTGAATTTAGCATTGATCTTGTTCCTGGTACGAGACCTATTTCTATGGCTCCGTACAGGATGTCGGCAGTGGAATTGGCTGAATTGAAATCTCAGATTGGAGAATTGTTGGATAGAAAATTTATCAGACCGAGTGTGTCGCCGTGGGGACCTCCAGTGCTGTTGGTAAAGAAGAAGGATGGTAGTATGCGTTTGTGCATCGATTACCTTCAGTTGAATAAAGTGACCATTAAGAATAAATATCCTCTTCCAAGGATTGATGATTTGATGGATCAATTGGTGGGAGCTTGTGTGTTCAGCAAAATTGACTTGAGGTCGGGTTACCATCAGATTAGAGTGAAAGAAGGTGATATTCAGAAGACGACATTTAGAACTAGATATGGACATTACGAATATGCTGTAATGCCTTTTGGAGTGACTAATGCGCCAGGAGTATTTATGGAGTATATGCACCGAATCTTCCATTCTTATTTGGATCAGTTTATTGTTGTGTTTATTGACGATATACTTATTTATTCTAAGTCTGATGAAGAGCATGCAAGACATTTGAGAATTGCTTTGCAGGTGTTGAAAGATAATAAGTTGTTTGCTAAACTATCAAAGTGTGAGTTCTGGTTGAAGACAGTGAGTTTCTTGGGGCATGTAATATCTGGTGATGGTGATGCAGTGGGCCCATCGAAAGTGAGTGCAATGTTGCAGTTGGAACCGCCGAAGACAGCGACGGAGATTAGAAGCTTTTTGGGTTTGGCAGTATATTACCGAAGGTTTATTGAGGGGTTTTCTAATTTGGCATTGCCATTGACTCAGTTGACGAGAAATGATTAAGTTTTTGTGTGGGATGCTGCTTGTGAAGAAAGCTTTGAAGAACTGAAGAAGAAGTTGACTACGGCACCGACGTTAGTGTTGCCGACCCCGAGTGGACCTTTTGTGGTGTACTATGATGCGTCTAAGATGGGATTAGGCAGAGTTCTTATGCAGAATGGTAAGGTGGTGGCATATGCTCCGCGGCAGTTGAGGGTGCATGAAAGAAATTACTCTATTCATGACCTTGAATTGGCTGCGATAGTTTTCGTGTTAAAGATCTGGAGGCACTATTTTTTATGGTTCGAGATTTGAGGTGTTCAGTGACCATAAAATTTTGAAGTATCTGTTCGATCAGAAAGAGCTAAATATGAGACAGAGAAGATGGTTGGAATTCTTGAAGGATTACGATTTCAGTTTGAGTTATCATCCAGGAAAGGCGAATGTAGTAGTCGATGCTTTGAGCAAAAAAACGATTCATATGTCGGCTTTGATGGTGAAGGAAATGGAACTAGTTGAGCAATTCAGAAATTTGAGCATGGTTTGCGAGACAACGACAGATGGTGTGATGTTGGGCAAATTGCAAGTGAACAACGATTTCTTGGATATGATTAGAGAAAACCAAAAGCTAGATGTGAAGTTAGTGGATTTGATGCCTGGGGTGGGAAGTGACTCCGATAGTGATTTTGAGTTGGATAGTACAGGTGTGTTGAGATACAGAGGCAGGATTTGTGTGTCGGATAATGATGAACTGAAAAAGTTAATTCTGAGTGAAGGACATCGTAGTAGTTTGAGTATCCATCCGGGAGCTACGAAGATGTACTACAATTTAAAGAAGTTATTTTGGTGGTCCGGTATGAAAAGGGATATAGCTCAATTTGTTTACGCCTGTTTGATATGTCAGAAGTCGAAAGTGGAACATCAGAGACCTTCTGGATTTATGCAACTGTTGGAAGTTCCGGTTTGGAAATGGGATTGTATAACCATGGATTTTGTTTCGGGTCTGCCGAATACGGCGAGAGGATTTGATGCTATTTGGGTAATTGTGGATCGACTTACGAAGTCTGCACATTTTGTGCTGATTAATATCAGTTTTCCGTTGGTGAAGCTGGCCGAGATTTATATTCGGGTAATTGTGAAGCTACATGGTGTTCCGTCGAGTATCGTGTCGGATAGAGATCTGAGGTTTACTTCATAATTTTGGAGGAGTTTACAGGAAGCTTTGGGTACTAAGTTGAAGTTGAGTTCAGCTTACCATCCGCAAACCGATGGTCAGTCAGAGAGGACTATTCAGTCACTGGAGGATTCTCTAAGAGCTTGTGTGTTGGAAAAGGGTGGTGCGTGGGATACTCATTTACCGTTGATCGAGTTCACTTACAACAACAATTACCATTCTAGTATCGGGATGGCGCCGTTTGAAGCTTTATATGGTAGAAGATGCAGAACTCCTCTGTGTTGGTATGAAACAGGTGAGAATGTGGTATTGGGACCAGAAATTGTGCAACAAACTACTGAGACCATTCAGATGATTCGTGAGAGAATGAAAGCGTCTCAGAAAAGGCAGAAAAGTTATCATGATAATCGAAGCAAAGAATTGGAATTCAGTAAAGGTGATCACGTGTTCCTAAGAGTTAACCCAGTGACTGGTGTGGGTCGTGCGTTGAAGTCCAAGAAGCTGAATCCTAAGTTTATTGGACCATATCAGATTTTGTAGAGAGTTGGTGTTGTAGCTTATAGGGTGGCGTTGCCGCCTGAACTGTCGAATTTGCATGACGTATTTCATGTGTCGCAACTTTGAAAGTATGTCTCGGATCCAGCGCATGTGATTCAGAGAGATGAAGTTTAAGTCCGGGAGAATCTTACCGTTGAGACAATGCCATTGAGGATCGAAGATCGTAAGATGAAGCAACTCCAAGGGAAGGAGATATCTTTGGTGAAAGTGGTTTGGGGAGGTGCTGCATGAGGCAGTGTGACCTGGGAATTGGAAAGCAGGATACGGGAAGCGTATCCAGAATTGTTTCCATCAGGTAATTTTCGAGGACGAAAATAATTAAAGTGGGGGAGAGTTGTAACACCCATTTTAATTATTTAGTGTTATTTTATTTTGGTGTGTCCTTATGTGGGGGTGTGTCTGAGCGCGTTGGTGGGTGTCCTTAATTTATAGGGATTATTTATTAAATATAGAGTTTAATATTAATATAATATATATAATAATGATAATAATTTAATAATTAATAGTAATGTTATTATTATTATTATTATTATTTGTATTATTATGAGATTAAATAAATAAAATGAGGATTAAGAGATATAAGAAGGGGTTTTGGGGAAAAGAGAGATAGAACACGATAACTTGTGGAGAGAGAACGGATTGAGGAGGAAGAACAAGGAAGGAGAGAAGCAAGGCTAGGGCTACCCATTTTTTAGAGTTCTTCAACAATCTGAGCAATTAATCGAGGTAAGGGGGAGAAACTGATTGGGATTGGTACTTTACATGAATTGGGTAGAGGGGATTCATTAACCCCATAGGGATTTGATGAACAAGATGAGTATATTGTTATGTTTATGATTTTTGTTTCTATTGATAAATTTGTGCATATATTGTTGTGATTTTGGTGAGTTTCTGCGTAACGTAGAAGAGTTGTGATTTTGGCAGGGTTCTGTGTAACTTCTGTGGTTTTGGTAATGACCATGAGTTTTGATTCTGGAGAGAAAGTTTGAGGAACAATTCAGTAGAGTAGGGTATAATAGTTGTAGTAATAATAGGATAGAAAATGGATGAAGGGTAATAGGCTGGAATTGAGCAAGGTAACATTTTTGGACAATGAGGGTTTTGAGTATCGCAGACGCTCGCTAGCAGGTTAGCTAGGCGAGCAGGTCGCGAGCATTCGCTAGGGACTCGCTAGGCGAGCTGGGTAGCGAACATGTCCAGTAGCCACTGTCTGCCTTCGCTAGGGGGTTCTCTAGGCGAGCAGCTAGCGAGCGTTCGCTAGGGCTTCGCTAAGCGAATGAGCCAACGAGCATGACAGCAGATTGTGATTTTTGTACTGTGTGGTTTGTTCTGTCGTTTTGTAGGACCCCTTTTGGTTGTGATGAGTATAGATATGGTGTTTAGTGGTGAAGAGTGTATACCTGATGTTAAAGAGGTGAAATTATGTAGTATTGACTTTAATTTGATTAACATGATTGATTGGTTTATAATACATGACATATATGATGTATGGTGATGTGATCAAGAGGATCGTGTGCACTTAGTGTGCTTGAATTTATTGGTTGTGTATGGTAATGTGATCAGTAGGATTGTGTGCACGTAGCGTGCTTAAGTTATTTGTTGTGTATTTGGTGTCGAGCATATCATGATGTTTTGGTGGGATGAAATCGTTGCTCAGGAGGAGTGTATGCGATCATCCGTACTCCTTTGTGGAGAATGGTGGGGATAGATCATTGCCAAGGAGGTGTGTATGTGATCTATCCAGGGTTCGATTGAATGAACCAATGAGTCGGTACCGGATGCATGGTGTTGAGTTGCATTTCTGCATTTTTGGGTGTTGTATTTGATGATTGGACAATAGGTCGTGATTGATGTTGGTGGGGTGATGATTTGTATATTTTACTGCCTTTTATTCATGTATCTTATTACCGATAATTTTGATCATGTTTTCTCACCACTTTGTTGTTGTTGTGGTCTGTGCTTCTTCAGAGGTACATATAATCCAGGTACTTAGCTAGCTTGGATAGTGGTGTGCGAGTCGAGTCTTAGGATGCTCTGATACGTAGCACGAGACTTGGGTGTTTTATTTGTTTTATGTTAATTTTGTTTCATTTCTGTGACGTATCGTTATGGTGAACCTTGTTAATGAATACTTTGGTGTATTTTGGCGGATGGTCGTGAATGATGGATAATAATAATTTTCCGCTGCTTTATTTTGAAAATCATATAATGAAGAGTTATGTTGAACTATTTAATGTGATATCCCACTTTTGGGGGAAAACTCTGATGTTATTTTGAAATAATTGTATTTTATTTGAATTTTGAGAAGTGGGGTGTTACATTCCCGTCGAGATTTTAGAAGAAATCAAGAAAAAAAGTGAAAGAGAAGGAAAATCCAGCAAAAACCAGCAATTATGCCAGCCTTGATGGTATGGAGCTCGCCACCACCAAATGGTGCTCTCCATCTGCCCATTGAGACCATGGCGCTCGCCATAGGCATCACGGCGATCGCCGTGCAGTTCGCAGAAGCAAATTTAACTGCAGAAATCAGTTTTCAAGCAATTACTAGCGGTTATGTTTTCCCTCCAAATTCAGATTTTGAATGGGGAGTTATCCAACTGCCTTTTTCTCTACAAATAGGACCTTTCTAGAATGTTTCACAGAGACCCAACCCGTGCAGAAGCATTGTCGAACCATATTTAGACTTTTACCTAGTATATTACTTTTCCAAAGCAACAATTGCTCACATCGGGGAGTTGTTGCAATATTGTGTTTACTTTCTGTTGCCCTGCTGTAATACTCAGATAGAAGTAATAAAAGTTCATTTTCAGTTATTCCATTGCAGTTTACATGTTATTGTTCTTTTTGCTTTACTGCATTTTTACTTCTACGTGTCTGCACTTAATTTATTTTCATAAAAACCAAAAAATAATATTTTCTTAAGTTTAATTTAACATGTATGTTGTAATTCTCAGCATTATTAATATGTTAGGATTAGAATTAACCATGTCTGACTAGATTAATTAGAGATCGTCTTATGAGGACTGTCGTAACCAAAGGGAGTCCGTAGTTATAATAGGTACAAAATTGTAATGCATGCCATTTTGGTTGTAATCTCTAAGTCGAATTTGAGTAGCTTTGTCATGAGAGTGAGAGGTTATTTAACATTGTTTTGTCACGAGAGTGAGAAGAAAATAAAGGTTTAAGCCGAGATTCGCGAGAGCGTGAGGAGTGAACCAGATAGTAGAAATTAGGCATCATTATCTAAATACATCGAGAGCACTTTAGGTGTTTATTATGATACTATCGGCTTTCAAAGAGTAATTCTTAGTTACCGGGCGAGCGAGAGCAAAATCTTGAGATTAAGAAGTACGGCTTAGTTAAGACCACGAGAGCGTGAGGCAGAGCCTTTAATTCGGTGTATCCTACGGAATAGGCGTGTAGATGCAATTAGTACCATTTATCTACAAGGTCCCTTAGGTGCGTGGAAATCATATTTCAGATTCGTTTTAGTATTATTCTTAGATTTTTGATTTCAACCCCGTAGTTAGTATTAACTTCTGTTTTACTCAAGCCTTAGCTTTGCAAAACAACCATACATAACATCAGTTTGATTATCTTTTCCCTGTGAGTTTGGCAACCTTTTAAAGACTACACGATCAACTGTATGCTTGCAGATTTATCCGTCAGTAACCACGCGATCAAGGGGCGATATGCGACACATTTGTTCCTATATCGTATTCTTTAGTGCAACGTGAATCACAAAGCAAATCAATTCACTTTATTAAAAATCATAAACAAATTTCAAACCTTTTTATCCTTCAGGATTTGTTCTTCAAACTCATTTACAAAAAAGAGTACGTTATTTTTCTGGTCTACCGCAAACAGGCATCAACCCAAGCTGCTGGAATGGGATCTTAACGTCGCTCATAAAAAAACACTTAACCAACATGTGGTTTCGTTGCCCGAACTACGTTTACTCTGATTTATCATATGTAGGCACAAGACAACGATGTCTTGCCAAGTAACCTTCCCCCATCACCCGTAGCTTTCTGAACTACGTTGGCTCTGACTTTCCCATTGCATGAGGGATACGTTGGCATAGGGCGGTGATATCCTATCGAGTTTCTTTTTCCTTTTCTTTTCCCATTTCCCGTTTCCATTTAGCAGTAGCATTTAGATAACTCACCATTTGATTATACAACAAGTGTGGATCCCTTTGAGTAGAACGGACGTGAGGGGAGCTAATACCTTCCCCTTGCATAATCGACTCCCGAACCCAAGATTTGGTTACGATGACCTTGTCTTCTCCTTTATTTTAGGTTTACTTCGATCGTTTCCTTTCCCTTGTTGGGATGAATAATGTTTGGTGGCGACTCTTCTATTTGTTTCCACTGGTTGTTTTTCGCAGTTGCGACAGTAAGTGTTGTATTTCAGTGGGAACCTCCAAAATCAGTGACGGAGATTAGGAGTTTCTTGGGGTTGGCAGGTTATTACCGCATGTTTATCGAAGGTTTTTCTAATTTGGACCTTCCTCTGACTCAGTTGACTAAAAAGGGTCAAGCTTTTGTGTGGAATATTTTATGTGAAGAGAGTTTCATAGAATTGAAGAAGTGATTGACTACAACACCAGTGTTGATTCTACCAAAGCCATATGAACCCTTTGTAGTATTTTTTTATGCGTCTAAAATAGGATTATGCAGATTATTTATGCAAGAAGGTGAGGTTGTGGCTTATGCTTCACGACAATTAAGGATACATGAGAGAAACTATCCCACTCATGATCTTGAGTTAGCTGCAGTGGTTTTTGTGTTGAAAATTTGGAGGCATTACTTGTACAGGTCGAGGTTTGAAGTGTTTAGTGACCATAAGAGTTTAAAATATTTATTTGAAGGACTACGATTTTAGCTTGAGTTACCACCCTGGTAAAGCTAACATTGTGGCGGATGCTTTGAGTCGGGAGACAATCTCTATGTCAACATTGATGATTAGAGAGTTGGATTTAATTGAGAAATTTAGAGACTTGAGCATGGTTTGTGAACTGACTCCTGAGAATGTGATGTTGGGTATGCTGAAGGTTAATAATGAGTTCCTTAGTGAGATTAGAGAGAGTCAGAAACTTGATTTGAAGCTGGTGGATTTGATGACCACAGGAAGGTCGGATGCAGAAGGTGACTTTAAAGAGGATGATTATGGTGTAATGAGATTTAGAGGCAGAATTTGTGTGTCAGATAATTCTGAATTGGGAAAAATGATCTTAAAGGAAAGACACGGGAGTAGCTTGAGTATTCGTCCAAGAGCTACGAAGATGTATCAAGCTCTTAAGAAATTATTTTGGTGGCCGAGTATGAAGAAGCTAGATTTGTGTATGCTTATTTGACTTGCCAGAAGTCAAAAGTGGAACATCAAAAACCTTCTGATCTAATGTAAACAACGGAAATACCAGAGTGGAAGTGGGATAGTTTCACGATGGATTTTGTGATTGGGTTTCCGAATACAACGAGAGGCTTTGATGCTATTTGGGTAATTGTGGATAGACTGACGAAATCGCCATATTTTATACCTATTAACATCAGTTTTCCTTTGGCAAAGTTAGCAAAGATTTATACAAGGATAATAGTGAAGTTGTACGGGGTTCTGTCAAGCATTGTGTCTGACAGGGACCCGAGGTTTACTTTTGGATTTTGGAAGAGCTTGGAGGAAGCTTTGGGTTCTAGTTTCAAGTTGAGTTCTTCTTATCATTCACAGACAGATGGACAGTCTGAGAGGACCATTTAGTCACTAGAATACTTGTTGAGAGCTTGTATACTCGAGCATGGAGGTGCTTGGGATAATCATTTGAAGCTGATTGAATTTACTTACAATAACAGTCACCATTCTAGTATTGGAATGGCGCCTTTGAAGCATTATATGATAGGAGATGTATGACGCCTCTATGTTGGTATCAGTCGGGCGAGAGTACTGTACTCGGACCCGAGGTTGTGCAACAGACTACTGAGATAATTCATATGATTAGAGAGAAGATGAAGGCATCCCAGAGTATGCAGAAAAGTTATCATGATAATAGGAGAAAAGATTTGAAATTCAGCGAGGGCGGCCATGTGTTTCCGAGGGTCAATCTTGTGACCGGTGTTAGTTATGTGCTGAAATCGAAGAAGTTGGATCCAAAGTTCATTGGACCATATCATATTTTGCAGAGAGTGGGGATTGTTGCTTATAGAATGGTGTTGCCACCTGAACTTTCGAATTTTCATGACGTGTTTCATGTGTCGCAACTTTGGAAGTACATTGTTGACCCATCCCATGTGCTTCAGAGAGATGAAGTACAAATTCGAGACAATCTTACCGTGGAGGCGATGTCGATAAAGATCGAGGATCACAAGATGAAGCAGCTTAGGGGAAAAGATATTCCTTTGGTGAAAGTAGCTTGGGGAGAAGCAACGGGAGAAAGTGTGACATGGGAATTGGAAAGCAAGATGCGAGATTCGTATCCAAAATTATTCTCATCAGGTACTTTTTCCAGGATGAAAATATTTTAAGTGGGGGAGAATTGTAACACCCCATTTAATTATTTAGTCGTTTTGTGATTATTTTGTGTGATTGTTGGGCTTTGTCTTGGTTAAGGGTAGGTGTTAAGGTGGGTGTGAGAGTTAGTGGAATGGATTTGATTAACTTAGGTCTTGGGACAATATGGTAATAATAATATGATAGTGAGACATTTTATTAATGTTAATATTAGTGTATCAATATTAATATTATTATTATGATTATTAATATTAGTATCATATAATTATTTACATTATTATTATTGGATTTATTATTGGGATTATTATTATTATTATTATTATTAAGATAATTATTAAAACATAATTAGAGGTATTAGTGGAGAGGTTAGCAAAAATCAGTTTTCTTCTACGTGAAAAGAGAAAGACAAATAGAGGGAGGGCTAGAACAAGAAGAACAAGGAATTTCCACCATTTTGAAGGATCAAATCTTGAATTTCAGGTAAGGGGGAGAATGGGGTCAATAATGGTGATTATAACATAAGAGGGTAGTGAGGGTGCCTTTCCCTCTTAAGATTTTCTGTATATTCTTTATTTCTTTCCCTGATTGTTATGTCTGTGTGATTGTTGCTGTTAATCTCTCACTATGTACTGAATGTGTGTATGAATCTGTATTATATGCTGATTTTGAATGGAAAATTCGTGCAAATTTGGTACTGTTATTGCTAAGTTCTGATATATAACAGATCTGGAAATTGGAGTTTGTGGGAGTTAACAAAAAAAGATTTTAATGATAGAAAACATTAAGGAAATGAATAATTATTGAAGTAGAAATAGGAATCTATGATTATATTATGTTAAAGGCTGTTTTGGATCTGATTTAGGTGTCGGAATGGGTTCCATGGGGTAAGAATTTGTGTCAATGCAAAACTGAGATTTTTGGGTATGCTAACTAGCCATACGTGTATGAGGGGATGCCATACACGTATGAGGGACACCCCCAGAGGCCGTACGCGTAAGGTACGAGCGTTGTCCCAATGCCAGCACGACCTTCTGGCCATATGCGTATGGTACGTGTAAGGGAAAGTAGGCAATATGTGTATGGGCATGCCATTACACATATGGGCAGCCTTAGAGCATTTTTTAGAAGAAAATAGCCCTCTGGTCATATGTGTAAGGTCTAGGGTATTATGCATATGAGGCTTGGGCAGATGGGCCTCTGCACGTATGATACACAGGCCTGGGGTGTAAGGAGGAGGCCATACGCGTATGGGCAGGGTTGTAGCAATTGTTTTCCCGTTTTTGCGATTTCTATCCTGATTTTGCGTGCGATGCAATTTATTTTGATCCGTACGACTAAGATGGTATAATTTGACATAGAGGAAACTAATAATGAATTAAATAGGATAAAATGTGGGATTTTATGAGATTGTCTGGTTGAGATGTGTTGGATATTTTTGAGCCAAGATTGTCATATGTGAACGGTCTTGGGCTGGGGTGGTAATTTCTGATGGAATTATGGTGAGAATGTGACTCACATGGGATCATTGAGGATCGTGAATTATGCTTGAATAATTATTACATTGTGCATAATTTTGTGTCATGAATTCATGTCATGTTATATGGAAATGAGCTAGGCGGGAATCCACGATGGGTGCCTAGTCTTGTCTAGACTCTATGTGGGAGTCAAGTGAAGATAGGTTGTAGTTCAGAAGAACGTATACGACTTATCCGGATTCCGATGGGAATCAGGTTCTAAGCTGAACCGTATGTGATTGTGATGGTACAACATGCATTGTGTCATGTTAGTTGAGTCGCATTGCATATATATAATTGAATCTGAGCTGTTTATGCGGAATGATGATGTGGAACTTGTATGTGTGTGATAATTGTGTGATTAGTGTGTTAACTACTCTTAGCATGTGTTTTTCATCGTGTATTTATTGAATGTAGTTCTCACCCCTTTTCTGTTTGTTGTGTATGTGATCCTTTGGGGAGTACAGATGACCAGGTACCAGAGTAGTGCTTGGAGCATTGTGTTGCTATTTAATCGAGTCTTAGGAGTCACTCTGATACATAACACAGGAAGCATGGGTATTTCGTTATGTTTTAATGTTATTTGACTTTGTATTTGTTACGTATTTGGTTTTGATTTAACTGTTGTGGAACCACGTTTTATATGGGGAGTTGATGTATTTGGTGTTTACGTGCTAAACCGTTTGATTTAATCCCACTGATGATTCATACTATTTATTTTTATGAAATAAATAAAATGTGAAGCACATTGATACTTCACTTTGATTCTGGATAGACTGTGTGTATCCTCCATCTTATTGCACAGTCTTATATTGATTATCTTCAATGTTGAGATAGATCTTTATGTAGAAGCTATAAAATTTGGAAGACTTAAGATGAGATGGGTAGGTTGATCAATTAATTAATATGTATCTGCCTTCCCTATCTTTCTTAGAACTTCAGACAATTCAGACATAGTTGACAAGTTATTTAAATCTAGATGACCAACAACATCAAGATGAAAGTCTTGAAGTTCATATTTGAAACTAATTTTCTCATGCTCACTAAAATCTAAAGAATATAATTTATCTAAAAGAGCACACATATATTATTCATATCAAATGCTTTTTAAATATACTTAAGAACCCAACTATCGCTTGGACTTAAAAGCTCTATTGTTTGCACGTGAAACCTATGATTCAATTATTACAGTTGTTGATCAATTGTAACACAAAAGAGATCCACTCTTAAATGTTGACCCACAATGATGTGATCCATTTAATGATACGCACGACCTTCACGCTCTATATAAACTGAATTACAAATAGGAGAATCAATATCATGTTTTTCACAAAAATAATATTACATCTTTCAATAAACCATACAATCCATCTTCGCTCAACTTTTGAATTAATATCTTTGGGGTCGTTACTAACTGCATATCATTAAGTATATATTGAGATTTTTGTTGTAATGCTTGACACAAGCAATCTGTAATTCTCATAAGTTCTCTCATCATGTTCAAAATTAATCTGAACTCAAATTATTTTATAAACTTATAAACAACATTAGCATTCCCACGTGAAGCATAACTTCATTTTATATTTTATTTAACTCAACATATATATCAAAAAAAAATTATGTTCACAACTTAACATCTTTAAATAAAAAAATATATATCAAAAAAGTTTTTTTTCAATCGTCCAAAAATTTTAATTTGAATAGAACTGTAGTTTTGAATCACTTGCACAATCCAACCTGTTGCACCCCAAAATTTGACCAACATTTATTTACCTAGCTTGTGTTCATTAGCATTATCATCTGCATTTCATTGATATGTGTGCAGTAGATCAAGAGGTATGATTACCAATCAAGAGCTATACAAGACTTTGAAGCTAGCCAAGGAGGTTATTCAAGTGTTCAAAGGTTGATATCTTTGCCAGAAAAGTTAAGAGATCCTCAGAGAGATTGGTTGAAACCAAGGTTGTGTGCCTCATAACTTGAGAGTTGTGGGAGATCCTCAGATGATTCTGAGGCTATGAGGATAGACTTGAAGCTTTGAGAGAGCTTATGATATGTCTTGAAAGCCATCATAAGGCCTAGAGAGGTCATTGTACAAGTTTAAGAAGACTCAGCCATGAGTGGTGCAATTAGGGTTTGACTGGGTCAACCCTAGGTCAACGGATGATTTGGAGAGGGTTGAGACCTAATCCAAGAGCCATGTGATCATGTATTGATGCATTGAGATGCTATAAGGATGATTCCAAGGTCAACTCATCATGATTGAGGAGTTTGAGAAGTTTCAAGCTAGGGTTTCTAAGGCTTGACAGTGTAAAATCCCCTAGTTTGATCCCTATCTTCAAGGCAGTTTAGCTCAAGATGTGATTGTCATCTCATCTTACCTACAACATGAATGTTGTATAGATTGCTCTTAGCTTTAATTTTAGTACTAGAAGTCCTTGATAGTATTTGTAGAGCTCAAGTTATGACTTTGACAAGTTATAGGTCATTTGAGGTATGTGAATCTGGGGCCTTGAAAGTCACCCAACTTGCATCCAACTTTTTCCCAAGAAGGATGATTCCTATGAACTTTTTGTCAACATGAATGTTGTTCCTTGTCTTCTTATCTTTCTAGAGAGTACTAGAAGTCCTTGATAGGATTTGTAGAACTCAAGTTATGGCTTTGACAAGTCAAGGGCATTTTGATCATTTGGAGATTATAGGTCATTTCAAGCATAAGGCCATAACTCCTATTTCCAAGCTTCAAATGGAAAAATCTTCAACATCAAACTTGCTTAAAATGATGTTTTAAGGCTAGAAGGGAGGTCATGAGATGTTGAAAATGCTTGTAGCAAAAAATGGTAAAAATGACCTAAAATGGAGGCATAAGTTAAATAAGTCCAAGTTGGAAATTGAAATTTCCAAGTTACACATCCAAACCATGGCATATAATAGGTCATTTTGACTCTAAAAAGCATTTTAGAAACAATGGTTCAGCCACGTTTTTGATTTGAAGTTTAGATCATGGGGTTGCTTTGGAAAATGGTTGCTTGCATAATAAGATACAAATGCAAAACACAAGGAAAGGCAATGTACAAGCTAGCTAAGTGTCTTAACATGTCATATATCTCATCTAAGGAGAGTTTCAAGTCAAGGCAAGTTGTTGCAAGAGGCTTGGCATGAGATGATACATGAGATGGATGAAAATCATAAACTCATGACATGAGAATTCCAAATTCTCATTGGATGATTCCAGATGGTTCTAGAGAGGTCCAATGCATTCTATATATGGTTTAGAACTTGCTCAGATGCAAGGTTGGTGAGAGATTTGAGAGATTTGAGAGAAGAGTGAGATAGCCATTTCAATTGCTTCCATTGCAAGTTGAAATCAAATTCTACATTCTGATTCATTTCCATTTCTTCTTTCAATCCAAACACATTCCATTGATCACACTGAAGCTGTGCATACCAAATTGAAGGGAAAACCATGGAGAATTGAGGAGATAGCTTTTGGATTTTGAAGGTTGCAAGTCACCATCGGGTTTGGAGATTCAAGCTTTCTTGGTCCAATCTTTTGCAAACAGAAGCTTTATCATCATTCAAGGATTGATTCTGAAGAGTTTGAGAGCTTGAAGTGGAGGATTACCCTATCTGGTGTTCAAGATTTGACAGGTTAGTAACTTTTCTTCTACACCATAATTTAAGCATAATTAGGGAGAATTGTTAGGTTAGAACGGTTAGAGACAATTAGGTGATGGATTCTGGGAAGTTTGAGATCAATTGGTGAAGGTTGAGTTGATGACACCATTTTTGTTTGGATCAAGAACACAAGATATAGTGAGCTATAGCATGAATTTGATATCAAGAATTAACCAAGGTGAGGTGGTGATCATTCTGAGGTAATTAATTTCAAGAATTGTTGAAGTTGATGTCTGAGCTTATTTTTGATCTTGGATCGGGTTTGGAGATTTAGGGCACTTCAATTGATTTTGAGGCCAGGGTTGTGATCAGCATGGAATTTAGAGCAGATTAGGGTTTTGAATTTCAGTTTTTCATGGAGAATTGATGAGGTTCGAATTGGAGAGGATGAGCTTGAAGCTCTGAACTTCCATGGCTGTTCTTCCCTCCAAGCCCTATTCAAATGAAGAAGACAATGCCATAGCCATTGGATCATGCGTAGACCTTTGACTCAGTGGGGATCGTGTGGCTGAGATTCCATTTCGCGTGTGAAGAGAAGTATGAAGACATCCTGAAACGCAGCGTTTCATTAAATCTGAGGTTTTGGTGTTAAGTTGAGATTGATAATCCCACCCCCTTTCGTGGCCCACTTGTTTTGAACTAGTTTTTGTTACTAACTGCACCGTTTCTTTTTATTTTTCTTTATAATTTGTGAATTAATTTCTGACTAATAATTGGGCCTGGCACGCATTGATATCCCCACCTCCATTTTAAGCCCACCTGGATATTGTACTGAATATAGTTGTTATTCACACCAATGTTTTCCCATTTTAATTTCTTTTTCTCCATTTTTCATTAATCTTTGGAAAATCATAATAAATAGAAAATTAATGATTTTTGCATGGTAATTTTTTCTCCAATTTCATGTTAATGTATATAAAATTATAAAATCAAAATATTTGCATTTGAGGCATTTTTAATATTTTTTGTGTATTTTCTCTTTTAATAGCATTTTAATTCTTTTATGTTGATGCATAGATTTGTAGAATTTTGTTTAGCTAGTTCCCTTTGAATTTTTAGGCCATTCTTGTTAGGATAGTTAGATTAGGACTTTAGCTCCCCTCTGGATTTATTCCATAATTTTGTGATTAATTTTTTATTAGTTTTGATGAGATGGCTTTAGGTTGTATAGAATTAGGTCAATCCTTAACATAGGTCCACAATAACACTAGAATTTTGGGTTTCTAGGTCAAGTTAGATATGGGGACATATGGGGTATTAAGGGTAGATATATAGGATCCCCTAGAAATTATATTAGATTTTAATATAATAGTATACTATTATTAAATGATTTTTGTAGTTGATGGTTGTTTGTGTTGCCCTTGTGGGCTTGATTTTTGTTTTGCCTTGCTTTGTGGGCTTGGTGGGCTTGGTCTTGCTTTGAGGAGCATGGAGGAGCATAGTAGAAGACTTGAGAGTTGAAGAAGGAGCTTGAGAGCTTGAGAGTCTTGTTTGTTTTGTTGTTGTTTTAGGGTTAGGAATTAGGAAGAGCTTAGGCTTAGTTAACTTCTTTCTTAAATATGGATGGTATCTTTCACCTCCATTCCTCCCTATGATTCAAAGTCCTTCCATGGTATTCACCTTTCTCCTTAGGAGGGATAAGTGATGGTACCTAGGAAGTAGAACCTTTGAGGGAACCATTCTTTTGATGTTAAACCCTTATAGGTCACCTTTGGTGGTCAATAAGCAGTTTAATATCCCAGCTTATCCAGTTAAGTGATTCCCTCTGGTTTGAGTATCTTGAGAGATGTTGGGCTTGAGTGTGAAGATGAAGACTTCCTTGAATAGTATGGAAGAGGATGATTCCTTGAGCATTGCCATTGCAGCTGAGGCTTGGAGAGCAAGGAGAGCAAGTTGATACTTGAAGACCCAGTAAATACTGAATGAAGAGCTGAGGCTTAAAGATTGAAGGATGAAGTTGACACTTCTAAGTGATTGAGGACTATTCTGAGAAGCTGAAGCTTGTAGAAAGAGAAGACCAAGTTGAGACTGGTAAAGTAAGAGAGCTGAAGCTTGAAGACTAAGTTGATACTTATGAAGAGGATTCAATTGAGATTGACTAAAGAGCTGAAGCTTAAAGAATAAAAGATGAGTTGATACCTACTTTGAAGCTTGGAGATCCTGAAGGAATCAAGTTGATACTTGTAGTTTAGGGTGAAGCCTGAAGGTGGAACTGATTGAGAAGTTGAAGCTTAAGGAAGAGAAGATAAGTTGAAACTTATGTTGAAGGGTTGAAACCTGGAGAAGCAAATTGATATTTGTCAAGAGTAATTGGAAGTCTAAAGACTGGGTTGCTGTTAGAAGAGCTGAAGCTTGGAGTTGAGAGAGTTGTTGATCTGCTTTCTTGTCTGTTTTTCTGTATTGACGTGCCTTGTTTGACTTGCTTGATGCATTAGAATAAGTACATATCTAGACTAGGTAGAATCTAGGAGCATGATTGCACTAGAGGTTGAGTTGCTCCCTCTGCTTGTATTGTTACTATATGGCTTTGCTTGCGGGTATTCGGTAGAGCCCAGCTCCCTTGCCCATGTGGTTTGTTTTGCTTGATAGCATGACTTTATTTCTTCTGTATGATTGCAGTTTACTGTATTTTGCTTGATAGCATGTTTTATCTTTCAGTATGATTACTGTTATTCATTATGGCTTGAGGTTGAGATGAGCTTGTGGAGGCTGATGCCCCACACACATTTCCTCCCTCACTTGCATTGCATGCATTTTACTGTATATCTGTTTACTGTTTAAGCTGATGCTTTAGCTGTTTCTGTGTATCATTGACATGATCCCTTAGGACTCTCATTTCCTTTGATAAGGAAGTGATGATAGAACTTTAGGTTGAAACCTATGCATGATAACTTCTAGGAGTTCCCTGTTCAAACCCCAACCATAGGATGAATCCTTGGCATGACAACAGTAGGACTTGATAGTCTCCCTTTAGTTGAGCCTGTTCTCTTCTCATCTCAAAACAGCTTAAGATACAGTAATCATGAATGATTTCTTTCGTACGTTACGAGCCTTAAGCTATCTGGGAAAGGATTGTGGGAGAGTTTCTTTTCCACAGTCTGGATGTTTAGTATGGTACCCTTCGGGTGACATGCGACGCATTCACTCTCAGGTCATAGTCTCTAGTGCGATTGAAATTGCAAATGCAATAAAAAACACTTCTTCCGTAAAAGACAGAAAACAAACTTCAAACCTTTTTGCCCCGTGGGCCCATAATTCAAAGGAAAGCTTTTCTGAAGAAAAGAGTGTCGTTAAACTTCAGCGCCACCACAAACAGGCTTTGTCCCTAACTGCTGGAACTGCTGTTTAACCCTACTCGATAAAACAGATGAATCTGAATCCCCATAATGCGTAGTGTCCCGGACTACGTAAGCTCTGATCTCTCAAGCCCGTTGAGAGTACGTAGGCACAATACTGATGTATTGGCGAGCTACCTTCCCCATATCCCTTCGTAGGTCGAACTACGTTGACTCTGATTTCTCATTCTCTGATGAGAATACGTAGGCATAAAGTGCGACGCTTTGCCGAGTCATTTTTCTTTTCTGTTTAAGTCAGCCTTGATAGGTAGATAGATAAACCAACTCGTCCAGTAAACACAACAAGCATGGATCCCGTCGAGTACGACGGACGTGAGGGGTGCTAATACTTTCCCCTTGCGTAACCGACTCCCGAACCCAGACAATGGTTGCGACGACCTTGTCTTACCCTTTTCGTCAGGTTTTTCCGATCGTTTCCTTTCCCGTTCTGAGGGATAAATAACGAAAGGTGGCGACTCTTCTGTTGTGCCGACACCTTATTTTCGCGAAAGCGGCAGCTGGCGACTCTGCTGGGTATCGAACCCAGAATCTCTGGTTCTCCGGTTCCTTATGCGAGTCATTCCTAGCGCTTGTATGATTACTTGTTGGGTTGTGTTTATTTATCGCATTTTATTTCCCTCACTTTATTTTCAGTATGATATGATTATCTGTGCTGTTGTGGGAGGGGCATTCTGATGAGTGAGAAGCCAGACCCAGGCTTGAGTGAACATAGCATTAGTTGTGGAAATTAGTGGGCGCGTGCTTGCTTTGCAGGCACTAGTGTCTCATGAAATCCATGCTCAGACGAGGTTCTCCCGGTTGGCTTCTCTTTCAACCCTTTGGGTTGAGACGGTTGCTGGTTTGGAGGATTGTCGACTCTGGGGACCGATCATTTGTGATTCAGCCGAGTGAGGCCGCTTCATGAGCTGGTGATGCCACACCTTCTGGGTATCGTATCACCCCTCTTGAATGTCTGTGACGCTGATGAACGCATAGGATGCGGAACTTGAGTTAGTTTAGGTCCATACCTGTGAGCAGGGTTGGGTTTATTGCAGGAAACTTTGACCTTCAGACCACCTGGTTTTCTTGATAGTGGATCAGTGTTGTTGGGATCTGAGGTTATCATCTGCAGATATATGGCTGTTCTTGATAGAGCAGGTTTTGATCAGAGGATCTTATCATCAGATGTGTATTTGTTCTTGATAGAGCAGATTGGGATCTGAGGATCTTATCATCAGATGTGTACTTGTTCTTGACAGAGCAGGTTTATGACTGGGGTTTGAGGATCTCATTATCAGATGTTTGTTCTTGATAGAGCAGAGTTTTATCACCAGATGTTTGTTCTTGATAGAGCAGAGTTTTGGTCATCAGTTGTTTGTTCTTGACAGAGCAGATTTATGATTGGGGTCTGAAGATCTCATCAGCAGATGTATGTTTGTTCTTGATAGAACAGAGCTTTATTATCAGACGTTTGTTCTTGACAGAGTAGAATTATGGTCTTATGTATATGGCCCTATCAGATGGTTGTTCTTGACAGAGCAGATGTGTGGTCCGGTACCAGGGATTTCTTATTATCAGATGTAGTGGTTGTTCTTGATAGAGCAGCATCATGGTTTTGATGATACTGAATCTCCACAGCACAGTTGCCTCGATCTCCTGCTGCATGATTGCATTTTACATTATTCTGCATACGCATTTGCATTTCATTAACGTGTGTCTGTGTTGCAGGTACCGTTTTCCCCGATCCAGGATTTCTTGCCTCCTATTGTATTGTTATGGGTTCTCTGAGGAAGACCGTGGCTTACAAGTTCCCTGCCCCTGATGTGGTTAAGCTGACTGGTTTGATAGCTTTAGCAGATGATTCTGTGAGGGATGAGTTCAGAAAATCTTACGGCAAATTGCTCAGTTTGGTTCGTAAACCTTCTGCGTTCGAGTTGAATGGGTTGCACGCTCTGCTGCAGTTCTACGATCCTCCGCTGAGATGTTTCACTTTCCAGGATTTTGTTCTCGCACCCACGCTGGAAGAATATGTTGATTTGCTAGGTGTTCCTATCAAGAGGCAGATGCCTTTTGTTCATATGGATGTTGAGCCTGACCTGGCTGGTTTAGCTCCTTCACTTCATCTGGATGCCTCCGAGTTGGTGTTGTCTAGTTGGAACAAGGTCCCCGGGTTCTCCTTGCAGTTTCTAGTGGGAAAGGCTTAGCAGTGCACCAAAGACGGATGTTGGGTCGCATTCAACGCCATCCTTGCTCTATGCATATATGGCATCATTCTGTTCCCCAATATGCCCGATTTTGTAGACTTCGATGCGTTTCATATCTTTGCTTCAGGGAATCCAGTCCCTACCTTGATAGGAGATGTCTACCATTCTATCCACTACAAAAACGAGAACAGGAGGGGGAAGAATGTCTCATGCTGTGTACCCTTGCTTTATAAATGGCTTGATAGTCATCTGCCAAAGAGGGGTCCTTTTGTTTCGTCTGCAGCCACAGTTGAGTGGTCCGAGCGTCTGATGAGCTTATCTGCAGAGGATATTGACTGGTTTGACAGAGAAAGGTTGGGTACCGAGGTTATCTTCAGCTGCAGCGGGTTTCCAAACGTGCCTTTGATAGGCAGGAAAGGCTGTATAAACTACAATCCGTCTTTGCTGGTCCGACAATTCGCGTACACTTTGAGAGCTCCGCCGAAGGATGAAGAGGTACAGGAATCTCTGTACCTCACTGGTCTTCTAGAGGGGGATCTGCTATCCAAGCTTCAGCGCGCCTGGAATGGTATCAGTAAGCGAGGAAAGCCATTGCTGGGAAGAAGCAATAACCAAGCCTACCCTCCGTATACGACTTGGATCAGAGCCAGGGCAGATGCTATAGGGATGTTGTTTCCTCATGCCAAGCCAGAAAGCCCTCCAATGATTGAAGAGCCTACCACTGTGCCCATTCAGCAGCATAATCGGGTGTTAGCTGAGCGAGATGAATTGAAGCGAGCAAACGAGGAACTAAAGAAAGAATTGGCTCAGCTCCGAAGCGAGAGGAACGAAGTCGTTCATTCTTTCAAAAGGCAAACAGAGCTGGTGAACCGGATGGGGACAGACCTGACTAAGCAGATAGCCGAGCGTGAGCGCATGGGTCAAGACTTCAAAGTTGTCAACGACGTACTGGCTACGAAGAAACAGCACTTGGGCGAAGCATATCGGAGGATATCCAAGTTCAACCAGCACTAGAAGGCTTCCCCAACCACCAGGAAAGAGCGGGAGGATAAGCTGATGCTACAGATCTCCAAGCTGGAAGCCCAGGTGAAGGATAGTGAGAAGAGGTTTGATGAAGAAACCGCTCGCAGATACGCCGCCGAAGGCCAGCTCAACAAAGCTCTCGCTAACCTGAAGGAGCGCAAACTGACGTTTGAGTCCAAGAAACGGAAGTTAGAAGATTGCTTCGGTGAAGGAGCATGGGAAGGTTCGATCGAAGGACTTCAGTATACCATTGTGCAAAGGGAGTTACTCGTCGAGGGGTTGCTCACTCTGCCTGATCATCCAGAAACGAAGGAGTTGTTAGAAGAGTATCGCGCCCGTGGCCGTACTTAACTATTTGTATTCCTTTTGTTTTGATCATTGTTGTATGCTGACCATCACCAGGCTTGTTGGCTGAGGTCACGTTGTTGATTCATCTTGTACTCGCTGATGTTGTGTACTGCCTTGATGGGCTTTCTTTATATATGAGATTGTTATTTCCATGATTGGACTCGGACTTCTTCTTATTATCAGCACTGGCACTCAGGCACTAGGATCGGGGGGAGATCTCCCAAACACACAGACACACGTTTGCATTTGCATGAAGCATTTGCATAACGGGCACTCTGTTGTTTTTCCTAACCCTTTTGTGTTTTACAGGTTTTTTCAGGTTGTCGCAGGTTGTTTCAGATTGTTTCCGGTGGTTCCAGGATTGATCAGAGACCTATTCACCGCTACCCAACCAGAGCTAATCAGACCAGGATCATGGAGCAAGTGCAAACTGATGTTCAGGAACTCCGCGAGAGAATGGATCGCTTCATGGAGCTCATGCAAGCGGTCGCCAATGGCCAGGATCAGCTCAGAACTTTGGTTCAACCTTTGATTTCGAGGGTTGATAGCAGCGGCGTACTCCATGGTGGGACTGTGCCTACTCCTCCACCAGTTGAAACTCCACAGAATGGTGTCCCCGTGACCGGGGGAAACGGCAGTGCTAACGGCAATGTGATGGCCAACATCAGACTCAATACGACGGGCGTCGGTAATGGAAGTCTGGGAGCTAATGTCAATGTCGGGCCGGACAACGGCAATGCAGGTATCGGGAATCTGTTTGTGCCTCAGCCATGGCTAGAGGATCGTCAGGACGATGTGTTCTCTCAGAGAGGTGCTGAAGGGGAGCTAAATGCTAAAGCACGGCTTAGATTCAAGGCACTTGAAGATAAAATGAGAGATATCGAGAATCAGAATACTTTGGGCGTTGATATGTCCAAGCTGGGATTAATTGCTGATTTCAAGGTGCCTCCTAAGTTCAAGGTACCTGACTTTGAGAAGTATAAGGGCACCACTTGCCCTCGTGTCCACCTGAGATCGTATTACAGGAAGATGTCTGCTCATTCTGAGGACGAGAAGTTGCTGATGCACTTCTTTCAAGACAGTCTTTCCGGGCCATCCCTTGAGTGGTACATGAGTCTGGAGCCTACTAGTGTACGCACATGGAAGGATCTTGCTGAAGCATTTGTGCCCCACTACCAATACAATAGCGACTTGGCCCCGAACCGAGTCCAGCTGCAGAATCTGTCGCAGAGGAACAATGAAGGGTTTAAGGAATACGCCCAGCGGTGGCGTGAGTTGGCAGCCAGGGTTCAGCCGCCGATGGTTGAGCGGGAGCTCGTGCAGATGTTTGTAGCCACCCTCCCAGGGGTTTACTATGAGAAGTTAGTCAGCGGTATGTCTGGGACATTCTCAGATCTCATTATCACGGGTGAGCACGTCGAAAATAGAATCAAGATCGGGAAAATTCAAGGTGAGTCATCCTCAGCTGGGGGAGGCGGAAAGAAACCTTATGCTGGCAAAAGACGAGAAGGAGAGGCGAGCGCTGTGACCAACGCTCGAAGAAAGGGTAAAGGTCCTCATCAGCAGGTGGCCAGTATAAATATCCCGGCAGCTCCGCAGCAACAGCAGCAGCAGCAGCAACCGAATCAACAGGGATACAGAAAGTACCAGAATTGGGCACCTTTGGCGAACCGTCACTTTGAGACACCGCCCATGTCGTACGCGCAACTCTTGCAGACTTTGCTTCAGCTGCAGTTGATCCAGAAGAGGATGCTGGCTCCCTTGACAGGGGCACCTCCGTCAGGGTACGACGCAAATGCCACTTGTGAGTTCCACTCAGGGGCACCAGGCCATACAATAGAGAACTGCAAGGCCTTCAAGCATAAGGTGCAGGACATGGTGGATGCCAAGATTATCAACTTCTCCGATAATGTGCCAAATGTCACGAAGAATCCTACGTCGAATCATAGGGGAGGCGGAGTGAACGCCATTAGCGAAGACAAGAGTTCGGATTTGTTGACTGACGTTAGAGATCTGAAGACGCCGCTTAGCTTCGTTAAAGCTAAGTTGCTGAAAAGAGGGTTCTTTCCAGGTTGCGGAGAGCTATGCATGGACTGTGCCACACGTTCTGTTGGATGTGAGCAGTTGGTAGAGGGAATTCAAAGTCTGATGGCTGAAGGGATTCTGCAGTTTAGCCGGAGGGCTGAAAATGGATCAGGAGAGGTAGTGCTGAAGCAAGCCGATGAGGTCGCCACCATCACCATCCCTCACCGGACGATAACTATTTCTGCACCTAGACCGCCCACAATTACTATCACTAAAGCTGGGCCGATACCCTTCGAGAGCACTAACGCCGTTCCATGGCATTATGGGGCTGAAGTCTACTGCAACGGACAGAAGTTGGAGCTGGAACCGTTTGGTACGTCTGTGGAGAACCTTGCGGGAATCAGTGGTATTACTCGCAGCGGAAGAGTGTTTGCACCACCAGAGGTCGTGGCGGATAAAGCGGTCAGAGTTGATGCGGCCGATAAGGTTAAAAGTAAAGTCGTTGAAGAGATCCCATGTGGGGTAGAAAAAGACTTGCTTGTTAAAGATGCCGAGGAGTTTATGCGGTTGATTAAAAAGAGTGACTATAAGATTGTGGATCATCTCCATCAGACGCCCTCGAAGATTTCCATCCTGAACTTATTGTTGTGTTCTGAAGCACACCGCAATGCGTTGCTGAAGGTGTTGAACGCCGCTTATGTACCGCATGAAATATCGGTAAATCAGCTAGAGGAGGTCGTAGCCCACGTAAATGCTGGAAATGGGCTAGGCTTCACTGACCTAGAGCTGACGCCGAAAGGGAGGAACCACAATAGCGCCCTGCACATCTCGATAGAGTGTAGGGGCACGATTATGTCGCACGTGTTGGTGGACACGGGTTCGTCACTTAATGTTCTTCCGAAGAAGGCGTTAATGAAGTTGGATACTCGTGGAGTGATTTGCACACCCAGTGATCTGGTTGTGAAGGCGTTCGACGGAACTAAACGACATGTTTTCGGCGAGGTGATCCTGCCAATCCAAGTTGGTCCGGAAACGTTCGACGCGGTCTTTTATATTATGGACATCATGCCTGCCTACAGTTGTCTCTTGGGCCGGCCGTGGATCCATGATGCTGGTGCCGTGACCTCCACGTTGCACCAGAAACTCAAATATGCTGTCGGAGGAAGCATCATAACCGTGTGTGGTAAGGAATACATAATGGTGAGCCATTTGTCGTCCTTTAAGTATGTGGAAATGGATGGCGAAATCCATGAAACTCTGTGCCAAGCATTCGAAGCTGTCAGAGTGAAGGACGTAGCTCCTATAGGCACCGAAAAGCCAGAGATGACTCTCTCCTCATTTAAGGAAGCTCGGGCCGTTGTCCAAGCCGGATCTACCCCAGGTTGGGGGCGAATTTTGGAGATACCTAACAAGCAAGATAAGTTTGGGTTGGGATATTCTCCTGGAGCTGAAGCTTCTTCTTCTTCTAGCAGTTCGTCTCGAGGTAAAGGGCCGATCCAGTTTACCAGTGGCGGAGTGATTTTCGAAAGCATCAACGCGGTGTCTGAAGACAGCGGGGATAGCGACTGTGACCTCGACTCTTGGATCCAGCCAAGCAAGCCAGGCGAGGGCCTCAACAATTGGTCCATCAAGGATATCATCCAGATGACAAGCGAAGAGTAATGATTTACTTTTTCCAATCATTGTACAATCCTATGTCTTACCAGGGGCATAGTGGTTTTATTGTCAGGGCCTTGTTGGATTATGTACATGCATTTTGTTAATAAATCAAAGGCGTTTTCTTCGTATTCAAATATTGTGATCTTTGTTATTCCTGTTTTATATTTGTTTTGAAAAACAATAAAATGGCAATGGGGTTTGTGCTAACCTGCACATCCTTGTTTTAAACTTAACTCTTGTTATTGCAGGATCCACATAACAGATGACATCGACTATGGACCTTCTACGGCTCACTTCGACTTCGATTGCCCGATCTATCAAGCCGAAGAAGAGATTGATAAAGACGAAGACCTTCCTGAAGAGTTGGCCCGCTTGTTGAAACAAGAGGAGAAAGTTATTCTGCCTCATGAGGAGGAGATCGAGATCGTGAATCTGGGTTCTAAAGAGCTCGTTAGAAACATCAGGATAGGGGCTGCACTGCAGAGTGATGTCAAGCAAAGATTAGTCGAGATGCTGAGAGAGTATAGTGACGTCTTTGCTTGGTCATACGAAGATATGCCCGGACTTGACACGGACATCGTAGTCCACCATTTGCCGCTGCGAGAAGATTGCCCTCCCGTTAAGCAGAAGCTTAGGAGGACGAGACCAGATATGGCCGTTAAGATCAAAGAAGAAGTGCAGAAACAGCTTGATGTTGGCTTCTTAGCGGTCACTACTTACCCTCCGTGGGTCGCCAACATAGTGCATGTACCGAAGAAGGACGGTAAGGTACGCATGTGCGTCGATTATCGGGATTTGAATAGGGCGAGCCCTAAAGATGATTTCCCGCTGCCTCATATCAATGTGTTGGTCGACAACACAACCTAATTCTCCGTGTTTTCGTTCATGGATGGCTTCTCCAGTTACAACCAGATTAAGATGGCGCCGGAGGACATGGAGAAAACGAAGTTTATCACTCCCTGGGGAACATTTTGCTATAAGGTAATGCCTTTCGGTCTGAAGAACGCAGGGGCCACTTACCAACGAGCTATGGTAACTTTGTTTCATGACATGATTCATCATGAGATTGAAGTCTATGTTGATGACATGATTGCGAAGTCCCAAACGGAGGAGGGGCACCTGGTCAATTTGCTGAAGCTTTTTGAGAGGCTTAGGAAGTTCAGGTTGAGGATAAATCCTAACAAGTTTACCTTCGGGGTACGGTCCGGAAAGTTACTGGGGTTTATCGTGAGCGAAAGAGGCATCGAGGTTGATCCTGCGAAAATAAAAGCCATACAAGAAATGCCAGCGCCAAAAACAGAAAAAGAAGTTCGTAGTTTCCTGGGCAGAATAAACTACATTGCAAGGTTTATCTCTCAGCTCACGGCCACGTGTGAACCGATGTTCAAGCTTTTAAAGAAAGATCAGGCGATCATCTGGAATGAGGATTGCCAGAAGGCATTCGACAAGATAAAGCAGTATCTTCAGGAACTTCCAATCTTGATACCCCCAGTGGCTGGACGACCACTAATCATGTACTTGACAGTTCTTGAGAATAGTATGGGGTGTGTTCTCGGTCAGCACGACGAGACGGGCAGAAAGGAGCATGCCATTTACTACTTGAGTAAAAAGTTCACTGGCTGTGAATCTCGCTACTCGATGCTGGAAAAGACGTGTTGTGCACTAGCCTGGGCTGCCAAACATTTACGACAGTACATGCTCAATCACACCACCATGCTAATTTCGAAGATGGATCCAATCAAGTACGTCTTCGAGAAGCAGGCTCTTTCGGGCAGGATTGCCAGATGGCAAATGGTGTTGACTGAATATGATATTCAGTATGTTTCCCAGAAGGCCATTAAGGGCAGCGTACTGTCTGAATACCTGGTCGAGCAGCCGATCGAGGATTATCAGCCGATGAAATTTGAATTCCCTGATGAGGATATCATGTTTCTCAAAGCGAAGGATTGCGATGAGCCGTTGCCCGACGAGGGGCCAGATAGGAAATCCCAGTGGAAATTGATATTTGATGGGGCAGTTAATTCTTACGGAAGTGGTATCGGGGCGATCATCACGACTCCCCACGGATCCCACATCCCTTTCACTGCGAGACTGACGTTTCCAGTCACCAATAATGAAGCGGAGTACTAAGCATGCATCATGGGTCTAGAAGAGGCAATTGATTTGAGAATCAAGAATCTAGACGTATATGGTGACTCGGCGCTTGTGATCAACCAGATTAAAGGGGAGTGGCAGACTCGTCAATCGAATTTGGTGCCGTACATGAACTATGCCAGAAGGCTACTTTCGTTCTTTGATCGAGTGGAACTCCATCATGTGCCCAGAGCAGAAAATCAGATGGCTGATGCCTTAGCCACGTTGGCTTCAATGTATAAAGTCAATTTTTGGAATGAAGCTCCAAGAATTGTCCTTTCTCGTCTTGATAGACCTGCATTCGTCTTTGCAATCGAGGAAGCCGCCGACGGCAAGCCATGGTTCCATGACATCCAGACTTTCCTTATGACTAAGGAGTATCCTGCGGGTGCGTCAACCCAGGATAAAAAGACTCTGAGGAGGCTATCTGGAAATTTTTATCTCAATCCTGATGGAGTTTTGTATAAAAGAAACCACGATCTCGTGCTACTCAGATGTGTAGATGAGAAAGAGGTGAGTATGCTCATGGAAGAAGTCCATGAAGGCACATTTGGTACGCACGCCGGCGGGCATGCTATGACGAGAAAGATCCTGAGAGCAGGATATTACTGGCTGACGATGGAATCGGATTGCTTTAAATTCGCGAAGAGATGTCATAAATGCCAGATTTATGCTGATAAAGTTCATGTGCCGCCGTGCCCGTTAAATGTCATGTCCTCCCCGTGGCCGTTCTCCATGTGGGGCATCGACATGATAGGCAAGATCGAGCCCACTGCATCTAACGGTCATCGCTTCATTCTAGTAGCCATCGACTACTTCACCAAGTGGGTGGAGGCAGCCTCGTATGCTAATGTGACCAAGCAGGTGGTGGCTAAATTCATAAAGAGGGATATCATCTGTCGTTACGGAATTCTCGAGCAGATCATTACTGATAATGGTTCGAATCTGAATAACAAGATGATGAAGGAGCTGTGCCAGAGTTTTAGGATTGAACACCACAACTCATCTCCTTACCGGCCGAAGATGAATGGCGCCGTTGAAGCAGCCAATAAGAACATAAAGAAGATTGTTCAAAAGATGGTTGTGACCTACAAAGATTGGCACGAGATGCTGCCATTTGCATTGCACGGTTATCGTACGACGGTACGTACGTCGACCGGGGCAACTCCTTTCTCCTTAGTGTACGGTATGGAAGTTGTCCTACCGTTAGAAGTGGAGATCCCTTCTTTGCGAGTTTTGGTTGACGTGAAACTCGACGAGGCAGAATGGATCACGAACCGACTGAACCAACTCAGCCTGATGGACGAGAAGAGGTTAGCATCGATTGCGCATGGTCGTCTGTACCAGAGCCGAATGAAGAAAGCTTATGATAAGAAGGTGCGTCCTAGAAGCTTTCAGACGGGTGATCTCGTCCTGAAGAAGATTCTTCCTCCACACTCCGATCATCGGGGCAAGTGGACTCCGAATTACGAAGGTCCGTACGTCATCAGCAAGGTCTTCTCGGGAGGAGCTTTGTTGTTATCCACGATGGATGGTGAAGATTTTGCATCCCCGATGAACGCGGACGCAGTTAAAAAATAATTTGCTTGAAAGCGACCCGCTGGACAGTAAAAAGAGAGTCCAGGCAAAAATGGGGCATCCCGGCGAACCATAAAAAAGGGAAAAAGGTTCGGGCAAAAATTAGGGATATAAATTGAAAAAATGTACACCCGCAAAGTCGAAAACCCGGATGGGCGACTTTGGCAAAAAAGGGTATCCCGGTGAACTGAAAACCCGCAAAGGGCGGTTCATGCAAAAGTTAGGGATTTGAAAAAGCAAATGACTGCGTTCCGCGTGTGGACTGTATTTGTTTAGTGGTTTGGAAGACCTGAGGGCCGTTTATCTGAATCAATCTCTTCTGAAGCTGAAGCGTCGGAGAAGTATCGAAGTCGAGTGGGTCAAAGAGGGATCAACTCATGGTGTTCGTCTACGCCTCGTTGCCGACATATGTATATACTGATGTATATTTATGTTTTATTTTTGTGCGGCTTCCTCATTCCAGGAGCTTGCATCCGTTGTAAAACATTTTTACCCATTCAGGGGTTCGTTATCAATAAAATGTATACTATTCAGCAATTCTGTTTGTCTGTTTAGCATTTATCTGTTTTGTTTGCGAAAAAGAACGCCGATGTTTTTGATAAAATGCGCATACATAAACTTACTGGCCTAGGCCACTGATTGTTGAAACAATGAATTACTTAAACATTGTCACGAGATAATAACCTTGATAGGTCCCTTTGAGAAGGGTATCTTGTCTGTTTGTTTGTGTTGTTACAGGAGTAGCATATTCCAGACAGTGCGTCGTGCGCATCCCCCAAGCAGGATGATTCCTTCTTCTCCAGCAAAGTTCAGTCGCCTCTCCCCGCAGAGTCTGAACGCGAGATCTTGAGCATTGATATATCTCCCCAGGCAGAGAAGATTCTCTCCCTCAATCAGATGAATCCTGAAGGAACTTCATCTCCTCAGCTGAGTCATTCACTGAAGTGTGCAGCAACTGATGGTTCAAGACTGAAGTCTCCAGCGGAATTGAGATTCCCCATAGAGTCGTACTCTCCCCAGCAAGCGGAATGAGTTCTTCTTCCTCAGCCGAGTTTGCAGATCCCTAAGAGAGTCGAGTCCTGGGAAGCCGCTCAGGCCATGATTGGTTTGCCCCAGTGGAGTGTTGAATAGCTGATGCCATATTTCCCCGCCAGAGTCGTTATCTCCAGGGAAGTAGCCGTGAAGGCCGTGCAGTTATTCCCGCGATTGACATCGCTTTCCCTCAGCAGGTCCAGGTTCTCGTAGAGCTTCGTTCCCCTGCAGCAGTCAACTGAAGTTGTGTCCCCTGCGGAGTCCAATTGAGATTGGCGTGACCTTGTTCTCCTCAGCAGGATGATTCCTCTATCTGAGTAGTTCTTTCTCCTTGACAGGAGGATTCTCCCTTCAGCATTTATTTTGCTGACGGGATCGCATCATTGTGCATGACTGCATAGCATTTATCATAAACGCATAGCATTTCCACCGTGTGGAGCATTGCGCCATTGCTGAAGCATATGCATAATAAGCATGATCTAGGGTGTTACCGTTCTTGTTTTGCAGGTGTTCTGCCGCATAATTGATTGCTCAAGATGATTCTTGAATTCTCCCCAACGGAGTCGCTTGCTCAAGATGATTCTTGAATTCTCCAGCAAGGCCGTTTGCTTAAGATGATTCTTAAGATCCCAGTGCAGTCGCCAGAGTTGGTTGCTCAAGCTGATGCTTGAAGTCCCCGGCAGAGTGCTTGCTCAGGATGATTCCTGAAATCTCCAGCACAGTTATCGGTTCAAGATGATTCTTGAATCCCCCAGGCGGAGTTATTTGTCCAAGATGATTCTTGAAGTCCTCAGCAGAGTTGATTCATCCAGAATGATTTCTGGATCCCCGAAGCAGAGTTGCTTGATAGTTCTCTAGAATCCCCAGCGGAGGTGCGTCATCCCTAGCAGGTTTCTGAACAGCGAAGTTGAAACTTCCCTCGAAGACTTCATGATTGAAGTCTGACCGTGTTAGCGAAGCAGTTCTCTCAGCTGATGCGGAGTGCCTGATGGCAGAAGTTTGGGTATCCCCAATTGGTTCAAGATTGACCAAGAATTCTATTCCCGATGAAGTCCGGCTGATGCCCGAAAATTCTTTGAATGCCCGATGGCATGATCAACATGATTGTTGACCTGATGAGTCCCGAGGAATATTGATGCCTGATGGCATGATCGACCATGTATTACCGGTTACCGTGTGACCAATTCCCCAGCTAGTTGCCGTGCAGCTATTATTTCAGTTCCCGAAGATTTGTTCCCATCAGAGTACCGTGTACTTGTGCAGTTGGCAAATTTCCGGGTTTATCGGTATTCAACCGTCTCGCACTTTGATTGGCTGAGAGTCGTTCGCTCCTCACCCAGTCAGGTTCAAGCCGTTTGAATAGGGGCAGTTGTTGCACCCCAAAATTTGACCAACATTTATTTACCTAGCTTGTGTTCATTAGCATTATCATCTGTATTTCATTGATATGTGTGCAGTAGATCAAGAGGTATGATTACCAATCAAGAGCTATACAAGACTTTGAAGCTAGCCAAGGAGGTTATTCAAGTGTTCAAAGGTTGATATCTTTGGCAGAAAAGTTAAGAGATCCTCAGAGAGATTGGTTGAAACCAAGGTTGTGTGCCTCATAACTTGAGAGTTGTGGGAGCTCCTCAGATGATTCTGAGGCTATGAGGATGGACTTGAAGCTTTGAGAGAGCTTATGATATGTCTTGAAAGCCATCATAAGGCCTAGAGAGTTCATTGTACAAGTTTAAGAAGACTCAGCCATGAGTGGTGCAATTAGGGTTTGATTGGGTCAACCCTAGGTCAACTGATGATTTGGAGAGGGTTGAGACCTAATCCAAGAGCCATGTGATCATGGATTGATTCATTGAGATGCTATAAGGATTATTCCAAGGTCAACTCATCATGATTGAGGAGTTTGAGAAGTTTCAAGCTAGGGTTTCTAAGGCTTGAGAGTGTAAAATCCCCTAGTTTGATCCCTATCTTTAAGGCAGTTTAACTCAAGATGTGATTGTCATCTCATCTTACCTACAACATGAATGTTGTAGAGCTTGCTCTTAGATTTAATTTGAGTACTATAAGTCCTTGATAGGAATTGTAGAGCTCAAGTTATGACTTTGACAAGTTACAGGTCATTTGAGGTATGTAAATCTGGGGCCTTGAAAGTCACCCAAATTGCATCCAACGTTTTCCCAAGAAGGATGATTCCTATGAACTTTTGGTCAACATGAATGTTGTTCCTTGTCTTCTTAGCTTTCTATAGAGAACTAGAAGTCCTTGATAGGATTTATAGAACTCAAGTTATGGCTTTGACAAGTCAAGGGCATTTTGGTCATTTGGAGATTATAGGTCATTTCAAGCATAAGGCCATAACTCCTATTTCCAAGCTTCAAATGGAAAAATATTCAACATAAAACTTGCTTAAAATGATGTTTTAAGGCTATTAGGGAGGTCATGAGATGTTGAAAAGGCTTGTAGCAAAAAATGGTAAAAATGACCTAAAATGGAGGCATAAGTTAAATAAGTCCAAGTTGGAAATTGAAATTTCCAAGTTACACATCCAAACCATGGCATATAATAGGTCATTTTGACTCTAAAAAGCATTTTAGAAACAATGGTTCATCCACTTTTTTGATTTGAAGTTTAGATCATGGGGTTGCTTTGGAAAATGGTTGCTTGCATAATAAGATACAAATGCAAAACACAAGGAAAGGCAATGTACAAGCTAGCTAAGTGTCTTAACATGTCATATATCTCATCTAAGGAGATTTTCAAGTCAAGGCAAGTTGCTGCAAGAGGCTTGGCATGAGATGATACATGAGATGGATGGAAATCATAAACTCATGACATGAGAATTCCATATTCTCATTGGATAATTCCAGATGGTTCTAGAGAGGTCCAATGCATTCTATATATGGTTTAGAACTTTCTCAGATGCAAGGTTGGTGAGAGATTTGAGAGAAGAGTGAGATAGCCATTTCAATTGCTTCCATTGCAAGTTGAAATCAAATTCTACATTCTGATTCATTTCCATTTCTTCTTTCAATCCAAACACATTCCATTGATCACACTGAAGCTGTGCATACCAAATTGAAGGCAAAACCATGGAGAATTGAGGAGATAGCTTTTGGATTTTGAAGGTTGCAAGTCACCATCGGGTTTGGAGATTCAAGCTTTCTTGGTCCAATCTTTTGCAAACAAAAGTTTTATCATCATTCAAGGATTGATTCTGAAGAGTTTGAGAGCTTGAAGTGGAGGATTACCCTATCTGGTGTTCAAGATTTGACAGGTTAGTAACTTTTCTTCTACACCATAATTTAAGCATAATTAGGGAGAATTGTTAGGTTAGAACGGTTAGAGACAATTAGGTGATGGATTCTGGGAAGTTTGAGATCAATTGGTGAAGGTTGAGTTGATGACACCATTTTTGTTTGGATCAAGAACACAAGATATAGTGAGCTATAGCATGAATTTGATATCAAGAATTAACCAAGGTGAGGTGGTGATCATTCTGAGGTAATTAATTTCAAGAATTGTCGAAGTTGATGTCTGAGCTTATTTTTGATCTTGGATCGGGTTTGGAGATTTAGGGCACTTCAATTGATTTTGAGGCCAGGGCTGTGATCAACATGGAATTTAGAGCAGATTAGGGTTTTGAATTTCAGTTTTTCATGGAGAATTGATGAGGTTCGAATTGGAGAGGATGAGCTTGAAGCTCTGAACTTCCATGGCTGTTCTTCCCTCCAAGCCCTATTCAAATGAAGAAGACAGTGCCATAGCCATTGGATCATGCGTAGACCTTTGACTGAGTGGGGATCGTGTGACTGAGATTCCATTTCGCGTGTGAAGAGAAGTCTGAAGACATCCATGAAACGCAGCGTTTCATTAAACCTGAGGTTTTGGGCTTAAGTTGAGATTAATAATCCCACCCCCTTTCGTGGCCCACTTGTTTTGAACTAGTTTTTGTTACTAACTGCACCGTTTCTTTTTCTTTTTCTTTATAATTTGTGAATTAATTTCTGACTAATAATTGGGCCTGGCGCGCATTGATATCCCCACCTCCATTTTAAGCCCACCTGGATATTGTACTGAATATAGTTGTTATTCACACCAATGTTTTCCCATTTTAATTTCTTTTTCTCCATTTTTCATTAATCTTTGGAAAATCATAATAAATAGAAAATTAATGATTTTTGCATGGGGATTTTTTCTCCCATTTCATGTTAATGTATATAAAATTATAAAATCAAAATATTTGCATTTCAGGCATTTTTAATTTTTTTTGTGTATTTTCTATTTTAATAGCATTTTAATTCTTTTATGTTGATGCATAGATTTGTACAATTTTGTTTAGCTAGTTCCATTTGAATTTTTAGGCCATTCTTGTTAGGATAGTTAGATTAGGACTTTAGCTCCCCTCTGGATTTATTCCATAATTTTGTGATTAATTTTTGATTAGTTTTGATTAGATGACTTTAGGTTGTATAGAATTAGGTCAATCCTTAACATAGGTCCACAATAACACTAGAATTTTGGGTTTCTAGGTCAAGTTAGATATGGGGACATATGGGGTATTAAGGGTAGATATATAGGATCCCCTAGAAATTATATTAGATTTTAATATAATAGTATACTATTTTTAAATGATTTTTGTAGTTGATGGTTGTTTGTGTTGCCCTTGTGGGCTTGATTTTTGTTTTGCCTTGCTTTGTGGGCTTGGTCTTGCTTTGAGGAGCATGGAGGAGCATAGTAGAAGACTTGAGAGTTGAAGAAGGAGCTTGAGAGCTTGAGAGTCTTGTTTGTTTTGTTGTTGTTTTAGGGTTAGGAATTAGGAAGAGCTTAGGCTTAGTTAACTTCTTTCTTAAACATGGATGGTATCTTTCACCTCCATTCCTCCCTATGATTCAAAGTCCTTCCATGGTATTCACCTCTCTCCTTAGGAGGGATAAGTGATGGTACCTAGGAAGTAGAACCTTTGAGGGAACCATTCTTTTGATGTTAAACCCTTATATGTCACCTTTGGTGGTCAATAAGCAGTTTAATATCCCAGCTTATCCAGTTAAGTGATTCCCTCTGGTTTGAGTATCTTGAGAGATGTTGGGCTTGAGTCTGAAGATGAAGACTTCCTTGAATAGTATGGAAGAGGATGATTCCTTGAGCATTGCCATTGCAGCTGAGGCTTGGAGAGCAAGGAGAGCAAGTTGATACTTGAAGACCCAGTAAATACTGAATGAAGAGCTGAGGCTTAAAGATTGAAGGATGAAGTTGACACTTCTAAGTGATTGAGGACTATTCTGAGAAGCTGAAGCTTGTAGAAAGAGAAGACCAAGTTGAGACTGGTAAAGTAAGAGAGCTGAAGCTTGAAGACTAAGTTGATACTTATGAAGAGGATTCAATTGAGATTGACTAAAGAGCTGAAGCTTAAAGAATAAAGGATGAGTTGATACCTACTTTGAAGCTTGGAGATCCTGAAGGAATCAAGTTGATACTTGTAGTTTAGGGTGAAGCCTGAAGGTGGAACTGATTGAGAAGCTGAAGCTTAAGGAAGAGAAGATAAGTTGAAACTTATGTTGAAGGGTTGAAACCTGGAGAAGCAAATTGATATTTGTCAAGAGTAATTGGAAGTCTGAAGACTGGGTTGCTGTTAGAAGAGCTGAAGCTTGGAGTTGAGAGAGTTGTTGATCTGCTTTCTTGTCTGTTTTTCTGTATTGACGTGCCTTGTTTGACTTGCTTGATGCATTAGAATAAGTACATATCTAGACTAGGTAGAATCTAGGAGCATGATTGCACTAGAGGTTGAGTTGCTCCCTTTGCTTGTATTGTTACTATATGGCTTTGCTTGCGGGTATTCGGTAGAGCCCAGCTCCCTTGCCCATGTGGTTTGTTTTGCTTGATAGCGTGACTTTATTTCTTCTGTATGATTGCAGTTTACTGTATTTTGCTTGATAGCATGTTTTATCTTTCAGTATGATTACTGTTATTCATTCTGGCTTGAGGTTGAGATGAGCTTGTGGAGGCTGATGCCCCACACACATTTCCTCCCTCACTTGCATTGCATGCATTTTACTGTATATCTGTTTACTGTTTAAGCTGATGCTTTAGCTGTTTCTGTGTATCATTGACATGATCCCTTAGGACTCTCATTTCCTTTGATAAGGAAGTGATGATAGAACTTTAGGTTGAAACCTATGCATGATAACTTCTAGGAGTTCCCTGTTCAAACCCCAACCATAGGATGAATCCTTGGCATGACAACAATAGGACTTGATAGTCTCCCTTTAGTTGAGCATGTTCTCTTCTCATCTCAAAACAGCTTAAGATACAGTAATCATGAATGATTTCTTTCGTACGTTACGAGACTTAAGCTATCTGAGAAAGGATTGTGGGAGAGTTTCTTTTCCACAGTCTGGATGTTTAGTATGGTACCCTTCGGGTGACATGCGACGCATTCACTCTCAGGTCATAGTCTCTAGTGCGATTGAAATTGCAAACACAATAAAAAACACTTCTTCCGTAAAAGACAGAAAACAAACTTCAAACCTTTTTGCCCCGTGGGCCCATAATTCAAAGGAAAGCTTTTCTGAAGAAAAGAGTGTCGTTAAACTTCAGCGCCACCGCAAACAGGCTTTGTCCTTAACTGCTGGAACTGCTGTTTAACCCTACTCGATAAAACAGATGAATCTGAATCCCCATAATGCGTAGTGTCCCGGACTACGTAAGCTCTGATCTCTCAAGCCTGTTGAGAGTACGTAGGCACAATACTGATGTATTGGCGAGATACCTTCCCCATATCCCGTCATAGGTCTAACTACGTTGACTCTGATTTCTCATTCTCTGATGAGAATACGTAGGCATAAAGTGCGACGCTTTGCCGAGTCATTTTTCTTTTCTGTTTAGGCCAGCCTTGATAGGTAGATAGATAAACCAACTCGTCCAGTAAACACAACAAGCATGGATCCCGTCGAGTACGACGGACGTGAGGGGTGCTAATACCTTCCCCTTGCGTAACCGACTCCTGAACCCAGACAATGGTTGCGACGACCTTGTCTTACCCTTTTTCGTCAGGTTTTTTCGATCGTTTCCTTTCCCGTTCTGAGGGATAAATAACGAAAGGCGGCGACTCTTCTGTTGTGCCGGCACCTTATTTTCGCGAAAGCGACAGCTGGCGACTCTGCTGGGTATCGAACCCAGAATCTCTGGTTCTCCGGTTCCCTATGCGAGTCATTCCTAGCGCTTGCATGATTACTTGTTGGGTTGTGTTTATTTATCGCATTTTATTTCCCGCACTTTATTTTCAGTATGATATGATTATCTGTGCTGTTGTGGGAGGGGCATTCTGATGAGTGAGAAGCCAGACCCGGGCTTGAGTGAACATAGCATTAGTTGTGGAAATTAGTGGGCGCGTGCTTGCTTTGCAGGCACTAGTGTCTCATGAAATCCACGCTCAGACGAGGTTCTCCCGGTTGGCTTCTCTTTCAGCCCTTTGGGTTGAGACGGTTGCTGGTTTGAAGGATTGTCGACTCTGGGGACCGATCATTTATGATTCAGCCGAGTGAGGCCGCTTCATGAGCTGGTGATGCCACACTTTCTGGGTATCGTATCACCCCTCTTGAATGTCTGTAACGCTGATGAACGTATAGGATGCCGAACTTGAGTCAGTTTAGGTCCATACCTGTGAGCAGGGTTGGGTTTATTGCAGGAAACTTTGACCTTCAGACCACCTGGTTTTCTTGATAGTGGATCAGTGTTGTTGGGATCTGAGGTTCTCATCTGCAGATATATGGCTGTTCTTGATAGAGCAGGTTTTGATCAGAGGATCTTATCATCAGATGTGTATTTGTTCTTGATAGAGCAGATTGGGATCTGAGGATCTTATCATCAGATGTGTACTTGTTCTTGACAGAGCAGGTTTATGACTGGGGTCTGAGGATCTCATTATCAGATGTTTGTTCTTGATAGAGCAGAGTTTTATCACCAGATGTTTGTTCTTGATAGAGCAGAGTTTTGGTCATCAGTTGTTTGTTCTTGACAGAGCAGATTTATGATTGGGGTCTGAAGATCTCATCAGCAGATGTATGTTTGTTCTTGATAGAACAAAGCTTTATTATCAGACGTTTGTTCTTGACAGAGTAGAATTATGGTCTTATGTATATGGCCCTATCAGATGGTTGTTCTTCACAGAGCAGATGTGTGGTCCGATACCAGGGTTTTCTTATTATCAGATGTAGTGGTTATTCTTGATAGAGCAGCATCATGGTTTTGTTGATATAGAATCTCCACAGCACAGTTGCCTCGATCTCCTGCTGCATGATTGCATTTTACATTATTCTGCATACGCATTTGCATTTCATTAACGTGTGTCTGTGTTGCAGGTACCGTTTTCCCTGATCCAGGATTTCTTGCCTCCTATTGTATTGTTATGGGTTCTCTGAGGAAGACCGTGGCTTACAAGTTCCCTGCCCCTGATGTGGTTAAGCTGACTGGTTTGATAGCTTTAGCAGATGGTTCTGTGAGGGATGAGTTCAGAAAATCTTACGGCAAATTGCTCAGTTTGGTTCGTAAACCTTCTGTGTTCGAGTTGAATGGGTTGCACGCTCTGTTGCAGTTCTACGATCCTCCGCTGAGATGTTTCACTTTCCAGGATTTTGTCCCCGGGTTCTCCTTGCAGTTTCTAGTGGGAAAGGCTCAGCAGTGCGCCAAAGACGGATGTTGGGTCGCATTCAACGCCATCCTTGCTCTGTGCATATATCGCATCATTCTGTTCCCCAATATGCCCGATTTTGTAGACTTCGATGCGTTTCATATCTTTGCTTCAGGGAATCCAGTCCCTACCTTGATAGGAGATGTCTACCATTCTATCCATTACAAAAACGAGAACAGGAGGGGGAAGAATGTCTCATGCTGTGTACCCTTGCTTTATAAATGGCTTGATAATCATCTGCCAAAGAGGGGTCCTTTTGTTTCGTCTGCAGCCACAGCTGAGTGGTCCGAGCGTCTGATGAGCTTATCTGCAGAGGATATTGACTGGTTTGACAGAGAAAGGTTGGGTACCGAGGTTATCTTCAGCTGCAGCGGGTTTCCAAACGTGCCTTTGATAGGCAGGAAAGGCTGTATAAACTACAATCCGTCTTTGCTGGTCCGACAATTCGCGTACGCTTTGAGAGCTCCGGCGAAGGATGAAGAGGTACAGGAATCTCTGTACCTCACTGGTCTTCTAGAGGGGGATCTGCTATCCAAGCTTCAGCGCGCCTGGAATGGTATCAGTAAGCGAGGAAAGCCATTGCTGGGAAGAAGCAATAACCAAGCCTACCCTCCGTATACGACTTGGATCAGAGCCAGGGCAGATGCTATAGGGATGCCGTTTCCTCATGCCAAGCCAGAAAGCCCTCCAATGATTGAAGAGCCTACCACTGTGCCCATTCAGCAGCATAATCGGGTGTTAGCTGAGCGAGACGAATTGAAGCGGGCAAACGAGGAACTAGAGAAAGAATTGGCTCATCTCCGAAGCGAGAGGAACGAAGCCGTTCATTCTTTCAAAAGGCAAACAGAGCTGGTGAACCGGCTGGGGATAGACCTGACTAAGCAGATAGCCGAGCATGAGCGCATGGGTCAAGACTTCAAAGCTGTCAACGACGTACTGGCTACGAAGAAACAGCACTTGGGCGAAGCATATCGGAGGATATCCAAGTTCAACCAGCACTGGAAGGCTTCCCTAGCCACCAGGAAAGAGCGGGAGGATAAGCTGATGCTACAGATCTCCAAGCTGGAAGCCCAGGTGAAGGATAGTGAGAAGAGGTTTGATGAAGAAACCGCTCGCAGATACGCCGCCGAAGGCCAGCTCAACAAAGCTCTCGCTAACCTGAAGGAGCGCAAACTGACGTTTGAGTCTAAGAAACGGAAGTTAGAAGATTGCTTCGGCGAAGGAGCATGGGAAGGTTCGATCGAAGGACTTCAGTATACCATTGTGCAAAGGGAGTTACTCGTCGAGGGGTTGCTTACTCTGTCTGATCATCCAGAAACGAAGGAGTTGTTAGAAGAGTATCGCGCCCGTGGCCGTACTTAACTATTTGTATTCCTTTTGTTTTGATCATTGTTGTATGCTGACCATCACCAGGCTTGTTGGCTGAGGTCACGCTGTTGATTCATCTTGTACTCGCTGATGTTGTGTATTGCCTTGATGGGCTTTCTTTATATATGAGATTGTTATTTCCATGATTGGACTCAGACTTCTTCTTATTATCAGCACTGGCACTCAGGCACTAGGATCGGGGGAGATCTCCCAAACACACAGACACACGTTTGCATTTGCATGAAGCATTTGCATAACGGGCACTCTGTTGTTTTTCCTAACCCTTTTGTGTTTTACAGGTTTTTTCAGGTTGTCGCAGGTTGTTTCAGGTTGTTTCCGGTGGTTCCAGGATTGATCAGAGACCTATTCACCGCTACCCAACCAGAGCTAATCAGACCAGGATCATGGAGCAAGTGCAAACTGATGTTCAGGAACTCCGCGAGAGAATGGATCGCTTCATGGAGCTCATGCAAGCAGTCGCCAATGGCCAGGATCAGCTCAGAACTTTGGTTCAGCCTTTGATTTCGAGGGTTGATAGCAGTGGCGTACTCCATGGTGGGACTGTGCCTACTCCTCCACCAGTTGAAACTCTACAGAATGGTGTCCCCGTGACCGGGGGAAACGGCAGTGCTAACGGCAATGTGATGGCCAACATCGGACTCAATACGACGGGCGTCGGTAATGGAAGTCTGGGAGCTAATGTCAATGTCGGGCCGGGCAACGACAATGCAGGTATTGGGAATCTGTTTGTGCCTCATCCATGGCTAGAGGATCGTCAGGACGATGTGTTCTCTCAGAGAGGTGCTGAAGGGGAGCTGAATGCTGAAGCACGGCTTAGATTCAAGGCACTTGAAGATAAAATGAGAGATATCGAGAATCAGAATACTTTGGGCGTTGATATGTCCAAGCTGGGATTAATTGCTGATTTCAAGGTGCCTCCTAAGTTCAAGGTACCTGACTTTGAGAAGTATAAGGGCACCACTTGCCCTCGTGTCCACCTGAGATCGTATTACAGGAAGATGTCTGCTCATTCTGAGGACGAGAAGTTGCTGATGCACTTCTTTCAAGACAGTCTCTCCGGGCCATCCCTTGAGTGGTACATGAGTCTGGAGCCTACTAGTGTGCGCACATGGAAGGATCTTGCTGAAGCATTTGTGCACCACTACCAATACAATAGCGACTTGGCCCCGAACCGAGTCCAGCTGCAGAATCTGTCGCAGAGGAACAATGAAGGGTTTAAGGAATACGCCCAGCGGTGGCGTGAGTTGGCAGCCAGGGTTCAGCCGCCGATGGTTGAGCGGGAGCTCGTGCAGATGTTTGTAGCCACCCTCCCAGGGGTTTACTATGAGAAGTTAGTCAGCGGTATGTCTGGGACATTCTCAGATCTCATTATCACGGGTGAGCACGTCGAAAATGGGATCAAGATCGGGAAAATTCAAGGTGAGTCATCCTCAGCTGGGGGAGGCGGAAAGAAACCTTATGCTGGCAAAAGACGAGAAGGAGAGGCGAGCGTTGTGACCAACGCTCGAAGAAAGGGTAAAGGTCCTCATCAGCAGGTGGCCAATATAAATATCCCAGCAGTTCCGCAGCAGCAGCAGCAGCAACAACCGAATCAACAGGGATACAAAAAGTACCAGAATCGGGCACCTTTGGCGAACTGTCACTTCGAGACACCGCCCATGTCGTACGCGTAACTCTTGCAGACTTTGCTTTAGCTGCAGTTGATCGAGAAGAGGACGCTGGCTCCCTTGACAGGGGCACCTCCGCCAGGGTACGACGCGAATGCCACTTGTGAGTTCCACTCAGGGGCACCAGGTCACACAATAGAGAACTGCAAGGCCTTCAAGCATAAGGTGCAGGACATGGTGGATGCCAAGATTATCAACTTCTCCGATAATGTGCCAAATGTCACGAAGAATCCTATGCCAAATCATAGGGGAGGCGGAGTGAACGCCATTAGCGAAGACGAGAGTTCGGATTTGTTAACTGACGTCAGAGATCTGAAGACGCCGCTTAGCTTCGTTAAAGCTAAGTTGCTGAAAAGAGGGTTCTTTCTAGGTTGCGGAGAGCTATGCATGAACTGTGCCACACGTTCTGATGGATGTGAGCAGTTGGTAGAGGGAATTCAAAGTCTGATGACTGAAGGGATTCTGCAGTTTAGCCGGAGGGCTGAAAATGGATCAGGAGAGGTAGTGCTGAAGCAAGCCGATGAGGTCGCCACCATCACCATCCCTCACCGGACGATAACTATTTCTGCGCCCAGACCGCCCACAATTACTATCACTAAAGCTGGGCCGATACCCTTCGAGAGCACTAACGCCGTTCTGTGGCATTATGGGGCTGAAGTCTACTGCAACGGACAGAAGTTGGAGCTGGAACCGTTTGGTACGTCTGTGGAGAACCTTGCGGGAATCAGTGGTATTACTCGCAGCGGAAGAGTGTTTGCACCACCAGAGGTCGTGGCGGATAAAGCGGTCAGAGCTGATGCGGCCGATAAGGGTAAAAGTAAAGTCGTTGAAGAGATCCCATGTGGGGTAGAAAAAGACTTGCTTGTTAAAGATGCCGAGGAGTTTATGCGGTTGATTAAAAAGAGTGACTACAAGATTGTGGATCATCTCGAATGAAAGTACCAACTTCCTCTTTTTTAAAGACTTGAACTCATCAATAATTGAATCAGTGGTGAAGTGTTCATCTATTTCTTTTTCAATGTAAAGCATCATATTGCCAGCAAAAAAAAATCTATCCTCCATCTTATTAGACAATATTTTATTGATTATCTTTAATGCTGAGAATGATCTTTATGTAGAAGCTATATGGAAGAATTATGATTAGACGGATAGGTCGATCAATCAATTTGTATGTATCTGCCTTCCCTATCTTTTTTAGAGGTTCACACAATTTAGACATAGTTAACAAGTTATTTAAATCTAGATGACCAACAATATAAAGACGAAAGTGTTGAAGTTCATATCTGAAACTAATTTTATCATGCTCACTAAAATCTGTAGAATATATTTTATCTAAAAGAGCACATATATTATTCATATTAAATGCTTTGTAAATATCCTTCAGATCTAAACTATTACTTGGACTTAAAATCTCTATTGTTTGCACACAAAACCTATTATTCAATTCATAAAAGATATCCATTCTTAAATGTTGTCCCATGGTGATGTGATCCATTTAATGACGCGCACGACCTTCATGCACGATATAAACCATACCATCTACCTTCCCTCAACTTTTAAATTAATGTCTTTGTGGTCATTACTTACTACATGTCATTATGTATATATTAAGATTTCTGTTGTAATGCTTGGCACAAATGGTCTGTATTCCCCATAATTTCTCTCATCATGTGCAAAATTAATCTGAACTCAAATGATTTTATAAACTTATAAACAACAATAGCATCCTCACGTTTAGCATAAATTTATTTTTATATTTTATTTAACTTAATATTTATATAAAAAAAATCATGTTATCAACTTAAAATCTTTCAATGAAAAAATATAAATCGAAAAAAAAAATTTAATGGTCAAATTTTTTAATTTGACTAGAAATGTAGTCTTGAATCAATTGCAAATCTTGACTAAAATTTTAGGGGGTGACAAATATTATAATTTAAATTGACTAAAAATTATAAAATATAGATGCAACTTTTTCAAATATTCAAAATAACTTCAAACAAAATAAAAATAGAATATATAAAAGGAGATATCTAACCTCGAATTAAAGTACCAACTTTCGTTTTTTAAAGACATGAACTCGTCAATAATTGAATAAGTAGTGAAGTGTTAATCTATTTATTTTCAATGTAAAGCATCATATTGTCAGCAAAAAAATTAATCCTCCAGCTTATTGCATAATCTTGTATTGATTATCTTCAATGTTGAGAATGATCTTTATGTAGAAGCTATAAAAACTGGAAAACTTAAGATAAGATGTATAGGTCGATCAATCAATTAATATGTATATGTCTTCCCTATCTTTTTTATAGCTTCACACAATTCAAACCTAATTATCAAGTTATTTAAATCTGGATGACCAACAACAACAAGATGAAAGTGTTGAAGTTCATATATGAAACTAATTTTCTCTTGCTCACTAAAATATGTAGGATATAATTTATCTAAAAGAGCACATACATTATTCATATCAAATTCTTTGTAAATATCCTTAAGAACCAAACTATTGCTTGACTTAAAAGCTCCATTGTTTGCTCACAAGACCTGTGATTCAATCTTGTAGTTGTTGATCGATTGTAACACAAAAGAGATCCATTTTAAATATTGACACACGGTGATGTGATACATTTAATGACGCGCACGACCTTAACGCTCTATATAAACTGCATTACAATCAGGATAATCAACATCATGCTTTCCACAAAAATAATATTACATCTTTCAATAAAGCATCTCATCCATCTTCTCTCAACTTTTGAATTAATGTCTTTGTCGTCGTGACTAACTGCATATCATTAAGTATATCTTGAGATTTTTGTTGTAAAGCTTGACACAAATGATCTGTAATTTCCATAAGTTCCCTCATCATGTGCAAGATTAACGTGAACACATATGATTTTACAAACTTAGAAACAGAATTAGCATCCCCACGTGTAGCATAACGTCTTCAATTTTATATTTTATTTAACTCAAACATCTAAATTAAAAACATTTATGTTCACAACTTAACATCTTTAAATGAAAAAATATATATCCAATTTTTTTTAAATGGTCAAAAAAATTTAATTTGAATAGAAATGTAGTTTTAAATGAGTTGCACATCTTGACTAAAATATTCGGGGGCGAAAAATATTAACTAAAATATTATAATTGAATTTGACTAAAAATTATAAAATTTAGATACAATTTTTTCAAAAATTCAAAATAACTTATGCAAAATAAAAATAAAATATAGAAAAAGAGATATTCAACCTCGAATTAAAGTATCAACTTCACCTTTTTTTTTAAAGACTTGAACTCGTCAATAATTGAATCAGTGGTAAAGTGTTCAACTATTTCTTTTTCAATGTAAAGAATCATATTTTCAGCAAAAAAATTCATCCTCCATCTTATTGCACAATCTTGTATTTGATTATCTTCATTGTTGAGAAAATCTGAATGTAAAAGCTATATAAATTGGAAGACTTAAGATAAGACAGATAGGTCGATCAATCAATTAATATGTATCTACCTTTCCTATCTTTTTTAGAGCTTCACACAATTCAGACATAGTTGACAAATTATTTAAATATGGATGACCAACAACGTCAAGATGAAAGTGTTGAAGTTTATATTTGAACCTAATTTTCTCATGCTCACTAAAATATATAGGATATAATTTATCTAAAAGAGCACATATATTATCCATATCAAATGCTTTATAAATATCCTTAAGAATCAAACTATTGCTTAGACTTAAAAGCTGTATTATTTGCTCACAAAACCTATGATTCAATTCTTGTAGTTGTTGATCGTTTGTAACACAAAAGAGATCCATTGTTAAATGTTGACCCACAATAGTGTGATTCATTTAATGACGTGCATGACCTTCACACTCTATATAAATATCATTACAATCAGGAGAATCAATATCATGTTTTTCACAAAAATAATATTACATCTTTCAATAAATCATCTGATCCATCTTCTCTCAACTTTTGAATTAATGTCTTTGTAGTCATGACTAACTGTATATCATTAAGTATATCTTTAGATTTTTGTTGTAAAGCTTGACACAAACGATCTGTAATTCCCATAATTTTTCTTATCATGTGCAAAATTAATCTGAACTTAAATGATTTTATAAAATTATAAACAACATTAGCATCCCCACTTGTAGCATAACTTCTCCCATTTTTTCCTAATATCTGCAAGAACTATACAAATTGGATTATGCAAATCTATCATACTACAAACAGGAGAAAAATGTTAGCTCCAATGTGTATCTCTGTCTTGTTTCAAAGTATAAATTTGATTTTTTTTTTCATTTACCACTATCATGTTCACCAATATCTAGAAAATGTTAAATCTCCTCAAAAATTGCATTTTGAAACTTATCATGACGCTTAATAGAGGAACATACAACATTGACAATATGAGTCAAGTGTGAAAAGAGATCATGAAGAATAAAAACTTCTCTTGATGCAACAACCGAAGCAAGTTGTAATCTATGTGCAAAACAATGTAAGTAATAAACATAAGAACAATCCTTGATAAATAATGCTTGCAATGCATTCCACCTCCCTCTCATATTACTAGCACCATCATACCCCTGTTCACGAATATCTAAAAGATTTAGACCATGTCGAGAAAGAACATCACAAATTGTATATTTAAGAGTGATAGTCATAGTGTCGTTAACACGCACAAGCTCAAAAATAATTCTTTAATACACCTGTTTTTATCCACAAACCTCAAGATAATAGCCATTTGTTCCTTCAAAAAAAACTTCATCATGCGATTCATCAGCAATTATGAAAAATTTAGAATCGTCAATCTCTTCTCGGATATACATTTTCACTTTACTAAAAATGATATGCAAAATTTTCCTTTAAATTAAATGAGAGGTATACTTTGGATTATATGAAGCATTCTCTAGTACTACTTTTACAAGTTCATCATTGTATGACGTTAAGAGTTTTACAATTTCAAGAAAGTTACCTCTATTTTTTGATCCAAGTGTCTTGTCATGGCCTCTAAAGGAACAAGCTTGAAATGCGAGCCGACAAGTGGAATCAATAGAGCTCTTGAGACGAAGTCTATTTTGGATGACTTGATCAACACATTGTATATTAAGAATATTTTTATGTGAATTAATTGACTGAACAAGTCTTGAGAAGATTTCAAAGCATTATTGCAAGGTAAACAAGGACTTCTTCCAATATGATTAAGAAAAGCAAATTTCTTTCTGGCATTGATCTTTCTCCATGTTTTAAATCATTTTCTAGTAAACACATCAACTCTAGGATGTCCACTAGGTTTTTTTTACTGAACAAGCAATAAAGTAAACAATAAGCAGCATCATTAGTTGGAGAACATTCTAGCCATGAAGGGAACATTTTAAACCAATATGCTTGAAATCATCTTGGATTTTTTTCTCTATTAAGGGGATATTTTTTCAACTTGGCATTGATATGTACCCCAGTTAAGATAAGTTCTTCGAACTTCTTCTCTTTAATTTATTGAATATTCTCAAATTTAAAGACATTTTTCGGGGTCATGTTATAAATAATTAATATCAAATTCTCCAATGGTGACTTTTTGAATCTCGTGAGGTTGTTCATCTGATTGAACTTGAATTGTTTGTTCGTTAAAAGCTTACTCCTCAAATATCGATGTTGAAGTTATACAATTTTCATATTTATCAAAAACTCTCCTTTTAAAAAATGCTTAAATTCATATTATTTGAAATAAAATAAGGTGATATGATTGATTGAGTGTCCCATATATACTTTTCTTGGTCTCACATCAATGACCTATCACAATATTCACAATTATGTTCTATTGGTTTCTTAAAGTGGATACTATTGCCACCTTACATCCCCAAAAAGTTCCCTCCTACTTCTGGTTTCTATGTTCTTTCATGAAAGTTAAAAAGTAAAAATTATTCAAGTGGTCATTAATCTTCCAACAATGCCAGTATGAAAGGCTGTCTTTTGTTTTGGCCTACAGAATTTTCAAAAGGAAGTTTCAAGAGGAAGTTTTCATGACAAAATAGTAAACATTGATAATTTATGTTTTAGACAATAATTTACACTACTAGAGTGGAATGCTTAAAACTCAATTAGTATTGTCTCCGACAAAAAATCTTTTGATTGTGTTTTAATATAGTGATAATCCTATTCAAGTCAAACACTAAATAGTATATAGAAATCAAGTTCTTAACATTTATATAACTGAAAATAATCTCTTCTATGACTCAAAGTTCTTAGTGGCTAAATGACAAGATTAACCACTTGAATAGGATTATCTATCATAATTATTTAATCCTAGTCTTCTTAATTAAACAAAAAAATTATTTTTAAAAATTAATAAAACAAAAAACATTCATCCTCTTGAGAAAAAATAATTTGTGCTACAACATTTGAATTGATGGGAGAAAAGTATATGTTAAAAAGCACTGACACAATAAACACAGATACACACAAATATATATCAGACACAACACAACACGACACTGAGACGTCAATATTTGACTACATGCATCAGTGTCGTGTTGGGCACGCTTTCAATCTGAATTATCGGTATTCAAACTGCATACAACAAATTGTGCTACAACATTTGAATTGATGGGAACAAAGTACACTTGCCATAAAGATTCAACTAGTTTAAGTTTAACTATTAGAGTACACACAATGTTTTGAAGACCAACAATTCCATAAATTTCCCAAAAAGACCCAACAACTCAATCTTCGAGTCAGAAGGCGCGACGGGAGCAACAACATACACGGATGGATGATCAGAACCACCAAAAAAGACCTTAACAGTTAACACCACTCAAATACCAAACAACCCAATGTTGGAGAGTCGGGAGAAACAACAGACGAAGGAACAGAATCGTCGAAAGACTACTCCCAGAAAAATGGAAGTGTCAGCGAGTTTTCATTTTCCGTCGAACCATTATTAGGTCCCATTTGCAGCATCCCATTACATTGAAGGTTTGTTGTGTTTGCATCAAGAACAAATACTTGACCATTATTAGGCTTATCTTTAACCTTTCCCGAGCACAAGTACTCGTTCGTGGCATCAAAACGCAGCGTTCCGGATGAAGACTGTGTTGGACTGTCGTTGATGCTGGACTGCATCAAACTCAACTCGGAACTTTGTGATTGAAGTGTTGACAGAAGATAGAGAGCACAACCCGAGTCAAAAGATCCAGGTTTGCTATCAGAAGAGAGCTTCCTACCGCCTTTTCCACCTGTGGACGAACCAACCCCACCGCGGATAGGCTGGCTGATAGAAACTCCTGGCGCTGCTTGGTTAACATCGCCGGCTTTAGGGACAGTTTCTTGCCAAAGAGGATGTCCTTTATCCTGTTTATATTTGTCGATTCGATACAAAAGTCGGTGATGGTCATAACCTGGCTCAGCTTCGGTTAATGCGGCGGCAGGCCAAATGTTTCTCATAACAGGATTCACATATGCCTGAGGGCTTCCAAAGTGCAGGATTCTAGGACCTAAGACAAGTCAATGTAAAATTTCATATTAAGTGTACTGAAGAGAAAAACTAATGACAAGAAACGGAAATTTTAACGGTAATCATTGACATTAATCATAAGCTCTAAATTCTAATTTCGGACCTTGATGGATTGTTACCTCTATAACACCGACACCTCTGGAAAAAAATATGTCTATACACCGACACAACACTGACACTCGTGATTACGTTCAATTTATTCATTTGTTTCACATTATTACCGGTCTCAGCATGTCAGTGTCAGTGTCGTGTCCGTGCTTCATTGATGGTTATGTTTCATATTAATGCATTAATCATTAGGATATTCTACCTATTTCCGTTTTTCATCTCAGTTTTCACAATCGTAAAATCGAGAACGAGTTAAACATTAACAGAAAAAAGTCATCTATCTTATAATCACGGGATGCCGCAAACACAAACCTTTGTAATTGTACATAAATTTCTCAGCAGCCATGAAAAGAGAAGGTGGTTGAGGTTTCCTTCTCCGCCTATTATGCCCATCAAGCCGTTTCCTGCAACTCCTCTTAACCTCATCAAACTCCGCAAGCGAATGAAACCTACATCAAAATGACACGTCCATAACGCATCAGAAGAATAATATGAATAATGCCTTATAACCTGAATAGGTATAAAATCAATCATCGAAATTGTGACTATCGGTCATTTTTTAGCATCAGAATGGACCGATGCTTACAATTTTAAGGACTAATTTGCATATCTACTACAACGAAATCGAACAAACTAAGAATCTGAAACAAGCAACTTCAATTAATATACCTGCTACATTGTTGGCAGAATCTCTGCTGCTTACCTCCAACCAACACAACAGGAGTTTTCGAGTGCTTCTCGCAAACCCTATGCCGCTTATGATACTCTCTACAATCACTAAGATCCTCCTTACATCCATCAACCGAGCAAATCATATTCATCAATCCATTCTGCAACCGCGATCTCTTCGACGATCCAGAAAACGACGACACACCTTTCGAATCATCACCCTTTCTCCCATCATCCCGAACCGATTTTTCCAACGAATCAGAAGCCTCACCAAGCCTCAAATCCATTGAATCTCCTTCATTCTTCATCTCCTCCAACCCAGATGGATCCCAAGCAAACTCCTTCCAATCCCAATCCATAAAAACAAACTAATAATGACTCCAAAACAAAACTGTGTTCTTTAAATCCTTTAAAACCCTTTTCAATATGCCAAACCTAAAACAAAGTACTCACTAACACAAGAATCAGAATCTTATAACCCCTTTATATTTATCACAACAAAATTAAAACTTTGACTTATAAGAATCAAATATAGGATAAAGGGTGTCAGAAAAAACATTTAGAATAAATTCCAAGTTCACAAAACTATATATTGAATCCATCAAAAACATCAAAAAAAAAAATTAAATAATTAAAAAAGCAAAAGAATATTAGAAGATATCCTTTTAAAAATCAAAGACCACAAACACTAAGGTCCCCTCAATCTAAAGCAAATTGTTGAATTCATTAATCAAGACTTTGTTGTTTTGTATAATATTAAATTAACATATAGTTTACAAATTACATATATATGCTATATACACCTAACAAACAAAGTAATATATAAAATATAAATCACATAAATAATTTCTTACAGTTGAAGAAGATGAGTTTCTAAGACAATGAGTTGAGAAGAGACATGAACCATTTTTTTCAATGATGGAGTAGATAATAATAAAGTGAAAGAATTTGTAAGAATGAAAAAGTAGGTTACCAAATCTCATTCATTGAGCTCTTGTGGTGGATTTTGAGGCAGAAACCACATTAGTAAGAATATATTATATTATATTTACCTTAACTTAACAAAATAAATAATTAAATTATTATGGGGAAGAGTGAGTGAATGAGATCTGTTTTTCTTTTCATGAGGGGTTTTAATGTTATGTGATTTTTTTCATCTTTATGTCAAGTCTTTGAATGTTTTTGTATTTTTATTTATTTGTTGATAAAGTAATAACCATATGAATAAATAATGCAAGTAGAATAAATAGAGGTAGTGGGCAATTTGACATGGGAGACAATGGAGAAAGTGACTGCCGCTTTATATATATATATATATATATATATATATATATATATATATATATATATATATATATATATATATATATATATATATATATATATATATATATATATATATATATATATATATATATATATATATATATATATATATATATATATATATATATATATATATATATATATATATATATATATATATATATATATATATATATATCGCCTATAATATATTATATACAAATAACTAACTTGGATGTTACAAATTTTAGAAATGATTTTAGCTATGAAGGAGCGACACTTTTAAAAAAAAGTGTTTGCTTGTCTGTGTTAGTATCAAACACTTGTTTTGATATTTGTGATTACGTTTAATTTATTTTTAAATTATTATTAATGTCGTTGTGTTAATGTCAGAGTCAAATTCCGAATGTTCGTGCTTTATAGGTTTTTACTATGTTTGTGTAGTTGTAAGGTGTAACACCCTTCTTAATCCCACGGAATATATATAAATAATCAGAGTAATTATCATGTATCTCACAAAATGGTGTCACATATAATTTCAAAACATCACACAAATACCTATCATGTTCATTAACACTTAAAATAAATTCATATTTTTCATAAACTTTCACCTTAGCATGTAGCAGCGGATTTAATTTAATCATACTTGACATAATAAAAGTCTCATACCCATCTCATTCATAATCAATACTTAAGCATAAAAGCCAATATTCCACATAATTCAAATAAACAAAATGACATATAGAATAATACATAATGTATCTCTCAAACATAAATCGAAACGATCCCAATGTTACATGATCAGAGGACGACTCGACCCAACATAAATAAATACACTAAGCAAGCTACTCCAATAGCTACCTTGCGCTAGAAGCAACTCTACTCCTCGGTACCTGAGCGATGTCGTATAAAACATCATTCCAACAGAAGGGTGAGAATTCACATAATTATCGAAATTATAAGATAATATATAATTTAAGGTAAACAAGTATAATCACAATTATTCTCACACTTAAAAAGTTTCATCATCAAAATATCACTCAAGTAACCATACCATTCACAAGTATATACACACAATCCACAATTTCACCAATTTCAACAATTCACATAGATACACATAATCTCATAGCACAAACATATACATAATGAGACTCAATGCAAAACTCAATGCAAGATTCAATGCAACTCATGTCATGTGGTACCAACACTTGTTATTATTTTTCGGTTTTTACATTAAAACCGGGTCCGTTCTAGACCAATAACACACAAAAAGCCCATTCCCTAAGCTTTCAAACCCCACTCTAGGTTTGGGACAAATCACTAGCTCTCACGGAACTAACAAGCATTGCCTCTTGACATAAATGATGCATGTGCAAGTCCACAACCATATGCAATTAAGATCATTCCCTAATCTTAAAATTTATGCATATCTTCAATAATTCATCACACTTGAATTATCACACAATCACACATACTTGCACATTTTTATCAATCATTCACACACAATTCATTTTCAATGGTATACAACACATTTTACAATACAATCACAATTGTATTATCATTACAAAAAGAAATAACTATCATAAATTTCATGTTGTCACACACAAAATATACTTATACAAGCATACACATAAGTATTCGATAAATTATCCACAATAATTTCACAACCAGCAGCAACAGTACAACAGTTCAATAATAGAGCATATACACAATTGACTTCCCAAACATATTAGATATAAAAATATTTGGAAAATAATTATATAACCTATACTATGTTATAGATATATTCATTATCTTTCCAACGCTTCAAACGGGGACCAAAACCAACTTACGGATCAAAAGTTATGGCCAAAATCGTCAGAACAACAATTTTACCAATATGCAGTCTTGCGTCGACCGCTAGCGACGGTTCGGTCGACGCATGAAAGACCGAAACAAAATCCAGAAAAAACGCATTCAGTATGCGTCGACGCTGCGACGTATGCATCGATGCAAACAGTGCAGAATGCAGAATTTTCTGCGTTTTCCACCGTTGGAGGCCTTCCGGACCTCCGATTTCAATTCTGTAAAAAGCCCCAGTTTCAAAATTCGAAATTCCACTATTATATGACAAATATAACAGCCCACAATACATATTAAGGATCCTATCATCATATATCATGTAATCATAAATTTCAAAACCATGAAAATTAGAGATTTTTATCCTAAATATGATCTTACCCATCATACACTATCATACAATCCCAATAATCATATAAAAACTCACCCTTACCTTAGTTTAGATGATTTTTTGAGCTTCCTCTCTTGGTTCTTCTTCTCCACCATTCTTTCCCTCTAGCCTTCTTTCTTTCTCTTTACCAACTTTCTATCTTTCTATTCTCTTTCTCATTCCTTTTTGTTAAACCCTAACAATTTAATCATTTCTATTGGGCTTTACTCAACCCACCCTCACTTTCTATTCACACACTTATAATTAGGCCCAACTAATTAATCTAGAAATTCTACATTATTCTACCAAATAAAATAAATCAATTAATTTAATTAATTCAATAAATCATATATTTAAATCAATTAACTCATATAAATTAAATAAATTAAATAATTCATTTAAATCAAATAAATTAGTTAATTCAATTAGGCACAAAATTACACACTTAATCAATTAATTTAATTAAATAAATGATTACTAAAAATTGGGGTGTTACATAAGGAGTATGCACATTTTTTTAGGACGGATAGATTAGAATTTATTTTCCATTTTTAGGGTTAGGTAATTCTGAAGATAATTGTTGTGTGATATTTCATTTATTATTTTGTAAACTTTAGATATTTTAATTGGTGAATACATTTATCTTAATGAGTTATTCTTATTTTTTATTATAGTTATAAGAAAAAGTTTCTTCAACATAAATTTATATATTTGACTAAATGCATCATTTTGTTGATAAAATTATGGATGGTAAAATGACCAGTCTGTTCCGTTTAGATATGTCTCGTTTAAACTCGTCTAAAAGCATGATGGACCAACTTAGGCGTTTGAGCTCAAAAGCTAAGTCCGTCCCATTTACTAACGAGTTGGCGGGTTGACGGACTGATCCGCTAATTTTTTATTTTACAATTTGATTTACTACATAATTTACAAAAAAATTATTTATTACCAAAAAGGTCGACAAAAGATTTTTTTGAAAAATGCATAATAGAACTTCAATATATCTTAAGTCCAAACAATTCCAAAAATAAAATAAATAAAGACCAATTACAACAAAAAAATAACAAAATAAAATCAAGCATAATAAAAAATGTATCAAAATAAATAAACAATCCATATCATCCTAATCCTATTTAAAAACTAACTACTAAAAGAACTCAATTAAGAATTTACAAAAGACAAACAATGATATCAATTACATTGCATAAAACATCACGGTGTATAAAATAGTAGTGCATAAAATATCAACATCCGACTTTCTCACTGTTTACATCATATAAACTCTTATATTGACTGATTCTTTAATAGTTAAATCCTAAATTTTCACACTTATACACAAATCAAATCCTTCATTTTCTTAAAATTAACATCTATTTCTAAAGAAAATATGTGAGCTAATATTTGACAACTTAATAATTAAGCATGACATACAATTGTTCTTTTACTTTAAGTTTTTCAATCAACACATGTATTAGAAAATTATAGAAAGAACATTACAATTATAATTTATTTTATTTGTATAATAATTTATAATATAATTTAATCAACATAAATCTAAGAGAAGAGTGTTGTTTTTATACTTAAAGTTGTTTTAATTCTAAGTAAAAAAATTAAAAGTCTTAACAAAAAGCCCGTGGAGAAAACCCGTTCCTCCCCGCCTCGGCCTGCTTTTTCAAACAGGTTAGGAGGGGCGGGCCAACTTTAAGTACTGAGCCGAAAACCTCAACCCAGCCCGCCAAAAATGGCGAGTCAAATGGGTCGATCTGGGACTCGACCCGTTTTGTCACCCCTAGATAAAATCTTCTTTTATACTTATGATTGGAGGGAGTATTATTTACTATGTTGTTTATTAATTAGTTTCATTACATGATTAAAAATTTGGATTGTAATATGTTTACATAGTAACATGGTATTTTATTTTATTGTGAAATTTATATAACTAAAATAACATAATTAATAATAAAAAATGACATAGAAATATAGAGCAACATATCCTTAGTTACTTCATCGTGGTTTTCGATATTTTTAACGATTGCTCTTAAAATAGCTTGACACATGAATCGATTCAAGGGTTGGTCATTTAGGAAGACAATGATGTTCTTTGTGTTATACCATCAAACAAGGAAATTATAGACACGTTGTTTGACATGAATGGGATGGTGTGTTGGGTCCGAATGGTTTTGGTGGACATTTTTATCAAACTTGTGTTGAAGTTTGTTGTTCTTTTAATGTTGATGTTTATATGTTAAGCTTAATGATTTTCCGCTATTGAGTTTTACTGAGTATGTTATGTTTATGTTTGTTGCACCCTAAAATTTTCCCTCTTTTTTCTTAACCCTAACTGCCTTTTGTTTGCATTTATCTGCATCTTCCATTAGGTCATAATTTTGTATTCATCGACATTTCATTGAGCTCCGAAGACATGGGATCAAAGCATTCTCCTATGATTTGAGTTTTCCCTATTCATATGTGATTTATCTGGATATCGCACTCAAAGGTTTGAGCTCACAACAACATGAGTATCTTGCTATAAAAGTTCATCCCGCCACAAGACTTTCCTCGACCCAGATTCATCAAGTAGAAAGTTTATCTGCTTCAAGATTTCTCAATAGACATCAAGTGATTAAGGTTTCACCGTGATTTTAGTGGAGACTGAGGAACTAGGATTTTGTTGGTTGTCAATGAAGGAAAATGGCGATCTAAACGCAGCGGAAAACAAAAATTTTCCTTTAGTGATCCTCACGAATGAGCATGGTCAGTGATAGAATCGTTACCTCTTTGTGGCGATTCAGATCTTTGATGCAGCGATCACAAGCGTTGATGAAGTGCAACGCCTCTACTCAGTCCACACGAACAGCTTCCGGTCACAGTGCTAGCTGCTTACGAACGGAATTATTTGAGTGAGAAAAGAGAATCAAAAACGAAATTGCATCAAGTGAAAGCTTCATCACAAGGGTTCCTTTTATAGACTCTCTTGTGGGCTGCGGGCTAAAACCCTAATTCACATGATCCATAATAATATTATATATTATTATAATAACTATTATTATAATAAATATATTTATTTTATTATTATTTTATAACCATTATAAAATAACAATAATTATTATTATATTATCCGAATTTCTATTTTTCACTTAAGTGCACCGTACCTTACGGTGTTCCTTTGATTTCTCTATCTCTCATCAAACTGTCCTTATGTGTGTGACCCTGTAGGATTTCGTAACGTTGGTAATTATATTAAATTATATATATTTAACATAATAAACAGTAAGCGGTATCTAGCAACACATCACTGCTACCCAAGTCACGAAAATGTCATGTGATCTGACAAAACCTTTTTCGTGATAATATATGTTTGTACAATTACCCTTTTGCCCCTATGTCTATATTGAACACAAGGCATACACTGTGTCATCCTTGTCCAGTTCAATATTGGGCCCTTAGACATTTCTCCTGTTATGCAGGATTGGCAAATTCCATCTAGGACACTCATGTCCCTCAGCATGCTTCGTGGAGTGCCCATCAACTGTCTTTATGATCATCCAGTTACGGATAATGTTTGATCAGCAATAAAGCACCCGACTCTACATCTAGGGTCCATAGTGGTTTCAGGTCGAAGGGTGGTAATACACCATTATCACCATGAGAATAACTTATGACACTTTGCATAACATACTATGTAGTATTCTCATAGCGGGTCAATCCGGTATAAATATTACTCCTAATATTTATACCTATGTCAAGACTTGATAACTCTTTATCCATGATCCATGAGATGTGATCATCAGTCTATCTTCATAATAGTCTCAATGCTTTTAATGTTATCCCACTTTGCAATAAAGCTTGACTACGGATATTTTAAGAATAATGTCTTTATGTTTAATGGGATCTCATGATTAAGTCACACTTAACATTTCATTAAACAGACTAACTATTCTAGGGACTTTATTATTCTGAAAGACAAACATAATAAAGAAATGCCTTTTATTATTAAACGAATAATCCGATACAAGTACCAAAAAGTATTGGCCTCTAGGGCTTACACCAACAATCTCCCACTAGCACTAGAGCCAATTAGGCATACCCTTAATACCCATAGATCTAGTATGACCATCATGCTTCTGTTGCGCAAGAGGCTTTGTTAATGGGTCAGCGATATTGTCAAGTGTAGGTACTCTGCATATCTTCACATCTCCCCGATCGATTATCTCTCGAATGAGGTGATAACGCCTAAGTATGTGTTTGGATCGTTGGTGAGATCTAGGCTCCTTAGCTTGTGCGATAGCACCATTGTTATCACAATATAAACCAATGGGATCCACAATGCTAGGGACTATGCCAAGTTCACTAATGAACTTCTTGATCCAAACAGCTTCCTTTGCTGCATTTGAGGCAGCAATATACTCGGCCTCAGTTGTAGAATCAGCAACTGTTTCTTGCTTTGAACTTTTCCAGCTCACAGCGCCACCATTGAGACAGAACACATAACCAGATTGTGATCTAAAATCATCCTTATCTGTCTGGAAGCTAGCATCAGTGTAACCAATTACATCAAGCTCTTCCTGACCTCCATATATCAAGAATGAATCCTTAGTCCTTCTCAAGTACTTAAGGATATTCTTGACAGCTACCCAGTGAGCATCACCGGGATCAGATTGGTACCTACTCGTTGCACTTAATGCATACGAGACATCTGGTCGAGTACATAACATGGCATACATGATAGATCCTATTGCAGATGCATATGGAATCTTATTCATGCGATCCCTTTCTTCCTTAGTTGAAGGGGATTGTGTTTTTGATAAACACAGACCATGTTGCATAGGTATGAATCCTTTCTTGGAATCATGCATATTAAAGCGTCTCAACACTTTATCTATGTATGTACTCTGACTTAGGCCAAGCAGTTTTTGTGATCTATCTCTATAGATCCTAATTCCTAATATATAGGCTGCTTCACCTAGGTCTTTCATAGAAAAACAATTCCCTAACCAAGTTTTCACTTGTTGCAAGGTAGGGACATCGTTTCCAATGAGTAATATGTCATCTACATATAATACCAGAAACAAGATCATGCTCCCACTAACCTTCTTGTAGACACAAGGTTCATCTTCATTTTTGATGAATCCATATTGTTTTACGGTTTCATCAAAACGAAGATTCCAGCTTCTGGAAGCTTGCTTCAATCCATAGATTGATCGCTGTAACTTGCATATCTTTTGGGCATCTTGTGGTATGTCAAATCCTTCAGGTTGTGTCATGTACACATCCTCAAGAAGATTCCCATTAAGGAAAGCAGTTTTGACATCCATCTGCCATATTTCATAATCATGATATGCAGCGATGGCAAGTAAAATCCGAACAGATTTAAGCATTGCAACTGGTGAAAAGGTTTCATCATAGTCAACCCCATGAATTTGTTTATAGCCTTTTGCAACCAGTCTTGCTTTATAGGTATGTACCTTACCATCCATGTCAGTCTTCTTCTTGAAGACCCACTTGCATCCTATAGGGTTAACTCCTATAGGAGGTTCTACCAAGGTCCAAACCTGGTTTGTGTACATGGAATCCATTTCAGATTTCATGGCTTCTAGCCACTTCTCAGACTCAGGACCAGTTATGGCCTCTTTGTAGGTCACAGGCTCATCTTGATCCATGAGTAATACATCACCCTGATCACTTATGAGATATCCATATCTCTCAGGTTGGTGACGTATCCTGCTTGACCTACGCTGGTCTTGTTCTTCTTGAGCAGGTTGCTCTTCCACAACTACTTGTGTTTCCCGCTCTAGTTCCTCCATAGGTGTTTCAATGTTTTGTGATTCTTGAATTTCTTCAAGCTCTATTTTCCTCCCACTGTTTCCTTTGGAAATAAAATCCCTTTCCAGAAAGACTCCAGTTCGAGCGACAAACACTTTGCCCTCAGAAGGATTGTAGAAGTAATATCCTCTTGTTTCTTTAGGATACCCCACAAATAAGCATTTGTCAGATTTGGGCTCAAGCTTGGTTGAAATTTGTCGTTTGACGTAAACCTCGCAACCCCAAATCTTCATGTAAGACATATGTGGTTTCTTACCACTCCATATCTCATATGGTGTCTTATCAACCTTTTTGGATGGAACACGGTTAAGTGTGTAAGCTGCTGTTAATAATGCATGTCCCCAAAAGGAGTTTGGAAGATCGACGTGACTCATCATGGATCGGACCATGTCTAACAAGGTTCGATTTCTTCTCTCAGATACACCATTCCATTGTGGTGTTCCAGGAGGAGTAAGTTGGGATAGAATCCCATACTCTTTTAGATGGTCATCAAATTCTAGGCTTAAATATTCACCGCCTCGATCTGATCGAAGAACTTTAATATTCTTACCTAGTTGGTTTTGTACTTCATTCTTGAATTCCTTGAACTTTTCAAAGGACTCAGATTTGTGTTTCATTAAATACACATATCCGTATCTACTGAAGTCATCAGTAAAAGTGATGAAGTACTGAAAACCTCCTCTGGCTGGTATGTTCAGTGGTCCACATACATCAGTATGTATGAGTGCCAAAAGATCATTAGCCCTTTCACCTTTTCCTGTGAATGGGGATTTTGTCATCTTTCCAATTAAACAAGATCTGCATGTCTCGTATGATTCATAATCAAAAGAGTCCAAGAGTCCATCTTTATGGAGTTTGGAAATGCGTTTCTCATTTATGTGGCCTAATCGACAGTGCCAAAGGTAAGTTGGATTCAACTCATTAGGTTTCAACCTTTTAGTATTAATGTTATAAATTGGCATTTCAAGATCAAGGACATATAGTCCATTATTCATTTTTGCAGTAGCATAGAATATATCATTCAAATAAATGGAGCAACAATTGTTCCTTATTATGAATGAAAAACCAAACTTGTCCAAACAAGAAACGGAAATAATATTCCTGCTAATTGCAGGTACATAATAACAGTTCTCTAACTGAATTATTAAACCACTAGGTAAAGTTAAAACATAAGTTCCTACAGCTAAAGCAGCAACCTTTGCTCCATTGCCAACTCGTAGGTCAACTTCACCTTTTGCCAAATTTCTACTCCTTTTTAGTCCCTGCACATTAGTACAAATGTGAGAACCGCATCCAGTATCTAATACCCATGATGCAGAAGTAGATAAATTAATTTCAATAACAAAAATACCTGAATTTGAAGTCTCTACTCCATTATTCTTATCTTCCAGGTACTTTGGGCAATTTCTCTTCCAATGTCCGGTCTTACCGCAATGGAAGCAAGTGCCCTCCTTTGCTATTCCTCCACTAGGCTTCAAAACAGGAGGAGTGGGTTTGGGTTTGGCAACTTCCTTGCCTTTCCCTCTACCACCCTGTTTGATGGGCCTCTTGTTCTGTTTCTTTCCATTACTGACCATCAGAATGGATTTCCCTTTTGTCTTCATATTCTGCTCAGCAGTTCTCAACATGCCTAGCAGTTCTGGAAGACTTTTGTCCAAGTCATTCATATTGAAATTCAGGACAAACTGACTGAAGCTCTCTGGCAACGATTGCAAGATCAGATCAATCGCAAGTTCCTTTCCAAGGGGAAACCCTAATCTGTCAAGGTTCTCCACATACCCAATCATCTTGAGTACATGGGGACTTACAGGGGCTCCCTCAGCTAACTTGCTGTTAAAAAGGGACTTTGAAACCTGAAACCTCTCATTTCTTGCTTGCTCTTGATAAAGCGTTTTCAGATGTCCGATCATATCGAACGCAGACATGTTCTCGTGTTGCTTTTGCAACTCAGAGTTCATGGTAGCAAGCATGAGGCAAGCGGTTTCATTGGCATCATCGAAATGCTTCTTATAAGCATCTCTTTCTGCCTTTGGTGCAGAACTAGGAGGTTCCTCCTCAGGAACTGGTGTCTCCAAGACATACAGCTTCTTATCGTGCTTGAGGACAATCCTCAGATTACGGTGCCAATCCAGGAAATTTGTCCCAGACAATTTTTCCTTATCTAGGATGGATCGCAAAATATTGTTCGATGTGTTTGTTGTCATGGTAATCTACAAGAGAAATATGAAAATATAAGTATCATTAAAACAACATATTTAATTAGGCCTTTAATCAAATATGCTCCCACTATTTTATTCAAAACAAATGACCCTCATCATTTGATTCGGAAAATCCCGTTGGAAGACTTTCTAGTAGGTCGAGATCCATGTTTCACTTTGTTTTAAGTCAGCGTTAGGCTGATTACACAAAACTAAGTTATTTAGGTAGGAACTCCTTCCAATTGTATCTCATACAACTCTCGAATATTTTCAATTGGGTGAATAACTCCTTATTCTGATCCATCACATGAATCATTCCCAATTCTTGCTTCTAAACATATATAATCTTATTATAATTTGTTTAGTTAAGTTTGACCCATTGTTTTAGCAATTGGATATTACAATTATCCCATCACACCTTACTAATATAGAACATGCACCTCGCGTAGGCGAAACCTACAATGCTCGATACTAGTCTTGATGAGTGCTAAAAATTGGAAAGCATAAACTTAATATTTAATTTTGAGGGAATTTGTTATTAGTTTGATCTCACCGGCTTCACATGCAAAACGTCTCTCACATGCATCAACATATAATTACATGCATAAACATACATATAAAAAAGATACAATTATGGCCCCTAACGCAATTGTTCTCTCAAGCCAATGAGAGAACCTAAGCTAACCTAATAACGATCTAAGCTTCTCCAAGCATGATCTCCAAGGTTATCCTCCTTTAATATTGAATACTTCCTTTTTTTTTTTTTCATAACATAATATTACATTACATATAAGAAAACTCGTTTTACATACGAGGGAGTGAGATGAGAAAAGAAGTTACATAAAGAGATTGAGAGAGAGGCACGACACGCAGGCCGTATTCAAAAATCCCAAAACAAAACTAAGGCCATAACTGATCACCACAAATAAATAATAATAAACACACTTTTATTATTAGTTTAAAATTCCGATAATTAAATAAACTAAATTAAATTTCGACTGATTGATCACACTTTGCAGACTTAGCCGGGGGTTCGACTGATTGATCACACTTTGCGAAAATTTTTATGAACACTTCATTGTATTTCACGTCGTTTCCTGCACAACTTTTGTGCATTTACAATCCCAACCGGAAAAGTCTGCGGCAATACAACACTTGTACTGCCATTAATCCTAATGCAACAATTTCATGCCGTCAAACACAACTCGATTGATAACTCAATATGATAGATCAACATATCATTGCTTCACCATACTAACGTCGGATTCCGAAGCGAATGAAAGTGATGATCTTTCAAAAGAATTACAATCCTTATGTGATTGAATGGATGAAATCAAAACAGTATATCCCATATACCATCTTTGCATCAGAATTTCTTATATCTTATATAAAAGTGATCGATCTAATTGTGTAACCTATGGATGATCAATGTATCGCACAACTTCACCATACTAATGTCGGATTCCGAAGCATAATCAACATCAATCATCCAAATCGTACACAACAGATGCCAAATTTAATTAATCGTTTATTGTTAAATTCATTCTGTGTTTTAATCGAATCAAATACAGAAAAGACGAAAATTTAACAGCTATCAGATCCATGGTTTCGTAAGTGGCTCTGATACCACTGAAGGAAAATGGCGATCTAAACGCAGCGGAAAACAAAAATTTTCCTTTAGTGATCCTCACGAATGAGCATGGTCAGTGATAGAATCGTTACCTCTTTGTGGCGATTCAGATCTTTGATGCAGCGATCACAAGCGTTGATGAAGTGCAACGCCTCTACTCAGTCCACACGAACAGCTTCCGGTCACAGTGCTAGCTGCTTACGAACGGAATTATTTGAGTGAGAAAAGAGAATCAAAAACGAAATTGCATCAAGTGAAAGCTTCATCACAAGGGTTCCTTTTATAGACTCTCTTGTGGGCTGCGGGCTAAAACCCTAATTCACATGATCCATAATAATATTATATATTATTATAATAACTATTATTATAATAAATATATTTATTTTATTATTATTTTATAACCATTATAAAATAACAATAATTATTATTATATTATCCGAATTTCTATTTTTCACTTAAGTGCACCGTACCTTACGGTGTTCCTTTGATTTCTCTATCTCTCATCAAACTGTCCTTATGTGTGTGACCCTGTAGGATTTCGTAACGTTGGTAATTATATTAAATTATATATATTTAACATAATAAACAGTAAGCGGTATCTAGCAACACATCACTGCTACCCAAGTCACGAAAATGTCATGTGATCTGACAAAACCTTTTTCGTGATAATATATGTTTGTACAATTACCCTTTTGCCCCTATGTCTATATTGAACACAAGGCATACACTGTGTCATCCTTGTCCAGTTCAATATTGGGCCCTTAGACATTTCTCCTGTTATGCAGGATTGGCAAATTCCATCTAGGACACTCATGTCCCTCAGCATGCTTCGTGGAGTGCCCATCAACTGTCTTTATGATCATCCAGTTACGGATAATGTTTGATCAGCAATAAAGCACCCGACTCTACATCTAGGGTCCATAGTGGTTTCAGGTCGAAGGGTGGTAATACACCATTATCACCATGAGAATAACTTATGACACTTTGCATAACATACTATGTAGTATTCTCATAGCGGGTCAATCCGGTATAAATATTACTCCTAATATTTATACCTATGTCAAGACTTGATAACTCTTTATCCATGATCCATGAGATGTGATCATCAGTCTATCTTCATAATAGTCTCAATGCTTTTAATGTTATCCCACTTTGCAATAAAGCTTGACTACGGATATTTTAAGAATAATGTCTTTATGTTTAATGGGATCTCATGATTAAGTCACACTTAACATTTCATTAAACAGACTAACTATTCTAGGGACTTTATTATTCTGAAAGACAAACATAATAAAGAAATGCCTTTTATTATTAAACGAATAATCCGATACAAGTACCAAAAAGTATTGGCCTCTAGGGCTTACACCAACAGTCAACATCTCAGCCAATTTTCTTCATCAGTGTGTATTACCTTCATATTCAGGAATAAGTGCAGTATGTGTTAAAGTTCATCTGGGAGTGACCTAATCTTGGTTGGGCAAGAATTGGTTTCATAATCAGGCCAGAGTGTGTATAATTTGAGTTGTGTGTGACTGTGTTTTAAATTAGGGTTTCTGTGTGAACTCAGGTTGTCTATGGACCAGGTTATCAGATTGTGCTAAATTGAGATGTGTCATGATTGTGGATCATTAGAGGTCAGCTCATTTTAATTAGGGTTTTTTGGAACAATTGTGATACAATTCATGTTTTAAGTCATGTTATTATGATTTCAAGGCATACTGTTGACTGAGCATTTGATTCGTGGTGGAAACTTGGTGTAGCAGTGCAGGTGGCAAATTTCAGAGGATTGATTCAGAGATTGACTCATGGCCAATTTCATATTTTATCCAGTTTCTATCCAATTCAAGTTTCAATTCATATTCAATTCAACTAGTCCATTTTTTCTAACCAATAATCATTTTCATTTTAATATTCATTTCAATTCATTGCCCATTTTATTCATTTTTGACAACCAATTATCCATTTTCTTATCCATGTCCAATTATCCAAATTATATCCATTCTTTTATGCCCATTATCCATATTTATTCAAAATTCATTATCCATTTAAATTGTCCAAAATCCATATTCAATTCTATCCATTTTCCCACATTAATATCCACATGCTCATTTTAAAACCGAATATCCATAAAGTCCATTTTATTACAAAAATTCCACAAAAAAGAGGTACATACAACACGCATCACCCTTGCCCAGCAAATACACAATCCCAACCTTTACACATTGCCATGAGCTTTCAAAATGAACAAGCATTTACAACAATACTGTTCTGTCAGCACAATACGTATGAACCAAACTTTCAATAAGAATAAGTCTCACAATGCAAACATTCACATATCAGTTCCATGCCTTTAAGCCTCCAATTCATGTCAGGGTACCATGACCCAATCTTCATCATGTGCCATATAACTTTCAGCAGCACACACCTACGCAAACCATCATAACCTAGCCCACACGTTGCCTCCATAAGCAACACATATCAACAACAAAAATGTATCCTGCAAAAGTATAAGCATCAATTCCACACACCACCAATCTCCACAACAACATGAGAAAGCAACAACATCAGCAGCAAAACCGTCACACGTACCTCAATGAAAAAACTGTTGCACCCCACAATTCATAAACCTGCAAACGACAAAGACAATCAACACGTCACAACACACAACAAGAAAATCCCATTCTACCCTCAGGATTCTCCTATATAACGAACCTATTCACTCTTCTCCCTCAAGCTCTTGGCAGCCAAAGAAATGCTGAGCAATTTCTTCTAAATTCATCACTCAACCTTCCATTGCTCAAAACCCTTACAACCTCAACCCTTTACATCTTCAACCTATTTCAACCTTTACCTTTAAACCCAATCTTCAACAACAACAAACCCACCTCCAAAACCTCACGACCGAAACACTTGTGGACCAATTTTCGTGACCCCACCAATCCTGAGATGGTGAGATCCTCGTGAACCATGCTTGTGCCACTTTCAAATTTATAATGTTTATCCTATGATACTTAAAAGGACGAGAGAAGGAATCTAAACTAACCCTGTGTGCAAATGTTTTCCCCACAAATGCAAAGATATTTAGAATCGGGGGTTAATTATACTAAGGAAAGCTATTAACACCCTAAGTATCTATAATACTCTATAGGAACCTTTTGTACATTTTACTATTTAGTTAACTTATCTACTTAAGTTGTTTACTATTGATTGGGAAAGTTGTTTACTTAAGTTTCAATAAGTAATTAAAATGTTAATTAACTAAATTTTCTAATTTAGAAGTTTTTAAACAAACTTTAATAAGCTAATCAATGTTACCATAACAAACTAATCAAAACTTAATAAAAGGAAGGAATAAGATTAACATCTAACTTAAACCTACCTCAAAATCAAATCAAAACTAAAAAATAAATAAACCACAAAAGGAGAAAAGCATGAAAAATTAATAGAAAATAGGGGTGCATTAGTGAGAGCCATGTTTAACATGAAGGGTTCAATGTCCTTTTTCACTCCTTTTCTCTCTACTCATTCATTCATCTTTCTCTCTCAATGCTCTCACTGTCTTCTCTCCTGTTCACCGTGTACCTCATTCGCGCCCGCGTTCTCTCACACCACAATTCTACAACAACGATCTCTCTTACTTATTGCTCATAGCTCACACACGCAGGAAATAAGAATGATCTTCCGCGCCACGACTTGCGTCTGGCGGCGGCGGAGAATTTTCACAACAGCAATCTCCTCAGTTCATAATTTGAATCAAAATTATCGAAAAAGAAATTCTACGATTACACAATTGATTAGGTGCGTACTTTGAAGGATTCGCCGCAACGATTCGATGTCGAAAATTGCCAGGTATTGATTTCTACCTCCTCTTTTACGTCGATGTTTGTCAATATATTGTTTTATAGCATGGTTGGCTTTTAAATATGAAGAACTTATAACTACTTGGTATGGATTATGAAGGAACTGCCTTGGAACTGACAACATAGTTGTAGTTTGATGCAGGTTAAAGCTTAGCAGCATCATGCAGGTTGAAGCTTAGCAGCATGAGAGGCGTGGAGAACTTGTAGTATTTTAGGAATGTAACCGTGTAAAAGTTTGGAATGAATTGGAGTTGAATTGTTTCTGTTGTTTCTTCTTCTTGATGAAGCTTCTGACCTTGCACCATTCCTTTTTAATTTTTGTGGACTTCACCATATTTTATAATGGTGCTTTTTGGAGTTACTTAATGACCGTTTTCCATTAATTTTTGAACAGGTTTATGGGTTCAACGAGTGACTATACAGCTTTATGTTCATACTTGGATTGAAGGTGATGCATAAGCTTGGGCATGCAAAGTCGAAAAGCATGATGCTTACAAGTAGCTTTAGGTCTAGGTTTAACTCAATTGAATATGACCAAAACTTGTGATGCCTTTGTAACTTGTACTTGGATTCATCATTTTTAATATCCGTACTTTCTTGATTTGTTGCATTTTAGAATTCCAACTTCTTATATTACCTTTTCCATGAATTTCACCTTTGACTTAATCTTGAATTCTCGAATTTTGGATGAACTTAATGGTGTTACGCATTGTATGAAAAACATTTTTTGAATCGAATCCCACCATTATCAAATTTGAATGATGAAAGGGTGTTTTCATCTTGAATGCATTTTGTATAAGATGAATTCTTGGATTTTAGCACTTTGATAGAACTTAACCTTCTTGATCACATGAAAGACTGTTCAAACTTGAGTATGGGAAAATAGTAGCTTGAATTTAGATGGATGAAATTTGTTATTAAACTTGGATTAATATGGACTTGAATTGTGGATTTGAATCACCTTTTTTTATCTTTGTAAAAACCTTGAACTTGAAAGTGGGAATTGCTTGCATTTGAACTTGAACTCTTGGAATTAAACTTAGTCTTGCACCTTGCATCCTATCATGGAAAGAAATTGACCTTGCGATCAAAACTTGAATAGATGTAGGAACTTGACATTGAACTTGCACTTTATATCTTGTATTTCGACATTTTAGGCTTGAATTCTTAAATGAACATTGGTAGTATGAACTGGAAATTTGAAATCGGTCCTTAGAATTTCACGTAAACCACAATCTTTCGTTGGTGCATATCTATAAGCTCGCACCGTAGATGAGAAAATCGAGACAATGACCCTCTTGAGCAACAACTTCATTACTTAAATCTTAAGCAAACTACGTAAGACATCCTTAAATTCCAAGGCAAAATAAATGCCCAAGAGTTTAATATCAATTGAAACATTCTTGAATCCACAGGTTCGTTAGCCCTAACCTTCAGTTTGATCATAAACCAATCACATTCCAACAAAAGGGCAACCCTCATTCTTCCTGAGACATTCACAGAGGCTATTGAGTCATCTAGGAGAGGTCGACCTTGTATCTTGAGGGAGAATAACCTTATGGCTTGCTTAGAAAGAAATCCATGATACATATAGATTCAAACCTTGAGAATATAACATTGTGACACATAAATATGCTCATGATGATGATAGTTCAAACCCTAATTCCAAGACCCACGAAAGCACCAGTGGAATTGGTCTTCAATGAAGTAGAAACCATAAGCCAATAGAAAACATGATTCTTCAGAATGCCTTGATCCCATGTATTAGGATCTTATGCACATGAATGTTTGTGAATGTATGAACTAATGGACAAATGCATATGTGTGAGAAACGAAAGCCAATTATGGTTAGAAAGAGTGAGGAAAAATTTTGGGGTACAACAGCTGCCCTTGTTCAATCAAATTAAACTTGAAAGTATGATAGCAACGGCTTTCAGACATTCAAGTTAGAAGGAGATTGAATACAGAAAAAACCATAAAAATTTGCGCACCATGGAGAAAACAAAAGGTGACGTAATAGGGTGACAGCCGATGGTGGACTTGAGGTAAAGATGCTAGCCGAAGGTGAACTTGCAACAATGTATACCAACCAAAATTTGGAATGACAAAAGGAATGAGGATACCAACCAAAAGTGGAATTTAACAAACAATACCAACCAAAAGTTAGAATTTAACAAACGATACCACTAAAAGTTAGAATAACGAAGTATACCAACCAAAAGTTGGAATTCAAACATAATGTCGATCGAATGTGGAGTCACATCAGGGATACCAACCAAAAGTTGGGATTACAAAGAATAACAACCAAAATTTGGAATAACAACGAATACCAACCAAAAGTTAGAATAACAAAGGATACCAACCAAAAGTTGGAATTCAACAAGAATAAGAATACCAACCAAAAGTTGGGCTAACATACCAACCAAAAGTTGGGATTGAAACAAAGAATACCAACCAAAATTTGGGATAAAAAGGATAAAGGGTGCCAACCAAAAGGTAGAATCAAGGGTACCAACCAAGAGTTGTGATAAAAGATACTAATCGAAAGTTAGAATAAACAGAATGCCAACCAAAGGCAAACTCATAACGAAGGATACCAACCAAAAGTTGGGATTCACCAAAGGGTACCACCCAAGAGTTGGGATTAAACACAAGGTACCAAACAAAAGTTAGGATAAAATAACAAGATACCAACCAATAGTTGGGATAAAGGATACTAACTAAAAGTTAGAATAGAGGATACCAACCAAGAGTTGGAATAAAGGATACCAACTAAGAGTTGGAATTAAACAAAAGATACCAACCAAAAGTTGAAATTGAACAAGGTTGACGGGAAGTAGAGTCAACGGGCTTGCGACCTGAAGTAAAGAGAATATGACTCTGCTGGGGAAAAGAGAAGCCTAAATAGACAACTCTGCAAGGGGAGCACAAGATAATTCCTCTGGAAGAAATACAAACAAAACCATTGCTTGGGGTATAACATTCAATGATGTCTCCTGAGTTATGCCACCTTCTATTAAGGAAAGGCCCAACGAAGGGAAATCAAACCTGGCTTATGCTCTGAATGCGTATGATTGAATTTTTCTACAGCGTAATGCTCCATACAAAATGGAAATGCTACGGATTTTGAGGATGCAATGCAATGATGACTATGCAAAATTTTGATGTAGGCTCGAGCCGTCGGGGATAAGAGGATATGCAACCCAAGGGTTATGATTGTGCCAAGTACAATTGGGCTTTGGTTAGGCATGGGACCAAATTTATGGTGATTGGAATTTTAGGGATTTATTCTTGGTTGCCAACGAGAGTGGACTTTGAAGGTGAACTACCAGACGAGAACTAGTGTTTAAAAATGGTAGACTACCAGACGAGAACTGGTGGCAAAATGGAAAATTGTTAGACGAGGAATGACTTCTTATTTTTGTATCACACAGGAACTGATTTTGTGGTTTACTAGATAAGAACTGGACTTTGAAATAGTGTTTACCAGAAAGGAGCTGACTATGAAAATAAAACCGACCACCATACGAGAACTGAGGTTTATGGTAGGCTAAAGAATGGGTGACCAAATAGGAACTGGTTTAAAAGATGGCGTTGACCAGGCGAGAATTGGACTTAAATGTTATCTACCATATGAGAACTGGTATCTCGTGAATGGTTTTCCATATGGGAACTAGACTTTAAACTGTCAAGTGATGTTAGGCTACAAGGCCCTCTGATGTCAGATTTAGGTTATGGGATAAAGCCCAAAGATAACATGCAATGCTTTATGCTTGAGAGAAGCGACATGACTAATGCATAAGTGTGATTTATGCAATGATTATGCAGGTTTCTAGAAATGCCCCTGAAGTGGGTAAGAAGGTCTTTGTAGTAATGCTCATGTTTGAAGGAAAAAGGTTATCTAACTGGGTGATAACATGATTCCCTGAAACTCATCTTGAACTCAACAGTTAGTGACGAAATAGAATTTGCTTAAGTAGCTTGAAAGCAAGGAGAGGTATTGCCCCTGTGTAGTTCAACTTGCCCCAATATTGTCCTTGGGGAAGGTTCACCTTGAAAGGAGGTTGGAAGTAGCCTGCCATGAGATGACCTCGAGATGGCTTACCTTAGAATCTGCATGATGAAAGGACTTATCCTTGATTAACCGACTCTTGGAGGGGTTGGCTTCAATGTACTCTTGAAGTACCTTGCCCCAGAATGAGTGTTGAGGCGACTTAACTTGTGTTGATTGAATATTGGAGGGACTTTCCCTTAATCAAAAAACCCCTGGGTGATCTGCCCCTAGTTGGTAGGGTCTCTTGGTGATTCACTTGTGATGAACCGTTTCTTGAATGATTTGCTCCATAATCAACCGATGCTTGAGGGCTTTCCTTATACTGACTGATTTGATACTCGGTGGATGTCAATTTCCACAGATCTATAAGGCTACAAAGTACTCCTGATTCTGGTCAACCGTTGAATGGCCAATTCCACTTTGACTATTCCTTATTGGAATTTCCTTGATGAGAAGTACTGACTTGCAATTAAAAATTGTTCATTCGAGAATGATTATCTTAATGCGATACTCATCCAAATTTTCAAAATAATCAATTATTACTAGAATGACGTGATAATGTGGGACGAATGGACCATCAGTCTAAACACATTGCTGATTTAGCTAGTGAAAGATATAGAAATAAGAAGATTAGAAAATCTTGTAGGAGTCAGTTTATGCAACCTTGCTGTAGTATGCTTTCAGAATAAACCCTGCTTCAATTAGGTATTTTAAGGGTTGAATCATGGTCTGGTTCACGGCTATTAAAATAAAGGATATAAGGGTCAAAGTTTGATCATTGCCCACCCCTTCTTCGTAATGATCTCCAGTCATACGTTCAACTAGCTTGACACAAACACTCATACCTCAAAAGGATTTTATGATGGTTAAGGAACCAATGACCCTGACGGCCTAAGAATCAATGAGGTCTTTGGAGTAACAGTCACCTCTTTTGTCTTTGTGTTATATGGTCACACGACTTGCTTTTTGCTCGAGGATTTTTCTTTTGTAATCCTTTTCGCTTTTCATTCTTTTGTTTTTTTTGTTCCCTAAATTTTTCCTGGACTGATTCTTTTGAATTTTTTCGATTTTAAAGTCCAGCGGGATGCCCTAACTTTTTCCTACGTCACTCATTTTCAAGTTTTCGACTTAGCGGAATTTTTTTAATTCTTTTTTCTTTTGAACCAATCGTGCAACACTGGTTTGTCTTAATTTCTATGAAAGGGTTGTGACTGCCTCATCCCTTGGTTGGTGAGGGATAACCATTATGGTTTCATGTCTTTGACCTCTTGATGAGTGAGGAATAATAGGTGATGGATCCTTATATGCACACTTCTCTTTGAAATTTGAACGCTCAGTCAAATCAACTGACAACTATCCTATCCCAGGTTAAAATGTGAGGGTTTTTTCGAATGAAAAGAAACTCCTACTTCCAGTCTCAATAGAGTTAACGAGGTTTTATCTCCCTTATATCTCCGGTGTTTGGGGAGTTGAAACAATGCATGTACATCATCAGTAAGGTTTTATTCCAAAAGCATACGATCAGAAAGTTTGCGTTCTCATTTCATCATCCTCCCTTAAGTCTTTGCTAAAACAACAGTTTGATAAAGTGGGATGAATTGGAGAAACATGGATGTATTTTTTAATTTTAAAAATGAAGAAAAATGAGTGAATGTGACTTAATTGATTCAAAAATACATGATCACTTCATTAATATTACCATTCAAGACAACAATGTTTAACAAATAAGTAGCATTTAACAAGAAATAAATACAAATACAAATGCAAATGACAAAATTGATCCAATGATTTCCAGCTCCGAGAATGTCCTCCTATCTGAACCACTGGCTTGAGGAGATGTCCATTGTAGTCTTCGAACTCATTATTGGGAAAGGTTGATGTGCACCACCAAGTTTCCTTCTGAAAAGGATATGCACCCTTTGTCAATCAACTGTTGTACTTTGGCTTGGAAGGCTTTGCAATCTTCAGTTGATTGCCCAATGGATCCTCTATGATATCCATAATGCACATAGGGATTACACCCAATATGGTATGGCTCTGGCAACAACTTGAGAGTCTTGGGCTCCACCAATGAGTTTCGGACCAGATATGGCAAAAGATGATTGTACGACATAGGAACTGGATGAAGAGGATAATTCCTTCTTTCCAAGTTGTTGCGAGGCTTGTGATGGCTTTGAGGCTGATTCAGAGATCCTCGACCACGGTGTCGCAACTGCGAAAAATGCCAGCAAATAGACAGAAGAGTCGCCACCGAACGTTATTTATCCCAAAGAAAGGGAAAGGAAACGATCGAAGAAAACCTGAGAGGAAGGGAAAAACAAGGTCATCACAACCAAATCTTGGGTTCGGGAGTCAGTTACGCAAGGGAAAGGTATGAGCACCCATCACGTCCGTTGTACTCAACAAAATCCATGCTTGTTGTCTAATCTATGGGTGAAAACTATCTAAAGCTATTGCTAAACGGGGGTGAAGAGAAATAACAGGCTCGATAGGACATCGTCGCCCTATGCCTACGTATTCCCTCGTGCAATGGGAAAGTTAGAGTCAACGTAGTTCGGGAAACTATGGGTGATGAGAGGAAGGTTGCTCGCCATGACATCACCGTCTTGTGCCTATGTATCCTCATCTGGTATGAGAAATCAGAGCAAACGTAGTTCAGGCAAACTAGACCACTGGTTGGTTCAAGTTTTTATGAGTAAGGTTAAATATTCGTTCTAGCAGTTAGGGACGATGTCTGTTTGTGGTAGAACAGAAACTTAACATTCTCTTTCTGAAAATTAGGTTTGAGACAATCTCGAAGGATAAAAAGGGTTTGATTTTGTTTGTGTTTTTTAGGAGAAGTGAATTGAGTTAGTTCGAAACTCATGTTGCACTAAAGACTATGACATAAGAGCGAATGCGTTGCATATCGCCCAAAGGACATATGCTAAACACTCTAGACAATGTGAGAAGAGGCCCCCCACTCATCATTCCTTATGTACTTAAGGCTCTTAGTGTACAACAATTGTTATCCTGTATTAAGTTTCTTAAGAGTTTCTGAGATGAGAAGAGAAGACACAAGACTCTAAGGGAACTGATAAACCCTAATGTTGTCATGCAAGGATGGTCCTAAAGTTGGGATTGAAAAGGGGACTACCTAATGTTATCATACAAAGGATTGAAATCCTAATGTCTCTCCTGCTCCCATCTTAAACAGAGGGACTAGGAATCCTAAGGGATCATGGCAAGAAGCACATGTAAACACCATGCATAATCAATCACAGATGAAAATGAAATGAAGGACTTAAACAAGTCAATGCAAAATGAAATGAGATATGAAATGCAAACATGAAACAATGCAATAAAACAAGGGAATACTCAAACAAGTCAACAATAGGGAAGACTTAAACAAGTCAAGAAAGATGAGAGGAAATGAGAGAAGCAAGCTCCTACAATCAAATGCCATCAATCATCAAAAATAAAGGTGCTAACCAAAGAAGCACAATCAAATAAGTGAGGGAGGAAAGAAGATTGGGCAGAAACCACATTAAGATCATCTCAACCAAACACTTACACATGATCAAGCAAAGAAAAGCAACCAAACAACCCAAAAGAGGTACAATTATTCATGGCAAACTTCAAAGTGAAAACAACATCACCAAAGCATAATGAACAAGCACAAAACCACTAAGGTCAGAAGTGAAACTCAAATGAGAGACCTCAAATTCAAAATCAAAATGGAAAGGAAAACATAAGAATGATCAAGTTCAATTAGAGGACTAAATTCCATCTAAACATCTCACACTTCAAACAAGTGGAAAGACATGATCAAAATGAAACTTGTGGCATAAGGTACACATGCAATTGACCTCTAAACATGCAAGACAGCACCTCAAGCATGTTAAAAAAAGCTAACAAGGCTTAAGAGGTGCTCAAGGAATCACACATGATCACATCCCAAAACTAGGTCAAGAATTGTATGCATACACATGATTAAAACACTTTGAATTTGAAGCACTCACCAAAAATAGAAGAAAACTCAAATAAAATCCAAATAAATCATCAAGCTCAAGTTGAATCAATTAAAAATCATAATGCAAAAGATCATAGCAAAAAATCAACTCAAAGCACCACCAATTGTATCAAACAATGCAAGGTGTTCCACTTATCGAGTATTCATCGAGGGTCCATAAAAAACCAATGAGAAATAATTGAAAAATGATCATCAAGACCTCAAACCAGCCCTTAAATGTGCCTCAATCAATCACCTAAGTATGAGAGGAAATTTGGTCCTAGGGGGTGTTAAAATTGTGGTCAATGATCAAGTTTAATTCAAGGCACAAACCATAAAACACCTTTAATCATTAAATCAATTAAAAAGATTAAAAGTAAATGAAAAATAAAATAAAAAATATCGAAAATAATCTCAACATATTGAAATATTAGAAAAGCATTTTTTGGGATTTATATAATAGTCAAAACTATTTTAAAATGATTTAAAATGGAATTGTAATAAAAAGAAAATAAAATGGATTAAAGAACAAAAGAGGGGTGCATTAGCATTTCTGGATTGCACTGATTTCCAATTACACGCGCATGGGCCTCCAAAAGTGAGGGTGTGAATAACAATTTGGACAAATCCCAACACCATCAAAAATCTCCACTTAAATGAAACGCAATGTTTCATTAATCTGAGTGGCAGCCACATCAGATTTCAACGTGCCACACCTACAAACTCACCCCAAGTCAACTCCACCTCACCCTTTGACCTCAAACGTCGGAGCCCTAGCTCCGGTCGTCTTCTCCAGGAGGGTCACCGAAGTTCATACATCAAAACACCATAAAAATGCAAACATCCGATACCATTTTAAAGCCCTTGTCACGTAGGTTAAGAATCCACTCTCCATTTTTGAAAAAGGTTCCTAGAACTAGGATAAAACAAGCCACGAAAATTTGATGCACATTATGAAACTCATTCAAACAAGCATGAAAATGGTCCAAACATGGTCTACATGAAGTAGGGCTTTATATGCACCAGTTATGCTTCTAAATCAATGCCTAGAATGAGAGATTTAAAGGATGGAATGTTACCTAACAGAGCTGCTCCGTTGGCTCTTCAAACTTGTTGTAAGCTTCAACTTCAAGCTGCTAATCCACTCCTTGCACTTGTGTGATGATGAATTGAGCAATGGCTTGGAGGAAAACCCAGGGAAAACTCATATTCGAAGAGAGATAAAATTTGAAATTTCTTGATGAACCTCACCATTCTGCATATTTCCTTCCAATCTCAGGCATTAGGGTTCACTTATGGCTTATATATGATGGGTTAATGAATCCCATGCATACCCATGTTGAGTGGTTAGTTGATTGAAATTTTTGTCCAAAAAAATCATTTTGTGCACACACGGGTTAGAGCTCTTTGTACATTCCTCTTGGTCAGCAATTCAAGACTATGGGGTGTGTGGAAATGAATCATGATAGTTTTGAGGATTGAAAGCCAATTTACACAAAGTTTGGACAATGGCTTTTTATGGTATGAAAGTTAAAAAAATGACTTGTAATATGGACTCATGTTTGCTCATTTTGGGTAATCTCTAGCATAACCATAATATGATGAGGATATAGTGTGAAAAATTCAAAAAACAATTCATTTGATGACTTGTAATGGAAGGAATTCAAACCATGTCCAAAAACCAACCTTTTATGCTTATTATGGTTAAAATGATCACATAAATCACCAAATGCCATGAAGTTTGAGGTCAAGATGATGTTAAGGTCATTTGACACAACTTTCATGTGGCAATAAATTGGATTAGAGGTCTTGAAGTTCATGAAAATGGTCTTTGAAGTGAATGACCTAAAATGAGGTTTCCAAAAATGCCTTGACTTGTGAATACCATAACTTGATCTCCATACATGATAATGAAGACTTCTAGAACTTTTTGGAAATCTAATACAATGAGGAATAACTTTTATGTTCATCGGAAAGTGAGAAAGAGCTTGGTTCCATGTGAAAAATGCCTTAGAAGTGAGTTGACTTTGAGTACCTCTAAATTCTCTTCATCCGATGACACCAACTTGAGATGTACAAACCTAATGGATGAGTTCTTATGCTCAAAATAAATCTTTAAATATAATGAACAATGTTAGACTATAACACGGATCTAGAAGGGGGGGTTGAATAGATCCCCAATTAAAATTTGAGTCGGCGCTACCAATTAAAAATTGGTTTTGAAAAATTGTTTTAAGTGCGGAAGCGACCGAGGAAAATATAGTCTAAAACGAACGGTTATTGGAAAACCGGATATGCGTAAGCCTTTGAATTAATGACAATATGGAAAATAAAATCACAATGCTAATCACACTTATCAATGATCTACTTCAATTGTTAGGATTCCTACTTCCAATGATTCAAAGAGCAAACCAAAACTAGATACACAAGTAAGATAATTTTGGTTCAAGCAATTTGTCAAACACTTGGTGTGCAAAACACTCAAAGTGATATTTATGTTAAGTAAGTGATTCCAACTAGCCTAGTACAATATCTTATTGTACTTTGGAGTCAAAAACAGAGTTTTAACCTCTTACTCAATTGATATCACAATTTGACAATAATGCTTATACAAAAATTAATTATTTTGAGCTATAACGTAAATGCTGAAAAATAGAGAAGACAAGTATTTGGTGAGGCAGTTCCCCCATCGTCCTCGCTTCGGGGTACGTCTGCCCTCAATTCTAAAACAATAATTGAGATAGATTTTATAGATATCACATGTTGAATGTAACAGTTTATACAAGGATTGAGCAGCAAATATACAACAGAAATCTCAATGTGTTGAAAGTTGCTTTCACTCCTTGCCCCTTGATTCAAGATGAATCAAGTCCTCCGATTGTTGTTGATGGACCTCCGATTCCAGCCACCTTATTGAATAACACGTTATTGTTCAAACCTTCGGCTCTGGCTGATCTCAACAGCAACAAATCAAACCCGAGATCTTCCCTTCAATATCACTGAATCCGTTACTAGACTTGTGAAGAACACCTCTTCACAATCACCTTCGCTCGGTTGACACTTGATGAAGAATCTCGTCAAAAACCCCCAAAATTCAAACCAATCTTGGAGGGTAAAACCCCAATGGTTTTATTCAAGAAAGAACCTGTCACAAGCTTCAACCCGAACTTGATTCTCCAATCTAAGCTTCGAACCTTATCACCTTGAATCACTCACAAATGCACTTCAAAAATGGTTGTGTGTAATTGAAATGTTATGAGATGTTGAAGATGAAGATGATGAATCTTGGACACCTATTTCACTCTTTCTTGTTTTTGAACACATGAATCAAAGATTATCAAATGTTAATGTGACACAAGTGGTTAAACAAGTATATATAGTACCAACCCAACTATAGACATAACAGTATTTCAAATATAAGAGGGAATCATTTAAAAATAGGATATCCGCGTGAACGGTCGACTGCAGTAGGTCTGTGCGTCGACGCATGGCCTGTGTTTTTGGAAATCTGGAAAATGCATCAGTATGCGTCGACCATACAGTCGGCGTGCGCTGACCCATTGAAAACTATTTCCTTCATGCGCCGACCCTATGGTCAACTCATGCCTTTATGCGCTGACCCGTTGGAAAATTTTTCCTTCATGCGCCGACCCTATGGTAGACTCATTGCCTTTGTGCGTTGACCAGTGGAAAAGTACTCTGATGCATGCGCCGACCCTATGGTCGACTCATGCCTTGCAAACCTGCAAAAATTCATCAGTTTGTGGTCTTTCATGCCTCTGGTCATGATTGCATTTTATCTACACATAGTATATTTATTACAATAGTTTTAAGACAAGTATAAAAGGATATGGTTGGTGATACGTTGCATCTGTTTAGTAGATCTGGAGTTTATAGTTTCCAATCTATCCAAGGTTGTAATTTGTCATCATCGAAACCTGTATTGACTAATGTCTTGCAGACTTGTGTGATGTGTGGCGATTTGCCTCCACAATCTCCCCCTTTTTGATGATGACAACCTGTATATAACCAAAACAACCAATATGCAATGTATACACAAGCTCCCCCTTTCTTTTGTAATATAAGGCTGCAGAACAAACAACCATCAACTGTTGTTAATATCCTGACTTGGCTTTGGTGCTGGCTTGCTACATGTTCTTCTCTCTCTTTGACAACATCAAAAAGAGAAGGAGAATGCATCAATTAACAGAAAACATACAATAGGTGATAGTTAATTACCAAACTTCACAGATAAGAATGATATTGAACAAAAGTAAATTGAATTTATAGATAATTAAGAGAACATGCAAATAGGTAAATATTCAGGCAAACATAACACGGAAAAATGGAAAGTACACAGAAGAAACAAATATGCAACTATGAAACTAATATCCTCGACCCCGACCTCGGCCCCTCCCCCGGTATGTAGTATCGGGATTGCGGTAAGGATCCGAGAAGTCCAGAAATGCTTCTACGGACATGTTGAGGTGATGAAGAGAGTCGGTGATTTCCAGGTCTTGCCTTTCATGTGATTCAACAAGAGCTTCAATACGGGCGTCCATCCGAGTCGAAAATGAATTTAACCTTTCATTTTGGGTACGAAGCTCAGCTCTAATCTGCTCCATATGCGTATCTTGATTCCTCATGAAGGTTTGTTGATCTAACTGCATGGACTGCAGCATATTAATTACTTCAGAGTTGTCCGATGGTGGAGGAGGTGATGAGTGCTGGGAAGGTTGATAGTCTTGAGGGTAGCTGTGATATGGGTCGTAGAAGCTACCCAGGGTAGTCCAGCCTGTGTATTGCCATTCACCCCATCCCTGATTTGTATAACCTTCTTCTTGTTCTTCAGATGGAGCTGAATGCTGGAGCCAATCAGTATTTGGAGACGCATGTTGAACTGGCGATTGATGATAGTCTTGCGTCTCACATACAGGTTCTTGTACCTCTGCAGCTGTATTTTCTTCATCATCGTCCTGTTCACCTTGTTCTTCACTTTCCTCTTCAGAGCTGTCATCGGAACTGTCACGAGTCACCCAAGGAACATTGGCTCGACGGACAAATCTGTATGATCGTCGTTCATCACACCAAAAATACCCCATCATAGCAAGGGTTTTGGTGCTAAATTCTTTGTCAGAGGGGACTGAAACACAAGGAAATGTTGGGTATACAACATTTGCTGCGGCAAGAATTTCCGAAATAAATGACCCATATGCTAGAGCAGTGCCTCTACCTGAGTATCTCAGAGCAAAAATCCTGCTTGCAATATAGTATGGCCAATTTATTTTGATCCTATGTTTCAATATATAGATGAGATGTACCTCAGCTTGTTCAACACGGGACATGCCACCTTTTTTCGGTCGCAGGATGCGAGCGACAATCCACTGAAGGATGCGCTCCCCTGTTAGGAGTTTCCTGGCTGTGACCGTTCTAGGAAAGGCATCACTGTTGACAATGACATCTGGATAGGGTCTTTTGAGCATGTCATTCAGAGCGCTCTTAAACTCATATCCTGGCACCATACGAGAGTCCGTTACCTCCGGAAGAGGTGGTGCATCAGCATCAACAGTCAAATCAAAATACTTGTTCCGAACTTCAGAATTTATGTTTACCAGTTTATTGCCGACAAAAGTTTGGAAATATTGACCTTGAAAGTTATCACGCAGATTTGTGTAGAACACCCGGACTAAATCCTCACTATACTTTGCGTTGCACTCCATAAAATTGAAGAACCCCTGAACCTCCAGCAGAGACAGAATTTGTGTGAGATGCAAGCGCTCCGCCGTTGCCTGGTAGAAGGCATGTTGTGGAACGATTGCTCTTTTGCTGAGACTCTTGTTGAAGTTTTCAACAGCAGGTGGATGAACTAGTGAGACAGCGGTAATTGGGACTAAAGCAGATGATGATGAGGCCCTTGATCTCTTACCTGTATTTTTGCGAAAAAGAGAAGCCATTGATGATGATTTTTGGAGATTTTGTAGAGATGAACTTTGAAGAGAGTAGTTGAGGATGATTTTGGAGAAGATGAAGACTATTCCCTTTAATAGAGAGAGGTTTTAGGGTTTTGGTAAGAGGGAGGAGACAAGAGGACACAATAGATGCCTAGATACAATTTACAAGACAAATGCAATATCAAATCATAACAAAAGTTGACAGTACATTAAATGGAGAAGAATAGAAACTGGAACGGTTTTCAAAAAAAATTCTGGGTTTTTGCGCGAGCCGTCGACCATAGCCCCTGCATGCGTCGACGCATACAGTGTGTTTTTTGATAATTTTGAAAGTCTACAGCATGCGTCGACCGTTGTCCTGTTTAGGTCGACTCATAACCTTCAAAAACCCAATTTTTCAGTTTCATATTATGCAGAATGCCACACTTGCCTATTTATCATGTTGTTGCGGTGAAAATTGGATACCAAGCTATTGATTAACTTGAATCTTAATTCATTTATAACCGAACTTTAATTTATCCAAAAAGGAAAGGTTTAAAGAAAGAAAAACCTATAAGAATGCAAAGCAAAAGGCAAGGCCTAAAGCTGAGCAAAGAGAGATCTAAAGGTTCGGGGGTTGGTTATACCTAGGGAAGGTGTTAGTATCCTAAGCATCAGTAGTACTCTACAGGAACCTCTTGTTAATATTTGTGTTTGCTAAAGTTTACTTACTAAGGGGAAAAAGTGCTAAGGTAAAAATTTAAAGTATAAAGGTATGTACAAGTTTGCTCGCGAAGACATCGCATCTCGTGCCTACGTATCCGGACGGGAATGGAATCAGAGCAATCGTAGTTCCCCTAGCTAAGGGTGAATAACTCTTGACTGTGGTCAAGGTTCCATGGGGATGTAAGCATTCATAGGGAAACACTTACACGGAGTGCGGCGACTCCAAGTCTACGTTAAAATTGTTGTAATAAGGGACGTCCACGGCGGGATGCTAAAAGTGAGTACGGCGACTCAAGCCCTAAGGTGTAAATGAAAGAAAATTGTCTGCGGCGGGACGGGAAAAGTGAGTACGGCGACTCAAATCCTAAGGCTAGGATAAAGGGTGTCCACGGCGGGACGGTTAAAAGTGAGTACGGAGACTCGAAACCTAAGGTGTAAATGTAAAAGGGAGTTTAACAGTTATGTACAAGCAAATTAGTTTAACCTCATAATTTAGAAGGAAACATCAGAGATTATGGTGACACAAGGATGTTAACAAATTTCAAAAAATAAATAGACGTGGTGTAAAGAGAAGATCATCAAGATGTGAGGTAACTATCTTGAAAAGGCAGTGAATTTTATGAACCACATGAAATTTAATTCATTAAATGAAAGTAGACATTAAAATAAAAATATCATAAAAAGAACGGGTGAAAAACGATTAAAATTGAGAGAGCTATGGATATTTGAAATTTATGAAGAAAATGTAAATAATCAAGTGAATAAATGAAAAGATAGAATGTACAAAGGTGGGTGTTGAAGCCATGACCTTGGATTTGCAAGTGAGAAGCTTCACCACCAGGCCATATACGCACATGTGTTAGAGAAAAGAGAGAAAGGAACAAAATATTAAAACATGGGAAAATATAAAAATAACCAAAAGGGTTGATCCTCCTCAGGGATCGAACCCAGGTTCTCAAGGTGCAAGGTGATCCGCTGTCGCACACAGATCAAAAACGAGTAGTTTGGAAACAGTAGTTTAGCGACAATAACTCGAGTCGTATCGCAAGGATTATTGTAACGAAATAACCAATTACAGTAACAAATTATGGGGGGTTTGGTTTGATGTAGGTTTCCGATTAAGAAGAAAAAATACTTAAAATAATTGATTATTAAAATAAGTTGTTGTGAAATCAGTGATTAAAGTAACAGATCCACTGCCTCGATTCTTACTAATCATCGACCGATGAAAATACAATTTCCAAAGCGGGAATTCTATCCTATTTGATGAAAAATCAGTCAACAAGTGTGGTTGATTTTATGAGAACATGTTTCTATGACCGGATTAAGCATACGGTAAATGATAGAGTAAATTAATAGTTAAGCAGAGTTAATCTACGATTAAAATTGGGAACACAGATCAATCAAATTGAATCAATTACACTATATGATAATTGAATTAAGCAAACAATAATCACATGATATAATTGAAAGGAATAGAAATTAAACTGTAATTATCATAACAATCTCAAAGTTTGAACCTGAGTACAATGAATCCGTCCAAGGAGGATTAGTTCTCCATGCGTTTACAAGCTTCCCCAATAGTTTTTTTTGTCGATTCTAAAATTTTGAATCCCCCCCACACTAACACGAGTATTACAAGATAATGGAATGGGTTCAAAATCCAACTGGGTCAAAAATATAACCCAGGCCCAAAACATGACTCAACACATTTCTAATGCTGTAACTTCAAACGGAATTCTAGAATTTTGAGCTCCGAATCTGACTTCGGCTCCAACATGAAAGTCGTAGCTCTCTCTCTTAGCTTTCCGGCGATTTTTAGAACTCCTCAAACGGATTCCCAGAGCTCCAGTTATGATCGTTTCCGTGCAGACTGCTAAAGCTGAAAAATAAGTGCGAAAATTAAATTAAACCAAAAATAAAATAAAATATGAAAACATAATAATAAGAAAAATAAAGTAAAGAAATGCCTAAGTAAAAATATAGGAGAATGTGCATAAATATGCACTGATCAAATTCCTCCGAACTTGAACTTTTGCACTTCGAGCAAAATTAAAATAAAACACAACAAAGAAAGCACAAACACATCAACAGATACTCATTCCATGATGTAAGTCTTCTTCGGTTAAGTTTGCATCGATAGGTACTAATCTTACACACTAAGGATATCGTAGGAACACTAATCCATAATTGTGCAGACATAAACCTCCTGAATATACAAATCAACTCGAATCATGTTATTATGTTGAAGCCTAACTTACTCTTCCTCCTTTTTGCTCTTTTTCATTCAGGCGCAATCACATTAAGCCCGTTATCTCCACACACTCATAGCAAGGCGACCGGTTAGTGACTCTGATCCTTTTTGTTTGGGGTTCTAGTACTTACGTGGCATAACCCTTTGCTGACTCAATTGTAGTTGCGGGGGATCAGACCGTAATCCGCCCTACCAAGTTCAGCACCAGAAACCGCTGAACCAACTAACGAGTAATAAAAAATTTTCAACTTTTTCTTTTCTTTTTCTTTTTTTTTTCTTTTTCTTTTTTTCTTTTCAATTTGATCACTCACTTATATTCATCGGCTTCCCTGCGTAGAGTGTGTATGAGATGGTACTGACTTCTGAAATAAACTACTCAAGAGCTGTCAGAGAATGAAAATTCAAGGCTAAAACATAAAGAGTATTCAAATCAATTTCCACATGTAGGAGACTTACGGTGTTAAGACGATACCGATCTTGTGAATTTTTCCCAGGTCTCCGTAAACTAATCTCAAATTAGACTATAGCCTCAAACTTTCAAGAAGATGCATTTTTTTTATTTGACTGAAAACAAACAAAACACTAACAAAAACAAGGAAAACAAACGAAACAAAGAAATTATTCTCTCCCCCACACTTAAAACATACATTGTCCTCAATGAAAGAACAAAAATATAAAATAAAAGCGAGGAAAGATAGGAAAGGACACACCCGAGGAGTCAAGGGGGATAGATGATTGCATAAGCAGTATTTCCTAAAGAGAGCTCTTCTGTAGTCTCTTCTTCCAAAGTGGGACTCTCATGGAGTAGCTTTGGGCAGTGACCATTGTTTTTGAAATTTTTAGTGATGTCTTCGTCTTTTATTCCAGGATCAAAGAAGGTCCTTCGATACGTAAACGTGTCGAATGGGCACGTGAACATGATCTCATTTTTTACGTCAAGAATAAAAGGACTAAGGGGTTGTCTCACTAATTTAGCTCCTTCTTTAAGCAGAATCCAATGCATGCACCTGGAAGGGCTAATACCGGGAATGTCCGTCAAGGTCCACCCTATTTCCTTTTTGTGCCTCTTTAAAACCTGCAAAAGTCTACTTTCTTGATTGAAATCAAGGTTAGCTGAAATAATAATAGGAAGATTATCATTTATGTCTAAGAAGGCATATTTGAGATTTTCTGAGAGAGGTTTGAGTTCTAAAGACGGGGGCTGCTCAATAGATGGGATGGTCGGGGCAGCAGGAACGTCCAGAGCCTCAACTGCACAAACCACTTCATCGATAACCTTATCCACCTGCAAAATATTAGTCTGCAATGCAGCATTTATCTCGGCACAAGTAGAGCAAACATTAGTGTTAGTGCACACATCACAAGAGAAAATATCATCATAGTCTAGTAAAGACGGGAACTCAGATAAAAACTCGGGAAGTGTATCGTCTACTAAGTCAGAAAGTAACTCAATCTGAAACACTGAATGCTCTTCCATGGGATGTCTCATTGCATCAAAGATTATGGCCAGGATTGCAAATGCAGCAACAAATCCGATAATTCCCACAATGTCCCTATAGGTCAGAATCAAACTCAAAGAAGGAAAATGGTTAAAATAAAATCGAAAAAAAATCTAAAAACACAAAATTTAACCTAATTAGATCAAATAAGAATTTTGGAAAGTTTTTTGGATTTTTTTGAGATAGTGAAAACAGTAAATAATTAATTAAAAATAGAAAAAAGAGGAATTGGCGATTCGAGGGGCCAACTCCTATAACTCTTTTAGAGTTAAGGATTTTTGATCGCACAATTTTTCTCCTTCAAGTTCACGAAAGAGATCTCAAAAAGAAGGCGATTTATCCAAAATCTGTTTTTTTTTACTTGGTCTGACGAGAAACAAGACGGCCGGACGCGAAAACGCAAGAAAATACACAAAAATGCAGAAAATTAAAACAAACAAAACCTAAAACTAGATTATTGGCTAAATCAACAAGAATCCCCGGCAACGGCGCCAATTTGATCCGTTGTCGCGCGCGGATCAAAAACGAGTAGTTTGGAAACGGTAGTTTAGCGACAATGACTCGAGTCGTATCGCAAGGATTCTTGTAACGAAATAACCAATTACAGTAACAAATTATGGGGGGGGGGGGTTTGGTTTGATGTAGGTTTCCGATTAAGAAGAAAAAGTACTTAAAATAATTGATTATTAAAATAAGTTGTTGTGAAATTAGTGATTAAAGTAACAGATCCACTGCCTCGGTTCTTACTAATCATCGACCGATGAAAATACAATTTCCCAAGCGGGAATTCTATCCTATTTGATGAAAAATTAGTCAACAAGCGTGGTTGATTTTATGAGAACATGTTCCTATGGCCGGATTAAGCATACGGTAAATGATAGAGCAAATTAACAGTTAAGCAGAGTTAATCTACGATTAAAATTGGGAACACAGATCAATCAAATTGAATCAATTACACTATATGATAATTGAATTAAGCAAACAACAATCACATGATATAATTGAAAGGAATAGAAATTAAACTGTAATTATCATAACAATCTCAAAGTTTGAACCTGAGTACAGTGAATCCGTCCAAGGAGGATTAGTTCTCCATGCGTTTACAAGCTTTCCCAATAGTTTTTTTTTTCCGTCGATTCTAAAATTGTGAATCCCCCCCACACTAACACGAGTATTACAAGATAATGGAATGGGTTCAAAATCTAACTGAGTCAAAAATATAACCCAGGCCCAAAACATGACTCAACACATTTCTAATGCTGTAACTTCAAACGGAATTCTGGAATTTTGAGCTCCGAATCTGACTTCGGCTCCAATATGAAAGTCGTAGCTCTCTCTCTCTTAGCTTTCCGACGATTTTTAGAACGCCTCAAACGGATTCCCGGAGCTCCAGTTATGATTGTTTCCGTGCAGACTGCTAAAGCTGAAAAATAAGTGCGAAAATTAAATTAAACCAAAAATAAAATAAAATATGAAAACATAATAAAATATAATAATAAGCAAAATAAAGTAAAGAAATGGCAAAGCAAAAATATAGGAGAATGTGCGTAAATATGCACTGATCACAAGGCGTGTTTGGCTTAATGGTCTTACCACTGGGGTGACTATACATCCGTTTGTAAATGCCACCCCATTAAATTATAAGGGTGAAAATCAAAGCAAGCTGGGCAATTTGGCCAAGGCAAAAATGTGAAATTTTCAAAATACGTTTTGTTGCGTAACTTTCTCAATTCTCAACCTTTTGAGATGAAATTTATATGTAACTTGACCAGAAAAACATGAGGAACATGATGACATGGTTGGTTTTCTGAAATAATACACACACTGAAAAATTCGAAGACAAATGCATTGTGAGTGTGTGTTGTGCATTTTGATGTGCAAGTCCAAATCCAAACAGTTCCAAGTCAAGTCAAGCATTCAAACACATTGCATACATATTAATGAGTGAATTTGAGCAATCAATGAGGTGAGAAACAGGTTGCAATGGAAAGTGATATATGGGTTGCAAAATTGACATGCTTTGAGGCAGTAAGGAGGGTAATTCAGTGTTTATGCACAAATTGATCATGTAAACCATACACACATATCTCATACACATTGTCAAATGTTTTCAAACAAGAAAAAGGGACTCAAACTGACTGTAATGAAAAATTGCATTCAGGCTGCTATTTGGTCATTTGAAGAAGCATGAAAGGATGCAAAATGGTTTCTATGCACATACAGGTCCAATTAGACACACATACACATCACATACATGCTAATGAATGAGATTGAGCACAAATTATGGTTCAGTACTGACTGGTGTGAGAGATGGTATTCAAAGTGCAAGTTGGTGTTTGTGATATGCATGAAGATTCTCCTTTTCAGTTCCAAACATTTTCAAACCAAATAAATCATGTACACATCACACATACATGGTATTGAATGAGTTTAAACACAAATTGAAGTCATCAACAGAGTGTTATGAAGAATGGTCTATAAACTGTGGTATTGTGTTTTGGTTATGCATGAGAAATTCAATTTCAACACTTGTGCACATTTTGATCATTTAGACTATGTACACTCTCTTCATACATGTTAACAAACATTGTCAAGCATGGAGTTGATTTCAAAACAAGCTGAGGTAAAAAATGAAGAGCAGGCTGCCACTTGGTATTTGGCAATGCAGTAGGGTTTTCAAAATCAGGTTCAAGCATGCTCAGGTCAAATGCAACATACACACATGTCATATATCATCTATATGAGGTAATTGTATTACCAAAATTGATTAATAATCTCTAAAAGACCAAATTGGTATGGTGATGCTTATTTTTTTTTTTGTTGTTAAAATGCATTTTGAAATGAAACTCAAGTACCAACCAATCTCAGATCAAAACAACTATCCACACATACCATAAATATGCCAATGAACAATTTCCAACACAAATTCAGGTTAAAAGCCTACTGTTGTGAAAACAAGGTGCTCAAGTTGCAAATTTGTTGTGAAATGCATGAAGATGCCCAAATTCCAATCCAAACATTTTCAAACTGATCTAACCATATACACACCACACATATATGATATTGAGTGAATTAAAACACAATTTGTAGCTAAGAGAGGACTGTCATGAGAAATGGTTTTCAAGTTGCAACTTATCATGAATATGATGCATGATGATGTTCAGTTCTTGTTTAAATCATTAATTTGGTAAATGAATCACATACACACATCATATATATGGAAATAAGGATGTTCACACTTAGGAATTAGTTACATTGTGCACAGAACCAATTTTGGGGTATCTCATGGCCACTTGTCTTGAAATATGCATTTTAGAGGTGAAATGTCAAAACAGATGGGAATAGGTTAGGCAAGATATCTACACATATTCTAAACATGATGGTAAGGGTGTTCATACCAAGAAAACAAGCAAACTTTCATCAATGCAAACTTTGACATATAGAATGCTTATGCAAAACTGTTTTGGGACAACATAAGTGTAAATTCAAAACAGGACCTCAAACTTTCAAGATATGGTAAGGTAAAGTATGAGAGGGAGTTTCAAAGTCACATACCTCTTGTAGACAGTCTTGAACAAGTGAAAACACCAAGAAACCCAGAGAACTTCAGTCACCTCCTTGCCTTGAGACTTTTCTTCCTTTTGAAGCAATGTGCAAATATTGTGACAGTTGGAGAAATAAACTTTACCAATGATCCTCAATGCTTTAGACAATTGAGATATGATATATATGAAGTGTTTGAGTGATTAGAACATCAAGCAAATGCCTAGAACAAGATTTGGCAGATTTTATGCATTATGGTCAAAGTAACTTGGTATGGAAGTTGACTTTTTGAATGGTGAGGTTTTTGAATGGTTTAAGGTCTTGGACACCTTCTATATCATATTTAGAGATTGTGTGGATGATTTTTGGGGTGTTTGAATGTAGAGAACTGAGTTTGGCAGCAAAACTACCAAGACAGATTTTTGGTGGTTTTTGGTGAAATATGATTTTGTGATTTTTGAAGCAAAGTGTGCAAGGATGGAAGCTTGATATTTTTTATGGTTTTTAGAATGGATGTTGTGTAGGAAATGAAGTGGTGAGGGCTCTATTTATAGGCAAGTAAGTGGTTTGGGGCAAATTTGAAGATTTCTTCACTTTGAAGAAAGGTTTTACACTTTTTAGATCAAACCTCCACAAGAGGGTTTCCTTGGCTGCTAGGTAAGCTTAAAGTCAAGCTTCATGATGAATTTGAAGTGTCTAAATGTAGGCTAGAGAGTGTAGCTTGGGGCTGGTTCATAATTGCTTTACACCTCATGCTTACTTTTTCACTTTTGAATGCAAGTTGCAAACCAACTTGCAAGGCAACTTGCAAAGCTTGGCCTTTTGAGTTTTTGTACATAATTCCTTTATTTTTCATGCTACAAACTACTCACATATCAGATACAACATGGTTCACCAGCTGAGTTTGGTCAATTTTGATGAAAGAATGAAATTTTGAATTTTGACAATGTGGGACTAAAGTGAAAAACCACCAACTTGCCATAACCATAACTTTCATCTCACAAATCCTTTTGAGATGTGCTAGTACTTTTTAGAAAGCCCTAAAATAGCTATAAAACATTCATGTTTCCATGAGTTTCAATTTCCCAAATGAACTTGGCCAAAAAGTCTCCCAAAGTTGCTAAAAGATGAGCTTAAAAATGAAATTTTCCTAAGTCTTTTTCCCCTCTTGAGATGAATTTGATCATAACTCAAAATCTATGCATTTCCTGACTATGGACCACTTAGGGACTTTTGTAGGACTTGCCAAGAGCTTCCAAATGAGCTTTGAACCAACTCAATTGGATGTGTGGTTAAGGAGTTATGGTTTAGCCCTTTTCAAAACCCTAATTTCCCGATTTTTCGATTACTCCTTCATCCTTGATCCAATGGTCATGAAAATTGATATGCAAGTCCAATATGACATAAGGAACAACTTTGTTTCACAACTTGAAGTCCAATTCCTAAAATTTAGAGAGTTGACTTTTCGGTCAACCGTACGACCGATCGGTGATTACCGAGTCGCCTGTTGACATTCTGGACCTTTTAAGACCTTGAAACTTCTTGAATGGACTTTACTAAGCCATATGAACTTCATGAATCACAATACCACCATTTAAACATCTTCCAACATCAAAGTCAAACCACAGTTGACTTTTTACCAATCAAAAACCCTAATCGAGGTCCTAAACTGCACTGTTCTTGATTCCGGGGTAACAACCTCAAATTGAATTCACTTTTGATCTCATGTTGTATCTTTGAACTTGTTCCATGATTTAATCCCTCCAAAACATTGATTGATCAAACCTCAAAGCTTCGATTTTGATTGCACAAAACCCTAATTCATCTGCATCTTAACAAAGAAAAACTTGAACTGGGTTAAGGTTAGATAATCACATGAGTATGATCCTTAAATTATAATGAGGATCTAAGGGGTCAAAATTTGGGGTATGACACATGCCTATTCACCCTTTCATAAAATAATTTGCATTCAACACACATAGTATTTGCAGCAAAAGTCATAGACATATATAAGTACCATGATTGTCAAACGATATACTTAGTTTCAAGTCATGAATGTTTAGAGAGAGAGAGAGATATAAAGAGAGAGAGAAAGGAGCAATATCACCTCTATTCCGACCACACTTGTTAACCACATATTTGTACTTGCAACAAAAGCTAAACTTGTTAGTAGTACAAAAGCATAGTTGTAAATAGATTAATTGTGAACGTAGTAATTATTAAACCCGATCAAAAATGTCGAGAATGCCAAGTTCTCGACGGATATGAAAGAAGGGCTCAGTGGCTAGCAGCTTTGTGAAAATGTCCGCTAGTTGGTTTTTGGTATCAACGTGTTCAAAGACAACGTCACCCTTCTCTACATGATCCTCAGAAAATGGTGTCGAATTTCTATGTGTTTGGTACGCGAATGCAACACCGGATTTTTGGTAAGATTTATAGCACTGGTGTTATCACAAAATATTGGAATACGTTCTAGCTTCACATTAAAGTCCAATAGTTGTTGTTTAAGCCATAGGACTTGCGCACAACAACTACCGGCGGCTACGTATTCCGCTTCGGCGGTTGACAGAGCAAGAAACACTTGTTTCTTGCTGTGCCAACTGACCAAGGAATTTGAAAATAAGTGACACGTACTGCTGGTGCTTTTCCTATCCGATTTGCAACCGGAAAAATCGGAATCGGAAAAGCCTACCAATGAACAATCATTACCTTTAGAATACCACAGTCCATATTTCGGAGTACCAGATAGGTATCGAAGTATGCGTTTGACAGATTTTAAGTGAGATTCCTTAGGACATGATTGGTATCTGGCGCACATACACACGCTAAACATAATATCGGGACGAGAAGAAGTAAGATAGAGAAGCGAGCCAATCATACCTCTATACCTTTTTACCTCAACATCCTTACCACTTTCATCTTTACTCATATTTACACTCGTTGGCATAGGAGTGTCTATGGCTTTTGAATTTGCCATGTTAAATCTCTTGAGAAGCTCCAAACAATATTTTGTTTGGATCACGAAAGTTCCTTCTTTCAGTTGCTTGATTTGCAAACCGAGAAAGTATGTGAGTTCACTCATCATACTCATCTCGAATTCACCCTGCATAAGCTCAACAAACTCTCTTACGAGATTCATGTTAGTGGATCCAAATATGATATCGTCAACATAAATTTGTACAAGAATTAAGTGCTTTCCTTGACGTTTAATGAAGAGAGTAGTATCAACCTTTCCTCTTGAGTAGCCTTGATCAAGTAAAAATTTGCTTAGTCTCTCATACCAAGCTCTAGGAGCTTGTTTGAGACCGTATAAAGCTCTTTTTCAGTTTGTAAATATGATCAGGATACTCATGAGACTCAAAACCAGGAGGTTGAGCAACATAGACTTCTTCATTTATGAACCCGTTAAGGAACGCACTCTTGACGTCCATTTGAAATAACTTAAAATCCTTCGCACAAGCGAAAGCAAGTAAAAGACGTATAGCCTCGAGTCGGGCAACCGACGCATAAGTTTCCTCATAGTCGATGCCTTCCTCTTGGTTATACCCTTGCGCGACTAACCGCACCTTGTTGCGAGTTATTACTCCGTTTTCGTCTAGTTTATTTCTAAACACCCATTGGGTGCCGATTACTCGATGACCTCGCGGAGGAGGGACAAGGTCCCAAACCTCATTTCTAGTGAACTGATTCAGTTCCTCCTGCATTGACAAAAACCAGTGTTCATCGAGTAGGGCTTCCTTAGGGTTTTTAGGTTCCATCTGTGAAACGAATGCGAAGTGATAACAGAAATTACTTAGCTTCGATCGAGTTGTTACACCCTTTGTGATGTCTCCAAGAATGTTTTCAATTGGATGGTCTTTAGATGACTTCCAATCTTGAGGGAGATCATCGTTTGAAGGTGGATGAACTTCCTCTGTTACATCATGATGTACATCCTTATCCTCCTCAACTTTGACTTTGTCAGGTTGATCAATCCCCGTCTCGCCACTTTTGAGTATGTCTTATATGGATGTACCTGCACCATGAACAACACTGTCCTTTCCGACATTTCTCGTATAGGACTCATCAAAAGTAACATGCATAGACTCTTCTACAGCAAGTAATCGTTTATTATATATTCTATATGCTTTACTCGATTGAGAGTATCCGAGGAAGATACCTTCATCGGCTTTGGAATCGAATTTGCCCAAGTTTTCCTTTCCATTGTTTAATACAAAACATTTGCATCCAAACACATGCAAGTGAGAAACATTTGGCTTTCGCCCTTTTAAAAGTTCATACGGTGTTTTATTTAGAATGAGGCGAATAAGCACCCTATTCAAAACATAACATGTCGTACTAATGGCGTCAGCCCAAAAATATTTTGGTAAACCACTTTCGTTAATCATTGTTCTTCCTAATTCTTCTAAAATATGGTTTTTACGCTCCACAACCCCGTTTTGTTGAGGGGTGCATGGAGCGGAGAAGTTATGATCTATACCATGGTTACCGTAATATTCTTCAAATAAGTGATTTTCAAACTCACCTCCATGGTCGCTTCTAATTGACACTATGTTTGTATTTAACTTATTTTGGGAAAGCTTAGCAAACTTTTCAAAAGCGGAAAATGTATCACTTTTACTTACTAAAAAGATGGTCCAACAAAACCTAGAAAAGTCGTCCACTATTACGAACCCGTAATAGTTTCCTCCTAGACTTTTGATCCTAGACGACCCAAACAAGTCCATATGAAGAAGTTCAAGAGGTCTCGTTGTTGGAATTATCTTTTTGGATTTAAATGAGATCCTCGTTTGCTTCCCTTTTTGACAAGCATCACAAAGGTGATCCTTGGTGAACTTTATTTTGGGAAGTCCTAAAACTAGGTCTTTTGAGACTACCTTATTGAGTAAGTCAAAGTTAACATGCGCTAAACGCCTATGCCATAGCCATGAGTCTTCACTCATAGTTATGAGGCATTTATCGCTTGTTAATGATACTTCATTTAAGTCAAGCATATATATGTTGTTTACTCTAAAACCATTAAACATATTCTTCTTATCATTTTCATGCACAATTTTGCAACAATCTTTTGAAAAAGATACATTGTATCCTTTGTTGCATAATTGGCTAATGCTAAGCAGATTATGTTTAAGGTTTTCAACAAGCAACACGTCGGAAATCATAGTAGAGGCGGGATTACCTACACTACCTTTACCTAGTATTGCTCCACGGTTGTTATCACCATAAGTTACATACCCTTTCTTCTTAGCCACAAAGTCTATGAATAAGGATATGTCTCCAGACATGTGTCTTGAGCACCCACTGTCAATAACCCATCTTCTCTCGGTGGTCTCGACACATTTCACCTGTTTTTTCTTATTTTTCTGATGAGCGGAGAGGCATAGATTCACAGACTCTTCTTCATCACTAGAGCTTTCATCAGAGGAGGAAGAGTCGTTGTCGCTTTCCCAAGCTATGTACGCTCTCCTAGGCTTTGATGATTTCTTGTGTGACTTTGATGATTCCTTTTCCTTTCCCTTTTTGTTCATCGGGCAGTCCGGTTTGTAGTGACCGGGCTTTCCACACTTGTAGCACGTCCCTCTATTCTTTTTACCTTTTGAGTCATCATCCTTGGAGTACCTCGATTGTTTCCGGAAGTTTACCAAGTTCTTCTCGGAATGTTGGATGCCGTTCTTTCTCACGTAACGGTTATACCGTTTGACAAACAACCCCATATCTTCGCTCTTGTCCTCTTCTTCTTCGTCGCTTGAGGAATAATCACTTTGCTCTTTTGCTTGAGACTTCGAGGAGGAAGTCTTGAGAGCTATCGATATCTTTTCACTCACCTTCGTTTTGTCTTTCTTTTCCATCTTTTCGCGTTGGTCTAGGCTCAAGAGTACCCGTTCATGCTCTTGTAGTTTGCCAAACAATGTTGTCAAGTCTAATAAGGTAAGATCATGTGCTTCTTTGATGACGGTCACTTTTGGCTTCCATTCCCTGTTAAGACATCTTAAGATCTTATTAGTAGCAACATCATTGGAAACAGGCCTACCTAATGAATGTAAGCGATTGATGAGATGAGTAAATCTCTTTTGCATGTCAGCAATGGTTTCCCCTTGCTCCATGAAAAAGAGATCAAACTCTTGTGTTAATGTGTTGATTCTAGCCAACTTAACATTGTTTGTCCCCTCATGGGCCATTTGTAGTGAATCCCACATGGCCTTAGCGGTAGGACAATGGGATACACGATAGTATTCATCTACACCTAATGAGGAGATTAAGATATTTTTGGCTTTCCAATCATAATTGTATTTTTTCTCATCGTCATCGGTCCATTGTGCTTCGGGCTTTGGCACAACTACATTATCCGCATTAGTCATAGTAATTTCTATTGGACCATTGAGGATAACGTTCCATATTTTTCTATCTATGGAGTTTATATGCACCCGCATACAGTCTTTCCAATAACTATAATTTTCACCGTTGAAAACGGGAGCTCTATTGTACGCCCCTTTTGGTTCGTTAGCCATTTTTTATCTACGTTGTATTTGAAGCACCGAATAACCGGAGCTCTAGATACCACTTGTTAGACTATGGCACGGATCTAGAAGGGGGGGGGGGGGGGGTTGAATAGATCCCCAATTAAAATTTGAGTCAGCGCTACCAATTAAAAATTGTTTTAACTGCGGAAGCGGCCGAGGAAAATATAGTCTAAAACGAACGGTTATTGGAAAACCAGATATGCGTAAGCCTTTGAATTAATGACAATATGGAAAATAGAATCACAACACTAATCACACTTATCAATGATCTACTTCAATTGTTAGGATTCCTACTTCCAATGATTCAAAGAGCAAACCAAAACTAGATACACAAGTAAGATAATTTTGGTTCAAGAAATTTGTCAAACACTTGGTGTGCAAAATACTCCAAGTAATATTTATGTTGAGTAAGTGATTCCAACTAGCCTAGTACAATGTCTTATTGTACTTTGGAGTCAAAAACAGAGTTTTAACCTCTTACTCAATTGATATCACAATTTGACAATAGTGCTTATACAAAAATTACTTATTTTGAGCTATAACGTAAATGCTGAAAAATAGAGAAGACAAGTATTTGGTGAGGCAGTTCCCCCGTCGTCCTCGCTTCGGGGTACGTCTGCCCTCAATTCTAAATCTAGAATTGAGATAGATTTTATAAATATCACCTGTTGAATGTAACAGTTTATACAAGGATTGAGCAGCAAATATACAACAGAAATCTCAATGTGTTGAAAGTTGCTTTCACTCCTTGCCCCTTGATTCAAGATGAATCAAGTCCTCCGATTGTTGTTGATGGACCTCCGATTCTAGACACCTTATTGAATAACACGTTGTTGTTCAAACCTTCGGCTCCGGCTGATCTCAACAGCAACAAATCGAACCCGAGATCTTCCCTTCAATATCACTGAATCCGCTACTAGACTTGTGAAGAACACCTCTTCACAATAACCTTCGCTCAGTTGACCCTTGATGAAGAATCTTGTCAAAAACCTCCAAATTTCAAACCAATCTTGGAGGGTAAAACCCCAACGGTTTTATTCAAGAAAGAACCTGTCACAAGCTTCAACCCGAACTTGATTCTCCAATCTAAGCTTCGAACCTTATCACCTTGAATCACTCACAAATGCACTTCAAAAATGGTTGTGTGTAATTGAAATGTTATGAGATGTTGAAGATGAAAATGATGAATCTTGGACACCTATTTCACTCTTTCTTGTTTTTGAACACATGAATCAAAGATTATCAAATGTTAATGTGACACAAGTGGTTAAACAAGTATATATAGTACCAACCCAATTGTAGACATAACATTATTTCAAATATAAGAGGGAATCATTTAAAAACAGGATTTCCGCGCGAACGGTCAACCGCAGCAGGTCTGTGCATCGACGCATGGCCTGTGTTTTTGGAAATCTGGAAAATGCATCAGTATGCGTCGACCATACAGTCGGCGTGCGCTGACCCATTGAAAACTATTTCCTTCATGCACCGACCCTATGGTCGACTCATGCCTTTATGCGCTGACCTGTTGGAAAATTTTTCCTTCATGCGCCGACCCTATGGTCGACTCATTGCCTTTGTGCGCTGACCAGTGGAAAAGTGCTTTGATGCATGCGCCGACCCTATGGTCGACTCATGCCCTGCAAACCTGCAAAAATTCATCAATTTGTGGTCTTTCATGCCTCTGGTCATGATTGCATTTCATCTACACATAGTATATTTATTACAACAGTTTTAAGACAAGTATAAAAGGATATGGTTGGTGATACGTTGCATCTGTTTAGTAGATCTGGAGTTTATAGTTTCCAATCTATCCAAGGCTGTAATTTGTCATCATCGAAACCTGTATTGACCAATGTGTTGCAGACTTGTGTGATGTGTAGCGATTTGCCACCACAAACAAGTCTCATGTTTGTTGTAAAATGAGACAAGACTTGTATCTTAATGAAATTTGTCCTTGAAATTAGGTACCAAAAGAGGGGATTTTACACTGAAACCAACTTAAACCCTAATTTAGTAACTTCTTGAACTCTTGAATCTTCTTGAATTGATCTCAAAAGGACATTAGAGATAACTTATGATGACGTCTCATGGCTTCAAAGATCAAGAACCAAATTTTGAGCCCTCTCAAGTCCACAGTTGACTTTTGGTTGACCAGATGAAATTCTAACTCCATATCCATTGACTGAAGTTCTTGCAGATGATTTGAGTGATCATACAACTTTTATAGAGAGCCCTCAAGATGACTATTGGACCCTTGAATCATGTCTCAACCAAGGAGGAGACCTCCTATGCCTCTACTCATCCTCAAGATAAAAGATGACACCCATACACGAACCTTCTCCCCTCAAGGATCTTTGAAACCCAACTCTGATGATGAGGAGCTCTTGATGAATTTAAGATGATACCCTTTCTTGAGCTTGAACATGAAAATCTTTCCTTGAGTGATGAAAACAAAATCTTGATCCCCTATTTAGAACCAATGTTATGCAAATGCAAATGCTAAATGATATGAAACATAAGCCAAGTTAGAAAGAAAAGGTTGGGAAAATTTTGAGGTGCAACACACAAGCTCATTGATTTACTTAAAGAGCAGTCCAAGGTCTTTAGGGCGAAGCTCTAGGATACCATGATGCTAGAAATGATGACTGCTGAGAAGATGAGGGACCATGAAGTTTTACTGGTGTATCGAGAATACTCAACATCTTCCGTGATTACATTAATTATATCCTCCTCTTCCTCTTGGGAAATGCTGAAGGATTCAACCTCACTAGCCTGGCTGCTTGAGGCATCTTATATTTTTCCACTATTTAGGATGCTATCAATGTGTTCTCTAGCTATTACTAGGTCAGAAAAGTTTAATTTCCCACTGCTAATCATTTTATCCAGGTATGGGCCTTGTAAAGTATCCATGAATAGGTCAACCAATTCTCTTTCTAGAAGTGGTGGTTGCACTCTAGGAGCCAATTATCTCCATCTCTAAGTGTACCCTCTGATGGATTCATCTTTCTCTTGAGACAAGCCTTTCAACTACATGCGGTTGGGAGCCATGTCAAGATTATATTCGTACTGCTTCAGAAAAGCTTTATTTAAATCCATCCATGAATGGATGTAGCCACTCTCTAACTGCATGTACCAATTCAAAGATGTCCCACTCAAATTGTCTTGAAAATAGTGAATCATTAGCTTATCATTGTGAATAAATAAGGTCATTCATTTGCAAAACATCACCAAATGTTGCTTTGGGCAACTATCCCCCTTGTACTTCCCAAACCTAGGTGCTTTGAAACTTGAAGGTAACACTAGGTGGGGTACCAGGCATATGTCTGAAGCATCGAAACCAAAAGCATATCGACCTTCTATGGGTTTGAGTTTCTCATCCAACACACAATATCTTTCAGTAAACTCAAGAGCTCTCGAGTCCTTGGTTCTCATCATTAGGACCTCCCTTTGGGAATTCGACACAGAGAATGCAAAACCACGACAGTCCGTAGTATCAAGAGAAGAGGAATAATGCCCACTTTGGATATCAGACTGCTTATGTATATTCTGATTCTCAATAGAGATTAGCACGGTCTGAGCTTGAGTAAGGTTGTTCACTTGTGAAGGATCCTCATCAAGAGGAAAACCGTAAAGTGGGTTAGTCGTCGCAGTAAAACCTGGTGGGGGATCAACATTCTAGAGGTTGTTCCTTGACATAGCTACCAACAACTTCCAATTTGACCTTACTTTTTGATCTAGCTCCAAACACTTTGTCGTCTTTCAACAGTCGCCACTTGTTCAGAACGAGTATCAGAGAATCAATTGGCTAATCAAGGACAAAGGCGGGATAAGAGTTCTGGCTGGTTGAAGAATGATATGCAAAAATGATGCATAATTGTTCATGCAATATTATGAATGCAATAGACATGGGATTAAAGCTTCCATATTTTGAATAATTGTTGTGCTGCTGACAAGATAGGTTTAAAACCCTGCTCTGACGAGAATACTAAAATACCAGAATACCAGAGTTATTAGAATACCAGAGTATTAGGCTCATAAGTCCATAGTGATAAGAAAACCAGGTAAGATGAAGGTCATGACTTCCTGCAAAACCCATTCCCCCTCACATGTGAGTTCTAGTCTTGGAGAAGGCATCCTAGCAGGTCCTCAACATCACGTTCTCTCAGGTCGAGAAACGATAATACGTTTACCATTTTTGGTATGACATTATAATCCCTCAAGGAGGCCTTCACTGATTTCCCATGAACGGTCTCCAGAGTCATAAGCTCCTATCAAATCACTATGGTTACTACATAAACATGTAGTTTAGAGTATCCTTAAGAAAACCTCTTCTAGATGTGAACTCAAACCAAATATATGTATCAAACACTATGGAAGTCAACAAGAGTCCACTCTAATCTTATGTGTATACTCTGGCCTAGGTAATAGGCTCATCTCTCGTGGAACAATCCCACCCAACAACAAAATAGCAGAACAAAATGATAACAGTAATCAAATGAAAATGAATGAAATAATATACAATAAATAAAAGCACAAAGATAAACACCCAATGAACAGAAACAGACAAGCACTATGATTGACTTACATAGGAAACCAGGGTCCCCAACAAAGTCACCAGCTGCCGCAATGCGAAAAACAACTGGCAAAAAAAAAACAGAGTCGCCACCAAATGTTATTTATCCCGATGGGGAGGAAATGATCGAAGAAAACCTCAAAAGGGGAGAAGACATGGTCTCGCAACCAAATCCTAGGTTCGTGAGTCGACTACGCGAGAGGAAGGTATTAGCATCCCATTGCGTCCGTTGTACTCAACGAGATCTACTCTTATTATTCTATTATTCTACTCAGAAGATGATTGATGATGGTTGATGACAAGGCTAGTAATAATAGAAGAGATATCGCCATTGTTAGTACCATGGTTCTATGTTTCTAGGATTGGCTAAATTTTGGTAAAACATGATTCTGCACTAATGCTACAGGATGTCATTACCAAAGTCATGACATCAAGGTCTAGCAGGAGCTAATGAAAGTACTGCTGGCATGTGCTTTAAACAGGATGTCATTACCAAAGTCATGACATCACTGTGTGGTGCAGCAGGAGCTAGTAGGAGCTGAAGAAAGAACTGCTGTTATGGATGTCATCACCAAAGTAATGACATATGAAGAAAGAACTGTTGTCATGGAGAAGAGGCTGAAGAAAAAACTGCTGCCATGGATGTCATTACCAAAGTAAGGACATAGCCATCTGGAACAGCAGGTACTGCAATGTGTTAGCAGTAACCACAACAGTTTTAGCTGTGATGAAAGTCCTCACAGGTGGTGAGTGAGGAGTGCTGTCATGTGTCTTAAGCAGGACATCTCTACATGACAACAGAAGGAGCTGCTAGTGTATATCTTGATTGGCTGCATTTTGTGGCATAACATTAGTATATGTATATATGTCTTGTCTGTTAGTAGTGCGTACATGTCGCTTGCGCGAAAATAAGGTGCCGGCACAACAGAAGAGTCGCCACCTTTCGTTATTTATCCCTCCGAGCGGGAAAGGAAACGATCGGAAAAACCTGACGAAAAAGGGTAAGACAAGGTCGTTGCAACCATTGTCTAGGTTCGGGAGTCGGTTACGCAAGGGGAAGGTATTAGCACCCCTCACGTTCGTCGTACTCGACGGGATCCACGCTTGCTTGGTTTACTTGGACGGGTGAAAAATAATCTATCTACGGCTGCTAAATCTAAACGGGAAGAAATTGACTCGATAGAGTGTCGCACTCTATGCCTACGTATTCTCATCAGAGAAAATCAGAGTCAACGTAGTTCGAGAAACTACGGGTTAGTTGCTCGGCAAGACGTCGCGTCTTGGGCCTACGTATTCTCTTCAGAGAAATCAGAGCATGACGTAGTTCAGGCTAACTACGGCTAGACGGGGTGTTCTCGGTCACACGGGGGTGAGAGAAATGATTGACGATACTAGCATACGCATTCTAGCAGTTAAGTGGACGCTGCTCGACCATTGGAGACTTAGGCGTACCTGTTTGCGGTAGAACGGGCGTATTATGTCGGGTTTAAAGGTATGGGAACCTACAGGAACTGGAACTACGGTCTGGTCTCAAATGCACTCGGGCAAGAGAAAAGGATAACATCAGTCGTCAGTGGGAAAGTCTCGATCGCACAGCAGCGAGGAGAACAAACGTTAGTTGTTAGTGTACTTGCTAGGATATCGCATCCTATGCCTACATATTCTCATCAGAGAAAGTCAGAGCAGCTGTAGTTCAGCCTAACTACGGGTAGAACGGAGACCACATCATAAATCTCGTTTTATTAATATTCTGAAGAAAAATTACAATGATTGAGTACAAGAAAAATAAACTCCTAAAAATCCTATCCATCTATTATGGAAAATCTAATGCAAAATAGTCCCCTAACAAGTGGACATTTAAAACTATTTCTAAGAGATGAAATAAACTCTATGAGAATATACCCTAAAAAGAAAATATATCCTAAAAGAAAATATTAAAAAAACTATTATAATATTTCTTTATATTTTTCTATGCTTATACTACATATTTTTTTGCTATTACATATTCTCCTTTTATATTCTTTTTCTTGAAAAAACCAAACAAGAGGAAATAAAAGAAAATGAAGAAAAGAACAAGGGGGTGCCAAAACTGCAGCTAGGGGGTACAGCAGCAAAAACAGTACAAAAAAGAATTGTAGGACTGGGCCCAACCCAATAAGAATGAAACAGAAACGGGGAGAGGGGTGCTGAAAGTGAACCGGGGGGTGTGAATGTCCAGAAACGGGGGTGTGTACGGATGAAAGCACTGGGCCCAAGGCCCAATCCACTTGACAGCTTTCCCTCTTCCTCGTTCCAATTTCTCAGAAAGAAAACCCTAGATTCCTCTTCTGCTTCTCCCTTTCACTATTCACACGCCGCCCAACTTCCTCAGCTCCACTCTCTTTCGTTCACCCTTTGTTCTTCCCTCAATCGCGCTTTCACCAACAAATTCAACCATTCCATGCAAACTGACTCCAATCTCAAAGCAAAAATGAAGAAGGATCGTAAGAAGGGATCTACCGCTTAATGAGTTCAGATGAGTCCTTTAAAGATACGAAGATCCATGTTCACAACAGAAATCCAACAACAGTGATGCTTGAAAGAAAGAACTGGAGAAAAATGGATCTTGATGTTACCGGATCATCTTGGTGCTCAGTGACGAAGATTATCAACAACGAAAGTACATGCATCGGATGAAGGTTCTTGAACGCGCTTTGCAGATTTCTGGATTTGGTGCAAAGATGATAATGCACGTCATTGATTCGTTGAAGAATCATGAGGATCTGTAAATATTTGAAGATTCTTGATGAAATCCAGATGAAGGTTTCTGGAGAGATGACGAATGTTCTTCTGGAAAATGTTGAATATGGCTGATGATGATTATTGACGATGATAAGATCTTGATGAAGATCTTCGGTTTCTGGGAATTCTGATGGAGGTTGAAGAATTTCTGGCGAAATCTGGGATTTCGGGGAACGTAGCTTGGAGAACGATGAAGATTCATACGAATCTTTGAAGGTTTTCTGGAAACAGGCGAAGAACACATGAAGTTCTCGACGAAGGAATCTGGAGAATGATGAAGGTTGTTAATGGTTGATGAATTTCTGGGAAGATGATGATCGAAGTCTTTGAATGCTCCTGAGGATCTTCACAAAGAAGATGAAGATCTTGAGTTTCTTGAAGGCTTGGTGAGGAGTTCTGGGAAGGAATCATGAACACGATGAATTTTCTGGTGTCTTCGATTTTTCCGGTGGGTTGTGGCGGTGGTCGGAATTGGTTGGAGGCTTGTTACGATGGCCGGAGTTTGGTGGAGGTGGAGGTTGCATGGCCGGCGGCCATGCATCCGGCGAGGCTCCGGTGAGGACAAGTGGAGGCTGGGAAGAAAGCGGTAAGGCCACGTGGGAGTGGTAGTGGGGTTACGTGTTAGGAGGTGGCAGTGAGAGAGAGAGGAAACGTGGAAGACTGTGGAGTGTAAACGTGGAAAGACTGGAGAATGAAGTGGGAAACGTGGCTGAATGTGGAGAATGAAGTGGGACCAAGTGGAGACTTTCAGAGTGCACGCGTGGATGGTTTTATAATGTGACAAGTGTCACTGCACTGGACTGATATGGGACTGGGCCTCCAAAACAGCTGGGCCCAACGAAAATGGACGTAATTAACAGCAAAAACCTCATTAAACTCACTTAAAAAAACTGATTAAAGACTAAATGAAGACCTAATTACTAATGGATATTCAATCAACACTAACTAAGAATTAAAATTACAATTAACGCCTAAAATAAAAATTAAAACTAATATAATTCCTAATTAAAACTGATTAGCTCAATTAAAATCTAAACAAAAGATTAAAATCCTAATTAATCTCTATTAAGTCCTAATTAACTCTAATAAGGAGAATTAACCTAAAACTTTATTAATTCTAAACTAATAAAACTCTACTAATTTCTATAGAAAAACTAAATTAATTTCTACTTAAAAACCTATTAAAAGAATATTCTATTAAAATCAATTAAAACTCTATTTAATATCTAAACAAAAATAGAAGAAAACTAATAATTTCTATACTAATAAAATAGAACTCTATTAACTCCTATTAAAAGAAATATCCTAAAATCATTTAAAAATTCTACTTAATACCTAAAAAATGATTTATTCTAAAATCTATTATCTAAAAATTATTTAAAGAAATTCCTAAACTATTAAAAAATCAATTAATATTTATTAAAAACTAACTAATACCTAGAAAAATGAAATTAAATCTATAAAAATTCTAGAAAATAAAGGGAAAAATCTAAAACTACCGAGAAAGCCTATTAAATCGATTAGCGAACTATATCGAAATAAACGGTAAAAATTCGGACACCGAGAGGTCCTCAAAAACAACAACGAGAGCTGAAAACACCGGGACGAGCACCGATTCTCAAAATACGTCCTCGTATGAGCCTGAAATGCTATCAGAGGGCTGTGACCCCGATAAACCAATGTGACTGGAAAAATGCAATGTACGTGGTATGCAGATGCGAAATGAAATGAGTCGAAACATGAGCCAAATTGCGATGAGTAGTTGGTCAAATTTTAGGGTGCAATAGCTGCCCCTATTCAAGCGGCTTGGATCTGAAGGGTTGAAGCGAATGGCTTTCAAACATTCAAAGGTAGAAGACGGTTGAATACCAAAGAACCCGGAAATTTGCCAACTACACAAGTACACGGTACTCTGATGGAACAAATCTTCGGAAACTGAAATCATAGTTGCACGGCAACTTGCTGGAGACATACTGATCTGACATCGCCGTCGGAGAACAAAACACCCAACATCGCCGCTGGAAGAAAAACTATCCGACATACCCAACATCGCCGCTGGAAAACTGAAGAATCTGAATCACCTGACATCGCTGCCATACAACAAAACATCCAACATCGCCGCTGGAGAAAGAAAGAATCTGACATACCCAACATCGCCGCTGGAAAACTGAAGAATCTGACATCACCGTCGGACAACCAAAACACCCAACATCGCCGCTGGAAAACTAAATCACCTGACATCGCTGTCGACCAACTGAAACACCCAACATCGCCACTGGAAAGATAAACCACCTGACATCGCCGCCAGAAACAACCGTCCAACATCGCCGCTGGAAACTAAATCAATTGACATCGCCGTCAACCAACTATAACTCTGAGAAACACCAAACATCGCCGTCGAGTACTCAACGTAATCTGACTTCGCCGTCAACTCTCAACATCGTCTGACCTCGCCATCAGGGTGAAGAAACTCCATTGGGGAATTAGTCATACAGTAACCGGTAGTACATAGTCGATCATGCCATCAGGAATTCAAAGAACACTGTCGGGCATCAGCTGGACTTCAACCATCAGGTTGATCATGCCATCAGGCATTCAAAGAAATTTGTCGGGCATCAGCCGAACTTCAACCATCAGGTTGATCATGCCATCAGGCATTCCGCATTAGCTGAGATAACTGCTTCATTAACGCGAGCAGACTTCAATCATGGAGTCTTCAAGGGAAGTTTCAACTTCGCCGTCGGAAACCTGCTGGGGAGGATGCTTCGCCGCTGGGGAATCTGGAGAACTATCAAGTAATTCTGCTCCGGGGGTCCAGAAATCATTCTGGATAAATCAACTCTGTTGTGGTCCTCAAGAATCATCTTGGACAAATAACTCCACCGGGGACTTCAAGAATCACCTTGAACCGATAACCATGTTGGAGATTTTAGGAATCATCCTGAGCGAATACTCTGTTGGGGATTTCAGGAATCATCCTGGGCAACTCTTGCTGGGGACAAACCAATCATGGCTTGAGCAGCTTCCAAGGATTCAGCTCTCTTGGGGCTTTAGGAATCATCCTGGGCAACCTTTACTGGGGACCCTACTGGGGAGCTTAAGAATCATCTTAAGCAAACGGCCCTGCTGAGGAATTCAAGAATCATCTGGAACTGAAGACTTCGCTGGGGAGAATTTCAGGAATCATCCTGAACAACCATTCTGAGGAGGAACATCTGCAACACAAGAACGGTGGCGACCTGGCTCATGTCTCGTATGCATATGCTTTGATAATGACGTAATGCTCCACATGGTGGAAATGCTACGCGGTTTCTGAGTATATGCTATACAATCATGCAACATGCTATGGCCCCATCAGCAAAATAAATACTGAAGGGAGAAGCCTCCTGTCAAGGAGAAAAATTCACACCAATCTCAATTGGACTCCGCTTGGGGAAGCAAACTTCAGCTGACTGCTGCAGGGGAATAAAGCTCTACGAGAACCTGAACTCGCTCAACTGGGTATTCAGACCACAAACTTCTGAGGAAAACGATGTCAATCGCAGAAATAAACTGCGCGGCCTTCGCGACTAAACTTTCCTGGAGAGAACGACTCCGATGGGGAAACACAGCATCAGCTATTCAACACTCTACTGGGGAAAACCAATCATGGTCCCAACTGCTTCCAAGGATTCGGCTCTCTTGGGGATCTGCAGACTCGGCTGAGGAAGAAGAAATCATTCTGCTTACCGGAGAGTACGACTCTGCGGGGGAATCTCAATTCCGCTGGGGAAGGAGGAATCATCCGGCTTCGGGGGAGAGTACGACTCTGGTGGGGAATCTCAATTCCGCTGGAGACTTCAGTCTGGCACCATCAGTTGCTGCATACTTCGGCGTACGAATAGTTTCCAACGAAACCTGCACTTGTGACCCGGTGCTGGGGGAGAGAAATCTGTTGAGAATAATCTTGCACACGCCTTACGAAGACTGACCCTTCTGGGTAACACCTGCTGGACTATCAAGTCTGATGAGGAATACCTGTGTATCAACACTGCTGGGGATATCAATCCTTAGCTGCTCATTGCACAACTCTGATGGAGATGTGCTGATCCTATCAAGGAAACACCTTTGGCGTCTGCAGAAGATAAGAATCGACCACTGAAATTGAATCTCACTTCACTGAGGAAAACAACCCTGAACGGTCCTTTTTGAACACCATAAGTCCTCACGGGGTACAAAGCAATCTGCTGAGAACTAACTCTTCTCTATCAAAATCTACCCGTCTGGAGATTACTCACTGAGGGAATCAACGTCGACCTCTGCTTGAGGAATGAGTCAATGACCTGGACTCGGAGGGAAAAGGAGTCAAACTCGGACTCTGTGGGGATACAACATTGCATCAGTCCCACTGCTGGGGAAATAAACCCAAATCTGCCGGTCTGGGAAGGCTTCAGTCTCAACCCACTTAGGAAAATAACACATCAGGCTAATCAACGTTCAATGCTTGGGATGGCCAGGCTCTGCTGGGAATATCAATCTCGCCCTGCCGAGGATAATCTTGATCCTACTCTGATAAGGGATAAATGCCATCTCAATTTGCTGCAGTCTCAAACTGCTGCTGAGAAAACAATCCTGATTCAACAACATCAACCCAGGGAATACAGAATACCAATCATGGAGCTGGGATCACTCGAGCCTTGTGTCGGGGAATGTGACAACATACGAGTCACTAAGAATGATCGGGCCAGGTACACTTAGGCTTTTTCTGGTTTAGGGATAGGAATAGGTTTATGGTGAAAGTGGATTTATTTCTGGTTACCAACAAAAGTGGATTTGAAAGGGACATACTAGACGAGAACTAGCATTCAAGGTGGACTATCAGACGAGAACTGGTGGCAAAATATGTTAGGTTGTCAGACGAGAACTGACTTCTAGGTTTTGGATATCAAACGGGAAATGATTTCTGGTTTGCCAGACGAGAACTGGACATTAAAACAGTGTCATCCAGGCGAGAACTGGTTGAACAATAGGTTACAGGAAAGGTGACCAGACGGGGCTGGTTTCTGGTTTAGATTTTAGACGAGAACTGATCTCCGGTTTTCCAGACGAGAACTGGACTTTGAAATGATTCGGTTACAAGGTTCATCCGAGTAACAACTTAGGCTATAGGATAACGATCCAATGACAACAAGGCTTCTTCAGAAGGCTCAGGTTTTTGGTAGGGTAATGACACGATTCCCCGACACTACTCTTGCTAGGGTGAACAAACTCATTTAAACAACTTGCCCCAGTGCAATTCGACTTGCCCCAATCCGACTCTTGGGAAGATTCATTTTGAACAGAAAACAGCTGGCAACGAAACAATCTTCAGATGGCTTGCCCCAACATCTGTACAACGGAAGGATTCATCCTCAACTAAACAACTCTCAGCATGGTTGGTTTCAGTATACTTCTGAAGTAGCTTGCCCCTGAACGAGCGGTGAGCGAAACAGAAACGGGGAGAGGGGTGCTGAAAGTGAACCGGGGGGTGTGATTAGCGAAGGCTAATTGCTTCAGGGCCCAGCCCATTTTAGATGGCCCATCCCAATAAGAATGAAACAGAAACGGGGAGAGGGGTGCTGAAAGTGAACCGGGGGGTGTGATTAGCGAACGCTAATTGCTTCAGGGCCTAGCCCATTTTACACACGGAGGGGGGTATTGGAAGAAAAAGGAGGGGTACGCCCAGAATGCACGTAGTGGGCCTAGCCCAATCAAACAATCCACAATACCAAACAAAAACGGAGGGTGAATGTCCAGAAACGGGGGTGTGTACGGATGAAAGCACTGGGCCCAAGGCCCAATCCACTTGACAGCTCTCCCTCTTCCTCATTCCAATTTCTCAGAAAGAAAACCCTAGATTCCTCTTCTCCTTCTCCCTTTCACTGTTCACACGCCGCCCAACTTCCTCAGCTCCACTCTCTTTCGTTCACCCTTTGTTCTTCCCTCAATCGCGCTTTCACCAACAAATTCAACCATTCCATGCAAACTGACTCCAATCTCAAAGCAAAAATGAAGAAGGATCGTAAGAAGGGATCTACCGCTTAATGAGTTCAGATGAGTCCTTTGAAGATACGAAGATCCATGTTCGCAACAGAAATCCAACAACGATGATGCTTGAAAGAAAGAACTGGAGAAAAATGGATCTTGATGTTACCGGATCATCTTGGTGCTCAGTGACGAAGATTATCAACAACGAAAGTACATGCATCGGATGAAGGTTCTTGAACGCGCTTTGCAGATTTCTGGATTTGGTGCGAAGATGATAATGCACGTCATTGATTCGTTGAAGAATCATGAGGATCTGTAAATATTTGAAGATTCTTGATGAAATCCAGATGAAGGTTTCTGGAGAGGTGACGAATGTTCTTCTGGAAAACGTTGAATATGGCTGATGATGATTAATGACGATGATAAGATCTTGATGAAGATCTTGGGTTTCTGGGAATTCTGATGGAGGTTGAAGAATTTCTGGCGAAATCTGGGATTTCGGGGAACGTAGCTTGGAGAACGATGAAGATTCATACGAATCTTTGAAGGTTTTCTGGAAACAGGCGAAGAACACATGAATTTCTCGACGAAGGAATCTGGAGAATGATGAAGGTTGTTGATGGTTGATGAATTTCTGGGAAGATGATGATCGAAGTCTTTGAATGCTCCTGAGGATCTTCACGAAGAAGATGAAGATCTTGAGTTTCTTGAAGGCTTGGTGAGGAGTTCTGGGAAGGAATCATGAACACGATGAATTTTCTGGTGTCTTCGATTTTTCCGGTGGGTTGTGGCGGTGGTCGGAATTGGTTGGAGGCTTGTTACGGTGGCCAGAGTTTGGTGGAGGTGGAGGTTGCATGGCCGGCGGCCATGCATCCGGCGAGGCTCCGGTGAGGACAAGTGGAGGCTGGGAAGAAAGCGGTGAGGCCACGTGGAAGTGGTAGTGGGGTTACGTGTTAGGAGGTGGCAGTGAGAGAGAGAGGAAACGTGGAAGACTGTGGAGTGTGAACGTGGAAAGACTGGAGAATGAAGTGGGAAACGTGGCTGAATGTGGAGAATGAAGTGGGACCAAGTGGAGACTTTCAGAGTGCACGCGTGGATGGTTTTATAGTGTGACAAGTGTCACTGCACTGAACTGATATGGGACTGGGCCTCCAAAACAGTTGGGCCCCAACGAAAATGGACTTAATTAACAGCAAAAACCTCATTAAACTCACTTAAAAAAACTGATTAACGACTAAATGAAGACCTAATTACTAATGGATATTCAATTAACACTAACTAAGAATTAAAACTACAATTAACGCCTAAAATGAAAATTAAAACTAATATAATTCCTAATTAAAACTGATTAGCTCAATTAAAATCTAAACAAAAGATTAAAATCCTAATTAATCTCTATTAAGTCCTAATTAACTCTAATAAGGAGAATTGACCTAAAACTTTATTAATTCTAAACTAATAAAACTCTACTAATTTCTATAGAAAAATTATATTAATTTCTACTTAAAAACCTATTAAAAGAATATTCTATTAAAATCAATTAAAACTCTATTTAATATCTAAACAAAAATAGAAGAAAACTATTAATTTCTATACTAATAAAATAGAACTCTATTAACTCCTATTAAAAGAAATATCCTAAAATCATTTAAAAATTCTACTTAATACCTAAAAAATGATTTATTCTAAAATCTATTATCTAAAAATTATTTAAAGAAATTCCTAAACTATTAAAAAATCAATTAATATTTATTAAAAACTAACTAATACCTAGAAAAATGAAATTAAATCTATAAAAATTCTAGAAAATAAAGGGAAAAATCTAAAACTACCGAGAAACCCGATTAAATCGATTAGCGAACTATATCGAAATAAACGGTAAAAATTCGGACACCGAGAGGTCCTCAAAAACAACAGCGAGAGCTGAAAACACCGGGACGAGCACCGATTCTCAAAATACGTCCTCGTATGAGCCTGAAATGCTATCAGAGGGCTGTGATCCCGATAAACCAATGTGACTGGAAAAAATGCAATGTACGTGGTATGCAGATGCGAAATGAAATGAGTCGAAATATGAGCCAAATTGCGATGAGTAGTTGGTCAAATTTTAGGGGGCAACAGTACATAATATGGTTTGTGCAGGGCAAGTTAACTTAGCTAAAAGCAAGATGCGATGCATGTCATACCCAATGTTATGACTTGGGGCGTATGACATCAAGCGCAGGGCAATTATTCTGGTAGCTAGAAACCAGGAAACAGAATAGGAGCTCAAGCTGGAAATAAGGAGAGCTCAAGCTGTATATCAGGAGAACTTGTAGGAGCCCTAGGCGACCTAAAGGAACCTGAATTGATAGGCAAGTGTGCAGATCACTAAAGAGAGGTTTTATTATGGATAAAACCTAATTTATGCACCAAGGCCCAAAGGGCTATAGCTGCTATAAATATGATAAGAAGCAACTCTGAAAAGCACTGACATCAAGAAAAACCAGAGTGCAAAATAGAGGTCTAGGGTTGAGAGTCCCTTGTGTAAGTCACCCTTTGAATCTTTTGATACATTGAGGTAGACATATTTGTAAGTGAAGAAGGCTAGTCTTCACGTGTAAAGTCTGTTTAGGAATACTTGTAATCCAAGCAATTGTGTGGTGGATGATTGTTTTGGTTAGGTAGATTATAGGCTATGTCTCACTCGAAGCTGTGAAGCAAGAGTGTGTGAGTTCCTTGATCAAAGTTGTGAAGCAAGATCAAGGTGTGTATGAAGTGTCTCTTCATACTGTTTTTGTAATTGGTTGATATCACTATTACGTGATTGAGGGGGAGTGAGTGGGTATACTCAGGTACTAAAGTATCTCTAGGCTGAAGTGTCATTGGGTAGAGATTAAGTGAGAAGTGCAAACTGGAGGTTTGACTTTGAATTGATTCTACTAATAATGAATTTCCTCCTTGGCTTGGTAGCCCCCAGATATAGGTGTTGATGATACCGAACTGGGTAAACAATTACTATGCCATTTATCTTTTTGCATTTACAATTCTGTACTTTAAATGGTTAGATAAATAGTATGACAGACGGAAGATGTCACAACAGAGGTCGTGACATTGGTCATGACATTGGGACAATTTAAAGAAATTTAAATTGGCCATGGTCTATCCTCATCCTTGTTGAGCAGAGATCAATGTTCTTGGAACACATGTGATCTGCATACCAGAATTTCAATTGGTATCAGAGCGGGCATCCTATCTGTTCTGGATGAGATCTTGGGAGATACTTTCTGGTGTTTTGAATAAGGAGAAACTGCAGCTATGTTGCTGAACTTGTTAAATGTTTCAGCTGCTGCTTATGGAGTGTTGAAGAAGGCTGTAAAGGAGTCTGCGTATATGCTACTGTGCCATCTCATATAGGAGCTTCTATGACCTGGTGAATGATTTTCCAAAGGAAGAGTAACTACCTCTGTGTGATGTCCTATAAGATGTGCTGACATCTTGGTTAGGGCATGTTGAAGATGTTCTTTCAATGTTTCTGCTGCATATTTTTCTGATGAAAGAACTATGAAGGTCATGAAGATATCAACAAATATCTAGTCATTCCAATGTTGGGAGAAATGGAATGAAGAGAGTTGGTTGGTGTCATATGGTGACCTCATGATTGAAAGTTTGGATTTATCATGCACCACTAAGGCAAGAGTAGAGCTCTGCTATGAAGAAGAAGTCACGAGCAGGGTGAATCAAGGGTGCCAGTCTTGATGTTTCAGCATTAGAGATATTTATACTAAAGGATACCCTTGGTATTAATGAAGTGTAAATATCCATAAAATGGTCTTCTCAACAGGCTGTGTGGATTTAAGATAAATTTTTATTTGTGGAATGCACAAGTAGTTAATTGGTTATCCATGAAGGCCCCTGATTGGCATGATCTACTTAAAGGATCTGATGTTCAACCAGATGTTGTGACATTCCATCAGCAGAGATTGTGCAGAACTCTGTGGACTCAAGGAGTGAGTGTCTAGATCAAAGCAGATATGGTTGGATCTGTATTCAGTCTAGTAAGGTTCTTGGCAAGAAACTAAGGCTAGAATGTAGTGCTGATAAAGAAAAGCCTTTGGATCTAGGAGAAGGGGAGCGCAGCAGGTGAGATCTTTGTCTAGAGAGTTTCATGGCAAGAAACTGGTCTAGAAAATAGTGATGGTGAGAGCACTACTTGAATCAGCTGATCTAAGTGCATAAGAGCAGGTGACCATGCTCATCTTGGAGGAAAAGGATAAGTGACAGCTATCCTTGAAGTCCTAAAAGAAGTCTCTACTTAAGGAAAGTGGGAGTCCTTTTATAAATGGTTTTTCCTTCTCTGAAGAATCAAGCCTTGGCAAGTTTGGTTTAAAGAGGAGCTATTGAGGAAAATACATTTCAAAGCAGTTGTTGTGATTCACCTGAGCAGGATAGAGGGTGTCAACTCAAGATCAAGTCTATGTACTCTTGAGTGAAGAGAATCTTCCTAGTGGCAGAATGAAAGCATGAACTCTCCAGCTAAATGTCTTAACCAAATTTGTGACATCAAGCAGAAACTTCAAAGCCTCAAGTGATGTTGTGGCACATCATTTGAAGATAAGTTGATCTTCTCAGGTATGAATGGAATGCTTCATCTCATGCAGTTTATGGGAGCTGTGTGAAGGAGTAGATGCCTTGCCTTGGAGCAAGAAGAATTTGAGACTAGAAGATCAAAGTGGCCTGGTGGATTAGCAGATTCTCTAGGGCACTGAAAGAAGCTGAGATAACCAAACAGTGTCAGTTGGTTATTTCAGAAGGGTGCTTGAAGAACATTACTCTTGTGCAAAAGGGTAGTTGGTTGAAGACCAAATGAGGTTCTGGTTCTAGCATACATTGGAGCTTGTGGTAGAAGCCCTAAAGTACGTATGGAAGGTTACCTTCTTTTGGAGAAGTTCTTGATCAAGCTGGTGGAGCTGTGAAGATCTTCAGTTGGATTACTAGGCAACAGTATATCCAATTATGGGCACATAAAGAACCATGGGATGGTATGAAGATCTCTTGTGAAACTTGTGATTCACTTCTTGACTAAGAAGTACTCTATCTTGTCATACGGGAGAATGATGAGGTAAAATGACTGTCTTGGAGGATGATGTGAAGACATTATACAAGACTGGAGTGGATCATGGATTGAATGCATTCTGATGTGATAAAGTCCCTAGCGGTGTCTATCTTGTACTCAGTCTAAGGCCAGAATACTTGTGGAGAAGTGGTCTCTTCTGCTACAAGTAACTCTAGGAAGAGATGGATCAGGATGGTGCCTTCTCTATGTATGAGCATGGAGGTAGTCATGAGAGATCATGTGGTGACTGTGGAGCAGCTGTTATCAAAGATAGGAGGAGAGTTTCTGTTTGAGGGGTGTACTACTTGCTTGTGGTTCAAGCAGTAAGTGAATGCGTTCAACATGTATGTTGAACAGAGAATGCGTTCTTGAAGACATGAAGATGTGTCTTATGTTTTCCATTCATGTGCACTGATTACCCTTGATATGAGGAGTTATACTTCTATCCAGGATCTCTTGCTGCAAGAGTGCAGTTATATGTCAAGATTGTTTGTGGTTTCAAACAAATCTGGGACTTGATGAAGGTAGAATGTCACACAAGATGGTATGACATTGAGTTACTGCTCTAGCTCATGGTGAACCTGACTTTGGATGTCAATGGATCAAGTCAAGTTTGTAGGTCTCAATCCAAGTGTGTTGTCTTGTATGACTGGTGAAGATGAAGATCAAGACAACATCAGCTCTGATCTTGTGCAGATGGAAGGACTTTCACCCTGACATCTTTGAGATGGATCTAGTCCTTCAAGGATGAATCTGAGTGGTCTTGCAAATAGTAGTGCCTACCTCCCCTATTACAGTGTGGGCTGTAATACAAGGAATGTAAAGCTGCAATGAAGATGTTGAAGAAAGTTTTCATATGTTTGGACTCTCTCCTTCAGGGGGAGTATTGAGCATGCTTGACAGGGGGAGCAGTGTACCTGGCTGATGAGCAGCTGTAGCTTGTGCAAAGCTTGTTGTTCCTCAGGCAAGCTTGGGGTCTTGGACCACTAATGAGGATGTAATGTCAGACAACCTGTCTTGACATTGAGCTGGATGGTGTATCTTTTCTAGGACTATGAAGACCTAGGAAACATCATTGGTCATTGTATGGGAGAATTTATTTTTCTCCACAGAATATTTGTGTCTCAAATTGGGGATTTAAGATCAATTGTTACTTGTGGCAAGTATTTAATTGATTATCCTTTAATTGGGGATGTCAAAAGTGTCTTTCTTGAAGGTGCAGCTTCAGACAAGGCAAGTTTCAAGACTGTTCAAGGTGTACTCTCAAGGAGCAATGGCTCAGCTCTGGCTATGTTGAGTTCAGTAGAGGGGTTTTGCCAAAGGATTGGTGCTGAAATGGTGCAGTCTTTATTAGAGGTCAAGCAGCTTAAATGAGTGTATGTACATTTACTCCAATTTTTGTCAAGTTTTGACTAAACCAAGGGGGAGTAAAGTAAAGTGTAGGTGCAACTATTAAGGGGGAGCATGATAGTGTGTGTAAACTACTGTTGATTCCCTGATAAGTTTCTTGGGTGTTTTAGCCAAAATTTACCAAAGGGGGAGATTGTTAGTACCATGGTTCCATGGTTCTAGGATTGGCTAAATTTTGGTAAAACATGATTCTGCACTAATGTTACAGGATGTCATTACCAAAGTCATGACATCAAGGTCTAGTGCAGCAAGAGCTAATGAAAGTACTGCTGGCATGTGCTTTAAACAAGATGTCATTACCAAAGTCATGACTTCACTGTGTGGTGCAACAGGAGCTGAAGAAAGAACTGCTGTTATGGATGTCATCACGAAAGTAATGACATATGAAGAAAGAACCGCTGTCATGGAGCAGAGGCTGAAGAAAGAACTGCTGCCATGGATGTCATTACCAAAGTAAGGACATAGCCATTTGGCACAGCAGGTACTGCAATGTGTTAGCAGTAACCACAACAGTTTGAGCTGTGATGAAAGTCCTCACAGGTGGTGAGTGAGGAGTGTTGTCATGTGTCTTAAGCAGGACATCTCTACATGACAACAGAAGGAGCTACTAGTGTATATCTTGATTGGCTGCATTTTGTGGCATAACATTAGTATATGTATGTATGTATTGTCTGTTAGTAGTGCATACATAATATGGTTTGTGCAGGGCAAGTTAACTTAGCTAAAAGCAAGATGGGATGCATTTCATACCCAATGTTATGACTTGGGGCGTATGACATCAAGCGCAGGGCTGTTATTCTGGTAGCTAGAAACCAGGAAACAGAATAGGATCTCAAGATGGAAATAAGGAGAGCTCAAGATGTATATCAGGAGAACTTGTAGGAGCCCTAGGCGACCTAAAGGAACTTGAATTGATAGGCAAGTGTGCAGATCACTAAAGAGAGGTTTTATTATGGATAAAACCTAATCTATGCACCAAGGCCCAAAGGACTGCAGCTGCTATAAATATGAGAAGAAGCAACTCTGAAAAGCACTGACATCAAGAAAAACCAGAGTGCAAAATAGAGGTCTAGGGTTGAGAGTCCCTTGTGTAAGTCACCCTTTGTATCTTTTGATACATTGAGGTAGACATATTTGTAAGTGAAGAAGGCTAGTCTTCACGTGTAAAGTCTATTTAGGAATACTTGTAATCCAAGCAATTGTCTGGTGGATGATTGTTTTGGTTAGGTAGATTCTAGGTTGTGTCTCACTCGAAGCTGTGAAGCAAGAGTGTGTGAGTTCCTTGATCAAAGTTGTGAAGCAAGATCAAGGTGTGTATGAAGTGTCTCTTCATACTATTTTTGTAATTGGTTGATATCACTGTTACGTGATTGAGGGGGAGTGAGTGGGTATACTCAGGTACTAGAGTGTCTCTAGGCTGAAGTGTCATTGGGTAGAGATTAAGTGAGAAGTGCAAACTGGAGGTTTGACTTTGAATTGATTCTACTAATAGTGAATTTCCTCCCTGGCTTGGTAGCCCCCAGATGTAGGTGTTGATGATACCGAACTTGGTAAACAATTACTGTGTCATTTATCTTTCTGCATTTACAATTCTGTACTTTAAATGGTTAGATAAATAGTATGACAAACGGCAGATGTCACAACAGAGGTCGTGACATTGGTCATGACATTGGGACAATTTAAAGAAATTTAAATTGGCCATGGTATGTCCTCATCCTTGTTGAGCAGAGATCAATGTTCTTGGAACACATGTGATCTGCATACCAGAATTTCAGCCATGTTTTCGATTCCTTATCCAACCATAAATATTTCAGTGCCAGCCAGGCCAGCACCTATAATCATTACTATGCCAGGACCAATGCCGTACGAAAGTACCAAAGCCATCCCATGGAACAATGGGGTTGAGGTGTTTTGTAACAGACAAAAGCAAGAGTTGACCGGTTCATTGTTTGTGGGTTATACTATTGATAACATAGTCGGTGCAGGAGGGATCAATCGTAGTGGAAGGGTATTTTCTCTGCCTGAAGTTAATGTTGGCAAGACTGATAAGGGAAAAGGGAAAGCATTGGTTGAAGATGATGTACAACAACAGGCTGTTGGTGATTCTTTTTATAAAGATACTGAGGAGTTCATGAGGTAATTCGTAAGAGTGACTACAAGATTTTGGATCACTTGAATTAGACTCCATCCAAAATTTCCATTCTGTCTTTGATGTTATGTCCAAAGGTGCACCATAAGGCTTTATTGAGGATTCTGAATTCTTCTTACGCACAATAAGAAATTTTTGTTAGTCAGTTGGAAGGGGTAGTAGCACACATTAATACTGGCAATGGTTTAGGATTCACTAATTTAGATTTGACTCCTTCCAGAAGAAATCACAACCACACCTTGCATATTTCCATGGTGTGCAGAGGATCATCATTGTCACTATGATGGCAAAGCCTCATATACTATACATGTGTGTTTCGATGATGTCAAAACGCAACCACATGGAAGAATCGATACTTGGCGTTATCACCATACTGCACAAGCATACCTTATCTCTTATGTCTCATTTTCTTGCATGTTGTGTCATCAAATTAGTGTCATACAAGTCCAACATCATTGGTGTATTATATGTTGCATCGAGAAGAGTCAAAAACATCAAATTAAGCATTTTTGCAAAATTCAGGTCTTTGAGTCGACCATTCATCTGCTCCGGTCGACTCATAGAAGGTGTCTCTAAATTGCATTTTCCACGGGTTGGCGCACGTCGACCTACCGGTCGATGCATACTGTTGTTATTTCTATTTGTCAAAAAATGCAGGCCTTGCATCGACGCATGGTCCTGTTTCGGTCGACGCATACTGTTTGTTTATGCATAATCTGCTTTCACATGCTAGCTCTGGTCGACCGCTGCCTTCTACATAGGTCGACCGTTTGTTGTTTGCTGCATAATTTTGGCCTGTCCATTACTTTTGAAAAGTGGTTGTGTCAGTTATTTTTGGCATGATATAAATAGAAAGTTGCTCATTTCATTTTATAACAAATTGAATCAATTGTCAAAACAAGAAAAGTGAAAGAGATGCTAATTAATTCTCATCATCTTCATCTTCTACATTTCATAACCACAACAATCACACACAATAATATTTGCTGTGCATTATGGATTGTTTGAAGTGATAACATCCGAAGCCGTTGATTAGGAATTCGGTTCGGGTTGAATTTTTGGCAGGTTTTTCTTGAATAAAACCTTTAGGGTTTTGTCCTCCAAGATTATTGGAATTTAGGGGTTTTTGGTACGAATCTTCTCAACATATAATCAGCTGAGCGAAGGTGATCGAGGAGCGGTGGGTTCCGTCGATCTAGTAGCGGTAATCAGTGAATTGTGAAGGAGAGGTTCGAGTTCGATTAACGAGTGTTTGAGATTAGTCGGGCTAGGTTTTAAAGATGTAAGGTTGTTCAAACAAATAGTTGTAATCGGAGGTTCATCCACAAGTTATGGAAGGACTTGATTCGACTTGAATCAAGGGATAAGAAGAGAAAGCATCTTCAACAACAAGAGAGTTTGTTTGTGCATTTGCTATTCGATTCTTGTATAAATGATTCCACAACAGGTTACATTTATATTATACGAGCTTAATTCTATTGTTATAATTGAGGGCATACGTACCCTGAAGCGAGGACGGCAGGGGATCTGCCTCAACAAATCCTTGTGCCTTTTACATTTTGCTTTTACATTTTGCTTAATATTTCCGTGATTTTCGTGCAAACAATTATATCAAATTTAGGACTGTTTTGAGTAAGTGATGAATTAATTTTGACTCTAGTACAATAGTCTAGTGTACAAGGAAACTAGAGCTACTTACTCAAAGCCGAACTCACTTGGAGCGCTTCGCATGCAAAGTGTTTGATAAATTGTCTGAACCAAAATTCTCGTGTGCTGTGAATTTATTTTGTTGGCGTTTTAAGGCATTGGAACTAGTCATACCAAGTAGTGATATAAATCAATTGATAGTGTGACTAGCATGGTGATTCTCTTTACTCATTATCAATTTCCATAAGCTAGACACATATCCGGTCGTCTAGTAAAGGGTCGTTATAGACGGTAATTTTTCCACGGCCGCTTTCGCAAATTAAACAATTAAAAAAACAATTTTATTGGTAGCGCCAACTTATTTTTTAATAAGGGATCTATTCAACCCCCTTCTAGATTCGTACCATCGTCTAACAAGTGGTATCAAGAGCACCGGTTTAATCCGTGCTTCAAGTATAACTTTGTAGAAAATGGCTAACGAACCTAAAGGGGCCTATAATAGAGCTCCTGTTTTTAATGGAGAAAATTACAGTTAATGGGTGTACATTAATTTCATAGATAGAAAAGTGTGGAATGTTATTCTTAACGGTCCAATTGAAATATCTATGACCGATGAGAATAATGTGATTGTGCCTAAGCCCAAAGCACAATGGACTGATGATGATGAGAAGAAATATAATTACAATTGGAAAGCCAAAAATATTTTGATCTCCTCATTAGGAGTTTATGAATATTAAGGTTTTCTCATTGTTTAATGAAAAAATCTATGTGGGACTCATTGGATGTTTCCCATGAGGGAACCAATGATTTTAGGCTAGCGAGAATCATTACGCTAACACAAGAGTTCGATCTCTTTTACATGGAGCAAGGGGAAACCATTGCGGACATGCGAAAGAGATTCACTCATCTTATCAATAGATTGCATTCACTAGGTAGGCCAGTTGCCAATGATGTTGCTACTAACAAAATTTTGAGATGTCTTAACAGGGAATGGCAACCGAAGGTAACCTCCATCAAAGAAGCTATCGACCTTACAATTTTGGATCTCACAACATTGTTTGGAAAGATGCAAGAGCACGAACAAGTGCTCCTAAGCCTAGAGCAACAAGAAAAGAAGGATAAAATAAAAAAAATACTGAAAAGAAGTCTATTGCTCTCAAGACTTCTTCCTCTAAGTCTCAATCTAAGGAGCATAGTGATTACACTTCGAGTGACGATGAAGAGGATGACAAGAGTGAGGACATGGGGCTGTTTGTAAAGCGTTACAACTGCTATGTCAAAAAGAACGACATCCAACACTCCGAGAAAAATCTTGTCAACTTCCGGAAATATTCTAGGTACTCTAGAAATGATGACACCAAGGGAAACAAGACTAGAGGGTCATGTTATACTTGCAGAAAGACCAGACACTACAAACCGGATTGTCCCTTGAACAAAAAGGGTAAAGAAAAGGAAACAAGTAGATCACATAAGAAGCAATCTAAGCTAAGGAGAGCATATATAGCTTGGGAAAGCGATATTGATTCCTCCGAGGATGAAAGCTCAAGTGATGAAGATGAATCCGTAAATCTTTGTCTTTCCGCTCACCAAAAGAACAAAAAGAAACAGGTACGACATGCCAAATATGAAAATTCCTATAAAATGTCTCATTTTGAATTACAAACTGCTTTCATACTTTGCATTGTGAAGCAAAAGAAGCCTTTAAAAGGCTTGCCTCAAATAACCAAAATTTTGCTCACCTAGAGCAAAAGATTCGTGAGCCCGAAAAGAAACTTGAGGCACTTAAAGCTTCCATAGTGGAAAGCACAAAAGTAGGTTGTGAGGATCTAAGAAGTAGAGTTGTTAACTTTGGGCGTGATACTTGTTACATTTAGCAAAATGAAGTTAGAAACCTAAATGCCAAACTTAACAAGGCTCTAGAGCCCGAAATTACTTTTGCCATCGATAAAGCCAATTTTAGAAAGAGTATGGTTAATCCATATCAAAAGTACACGTATTTTGTAAGAAACAATGATAGAAAAATTAATTCAAAATTTAACTTTTCTAGTTTATATTGTTGCAAGAAAGGCCACACCATTGCTAAATGTCGTTTTAGGAGATTTTTGGTTCCTAAAGGCATTTATCAGTGGTTGCCTAAATGCGACCATTTTGTCACTCACAACTTAGGACCCAATAAGCCATTGGGTACCTACTCTTATTAATTATTTTTCATAGGTACAACATCTTGAGAACACCGAGAGAAGATGAGTTCTCAATAGTGGCTGCTCAAGACACATGACAGGATATATAACTTATGGAGACAACAATCGTGGTGCAATACTTGGAAAAGGTAGTGTAGGTAATCCTTCTTCCACTATTATATCTGATGTATTGCTTGTCGAGGGCCTTAAACATAATCTCATTAGCATTAGCCAATTATGCGACAAAGGATACAATGTATCTTTTTCAAAAGATTGTTGCAAAATTGTGCATATTGATGAAATGAAGAGTGTGTTTAATGGTCTAAGAGTAAATAATGTCTATATGTTGGACTTGAATGAAGTATCTATGACAAGTGAAAAATGTCTCATGACAATGAGTGAAGACTCATGGTTATGGCATAGACGTTTAGCACATGTCAACTTTGACTTGCTTAACAAAGTAGTCTCAAAAGATCTAGTCATAGGTCTGCCCAAAATTAAGTTTACCAAGGATCACCTTTGTAATGCTTGCCAAATGGGAAAGCAAACGAGGATCTCTTGTAAATCCAAAAATATTGTTTCAACTACAAGACCTCTCGAGCTTCTCCATATGGATTTATTCGGGCCATCTAGAATTAAAAGCCTAGGTGGTAACTATTACGGTTTTATAATAGTTGATGACTTTTCTAGATTCTGTTGGACTATATTCTTGGATAGCAAGAGCGATACATTTGCCACCTTTGAAATATTTGCTAAGCTTTCCTAAAACAAATTAAATATAAACATTGTCTCAATTAGGAGCGATCATGGAGGTGAGTTTGAAAACTATTTGTTTGAAGAATATTGCGGTAAACACGAAATTGATCACAACTTCTCCACTCCATGTACTCCTCAACAAAATGGGGTTGTGGAGCGCAAAAATCATATTTTAGAAGAGTTGGGGAGAACAATGATCAATGAAAGTGGATTACCTAAATATTTTTGGGCCGACGCCATAAGTACGGCGTGTTATGTATTAAATACAGTGCTTATCCGCCCCATTTTAAACAAAACACCGTATGAACTTTTAAAAGGGTGCAAGCCTAATGTATCTCACCTACATGTCTTCGGTTGTAAGTGTTTTGTGTTGAATAATGGAAAGGAAAACTTAGGAAAATTTGATTCCAAGGCCGACGAAGGTATCTTCCTCGGATACTCTCAGTTAAGTAAAGCTTATAGAATTTATAATAAGAGATTACTTACCGTTGAAAAGTCTGTACACGTAACATTTGATGAATCTTATCCAAGAAATGTCGGAAAAGGTAGTGTTGTTCATGGTACAGGTACATCTACGGAAGACATACTCAAAGGTGTCGAGCCGAGAATTGATCAACCCGACCAAGCCAAAGTTGAGGAGGAGAAAGATGACCGCCATGAGGAAACCGAGGAAGTTCATCCGTCTACAAAAGACGATCACCCTCCAGCTTGTAAGTCTTCCAAAGACCATCCAATCGACAATATCCTCGGTGATATATCAAAGGGAGTTACGACTTGGTCTAAGATAAGTAATTTCTGTTATCACTTCGCTTTCGTTTCACAGATGGAACCTAAAAACCCGAAAGAAGACTTACTCGATGAACATTGGTTTTTTTCTATGCAAGAGGAACTTAACCAGTTCAAAAGAAATGAGGTTTGGGACCTTGTCCCCCCTCCACGAGGTCATCGAGTAATCGGCACCCGATGGGTTTTTAGGAACAAGTTGGACAAAAACGGGGTAATAACCTGCAATAAGGCGCGTTTAGTCGCGCAAGGATATAACCAAGAGGAAGGCATCGACTATGAGGAAACTTATGTGTCGATTTCCCGACTCGAGGCTATATGCCTTTTACTTGCCTTCGCTTGTGCGAACAATTTTAAGCTATTTCAAATGAATTCTTTAATGGTTATATTAATGAAGAAGTTTATGTTGCACAACCTCTGGGTTTTGAGTCTCATGAATATCCCGATCATGTATACAAGTTAAAACGTGCCTTGTATGGACTCAAGCAAGCCCCTAGGGCTTGGTATGTGTGGCTAAGCAAGTTTCTACTTGATCAAGGGTATTCAAGGGGAAAGGTCGACACTAACCTCTTCATTAAGCGTCAAGGAAAACACTTAATCTTGGTGAAAATTCATGTTGATGACATTATATTCGGATCAACTAACATGAATCTCGTAAGAGAGTTTTCTAACCTAATGCAGTGTGAATTCAAGATAAGTATGATGGGGGAACTCACATACTTTCTCGGACTAAAAATCAAACAGGTTGAGGAAGGAACGTTTGTAAGTTAAATGAAGTATTGCCTTGAGCTTCTCAAGAGGTTTGACATGGAAAATTCCAAAGCCATTGGCACACCAATGTCGACATGTGCAAATCTGAATAAAGATGAAAGTGGTAAGGACGTAGAGGTAAAAAGATATCAAGGTATGATCGGTTCTCTTGTTTATCTTACCACCTCTAGACCCGATATTATGTTTATTATTTGCATGTGCGCTAGATATCATCTTCTCCTAAGGAATCCCATTTAAAGGTTGTTAAGCGCATACTTCGATACCTATCGGGTACTCCAAAGTATAGGCTATGGTATTCCAAAGGAAACGATTGTTCCTTAGTTAGATTCTCCGATTCTGATTTTGCTGGGTGCAAATCGGATAGGCAAAGTACTAGTGGTACTTGTCACTTATTTTCAAACTCTTTGGTTAGATGGCATAGCAAGAAACAGGTTTCTGTTGCTTTGTCAACCACCGAAGCGGAATACGTTGCTGTCGACAGTTGTTGCGCTCAAGTCTTATGGCTTAAGCAACAATTGTTAGATTTTAATCTCAAACTTGAGCGTATTTCGATCTTTTGTGACAACACAAGTGCCATTAATCTTACCAAGAATCCCGTGTTGCATTCACGCACTAATGATATCAAAATACGACACCACTTCCTTAAGGATCATGTGGAGAAAGGCGATGTGGTTTTTGAACACGTTGATACTAAAAATCAACTAGCAGATATTTTCACAAAACCTCTTGCTACTGAGCCTTTCTTTCATATCCGACGGGAACTAGTTATTCTCGATATTTCGGATAGTAACTTTTCTTGCACATATCTTATATATCTATGTTACATCTACTTTGATTATCAGATATCTAACAAATTGAAGATGCTGAAAGTACATGTGTGTGTTCATCTAGCTACATTTGGAATGAAGCTGATATCTTTCCTCAACTCTCTCTTTCTCTCAATTCTCATGTTAACAAATTGAATATGCATCAAATTACATGTTACATTTGTCATATATGACCTATTATATGTATTTTGTCTATTTGAATGCTTGAAATTTGTTGTGGCTGGTTATTTATGTCATTTTGTTGCCTATATGATCATAAATGTGAAAATTTGCTTGTTTTGCCTGCATGAGTCGACCTAAACAAGGTCCGGTCAACTCACAAAAGTGTCCCCAAAATTGAAATTTTGTTCGGGTATGCTCAGGTCGACCTACCGGTCGACGCATACCTGTTGATTTTTGAACGTGAATTTTTTTAACACAGTATGCGTCGACGCATACAAGGAGCGGTCGACGCATCGCGCGAAAACTGTCAAATTTTTTAAGAAAAACGTTCAAAATTCCCCTTTTTCAATTTTTGATGACTTATTTAATGTGTATCATTACTTTTTGCATTGTAACTTGACATTACATCTCTCTTACACCCTATCACTCTCCTTTTCCCCATACCTAAATAGCTCATACAAAAAGGGTAAAATTCTTAAACCTCTTAACACATTCAAGAATCTTCTCCAATCTTTGCAAATCATCATCAACCTATCTTTCTCTTCATCTCTTTGACATCAACAACCATGGCTACCAGAAGAGTGACAGGTAAACGATCTTCAAGGGCTTCCTCATCTGCATCCCTTCCAGTTTCCGCCGTATCGTTAGTTCCTCCAGAATTTACCGAAAGCTTCACCAAAAGTTTTAGCAAAAGATCTGTGGTCAAGCAACACGCTTATTATCGTCTCACTGCTGATCGCATGCACATCCCTCACATAATCAGTCTACTTGATTTTCAAGGGATTAACAACTTTATGGAGTGTAATAAAAAGTATAATGAGGACCTTGTACGAATTCTCTTGATTCAGACAAGCCTCTCTTTAAGGTCACCGACACCCACACGGTTGAAGGCTATAAGTTCAAGACATCTTTGAACTCTATGTTGAAAAAGCCGTATACTGCTGATATTGTGGCAAGCAACTTATTTCCAAAGACTGTCACCATAGGAAAATTGAAGCCACGGGATAGGATTTTGCAGTGGATTGTGGTGCGCATTCTGCGGCCCAAGAAAGGTGGTTTCTCTAGAGTTGATCAGGCAGAAGTTCACTTAATGTACATTTTGAGAAATAAGATTAAAATTGATTGGCCTTATTACATTGCGAGCATAATTTATGCTCTTAGGGACTCAGGTCGTGGTACAACTCTCTCTTATGGGTCCTTTATTCAAGAGATCTTAAATAATTCAAAATTTACGCTTCCAGGACTGTCATATACATCTCTCACGCATGATCAAAAGTTTTGTCAGAAAACTCTTTCCATGATGGGTTATACCTGACTTCATGATGAACAGCGGTACAAATTTGTTGTTAAAGCCACTACTTCTCAATTAGAGGATTCTGATGAGAGTGATGAGGGAAGTGAAGGGGATGAAAAAGAAGACGAACAAGAGGAGTAAGATGATCTACAACCAATGGAAACTGCATATCAAATAAATGAGGATTGAGTTGCACACACATCTCCCACAGATTCTAGTAATAATCAAGGTTGGGGCCAATGGCAACATACGGGTGGACAACATTGTGTGACTATTATCAGCCCCCACAATACTCGGAGTATCAAGAAACTTCACAGTGGGGTCATGAGTAATCTCAAAATTGGGGTTATGATGAACCTCCCCAGTGGGGTTATGGAGTGCAACCACACTTCACAAATCCTCCGCAATAACATTCTTCAGAACTTCTAGACATGATGAGGGACATGCAAATAGAGCAACGTGCCTTCATGACTGCTCAGGATGAGCGGCTCGCCCAACTTCAAAGTCAATTCGAGACACAAACTAAAAGATTAAACACATTTTCCTCGAATATCAATGACCAGTTAGATGCTCTAGTTGAATCATCTGAAATTCAGCACCGAGCCGTCTCAAATAGTCTCAATACCTTGAACGATGTTATTTTGGAATTTATCGATAGGCGGATCCGTATCATGGAAGAGGCCAACACTTCAGGGGGGGGGGGGGAGACATTGAAGCATATGCATTTAGCATACTTGCATTTCATCTTTTATGTTGTCTTGTTCTTTTGCATCATATTAACTACTTTTTAATTGTGACAATGCCTTGCCGTTTGAATTTATATGTCATTCCTTAGCAACAATTTTTATGTGCTTTATTGTTATATTTTTTATCTATTCGTTTCTTGATCATTGACGTTATCATGTGTGGATAATTATTCATGTTGTGTGTACCTGTTATCCCTATTGTGTTTTGAGCATTTTTTTCTTAACCAATTTCTCTTTCTTTTTGATGTTGTCAAAGGGGGAGAAGAGTGTGCCAAGCTAATAGTAACAGTAAAACCATGAAGAGTCGCAAATGAAGACGTCGCAAATAAAGACATTAAGCAAGGGGGAGGATAATGCCACACATCACACAAGTTGGTTTCGTATATTTTACCATCATAAAAAAGGGGGAGTATGTGAGGGCAAAGCCTTATATACTATACATGCATATTTCAATGATGTTAAAACGCAACCACATGGAAGAATTGATACTTCGCGTTATCACCACAACGCACAAGCATACCTTATCTCTTATGTCTCATTTTCTTACATGTTGTGTCATCAAATTAGTGTCATACGAGTCAAACATCATTGGTGTATTATATGTTGCATCGAGAAGAGTCAAAAACATCAAATTAGGCATTTTTGCAAAATACAGGTCTTTGAGTCGACCATTCATCTGCTCCGGTCGACTCATAGAAGGTGTCTCTCAATTGAATTTTCCACGGGTTAGCGCACGTCGACCTACCGGTTGACGCATACTGTTGTTATTTCTATTTGTCAAAAAATGCAGGCCTTGCATCGACGCATGGTCCTATTTCGGTCGATGCATACTATTTGTTTTTGCATAATCTGCTATCACATGCTAGCTCTGGTCGACCACTGCCTTCTACATAGGTTGAACGTTCACTGTTTGTAGAATAATTTTGGTATGTCCATTACTTTTGAAAAGTGGTTGTGTCAGCTATTTTTGGCATGATATAAATAGAAAGTTACTCATTTCATTTTATAACAAATTGAATCAATTGTGAAAATAAGAAAAGTGAAAGAGATGCCAATTAGTTCTCATCATCTTCATCTTCTATATTTCATAACCATAACAATCACACACAATAATCTTTGTTGTGCATTATGGATTGTTTGAAGTGATAACATCCGAAGCCCTTGATTGGGAATCCAGTTCGGGTTGAGTTTTTGGAAGGTTTTTCTTGAATAAAACCTTTAGGGTTTTGTCTTCCAACATTCTTGGAATTTGGGGTTTTTGGTACGAATCTTCTCAACATATATTCAGCTGAGCGAAGGTGATCGAGGAGCGGTGGGTTCCATCGATCTAGTACCGGTAATCAGTGAATTGTGAAGGAGAGGTTCAGGTTCGATTAACGAGTGTTTGAGATCATCCGGGATGGGGTTTGAAGATGTAAGGTTGTTCAAACAATGAGCTGTAATCGGAGGTTCATCCATAAGTTATCGAAGGACTTGATTCGACTTGAATCAAGGGACAAGAAGAGAAAGCATCTTCAACAACAGGAGAATTTGTTTGTGTATTTGCTATTCTATTCTTGTATAAATGATTCCACAACAGGTTACATTTATATTATACGAGCTCAATTCTATTGTTAGAATTAAGGGAAGACGTACCCTGAAGCGAGGACGGCGGGGAAACTGCCTTAACAAATCCTTGTGCCTTTTACATTTTGCTTAATATTTCCGTGATTTTTGTACAAACAATTATATCAAATTTAGGTCTGTTTTGAGTAAGTGATGAATTAGTTTTGACTCTAGTGCAATAGTCTATTGTACAAGGAAACTAGAGCTACTTACTCAAAGCCAAACTCACTTGGAGCGCTACACACGCCAAGTGTTTGATAAATTGTCTGAACCAAAATTCTCGCGTGTTGTCCATTTATTTTGTTGGCATTTTAAGGCATTGGAACTAGTCATACCAAGTAGTGATATAAATAAATTGATACTGTGACTAGCATGGTGATTCTCTTTACTCATTATCAATTTCTATAAGCTAGAGGCATATCCGGTCTTCTAGTAACAGTTCGTTATAGACGGTATATTTTGCACGACAACTTCCGCAAATTAAACAATTTAAAAAAAACCAATTTTATTGGTAGCTCCGACTCATTTTTTAATAAGGGATCTATTCAACCCCCCTTCTAGATCCGTGCCATCGTCTAACAAGTGGTATCAGGAACACTGGTTCACTCCGTGCTTCAAGTATAACTTTGTATAAAATGGCTAACGAACCTAAAGGGGCCTATAATATAGCTCCTATTTTTAATGGAGAAAATTATAGTTACTAGAAGGACTGTATGCGGGTGCACATTAATTCCATAGATAGAAAAGTGTGGAATGTTATTCTTAACAGTCCAATTGAAATAACTATGACCGATGAGAATAATGTGATTGTGCCTAAGCCTGAAGCACAATGGACTAATGATGATGAGAAGAAATATAATTACGATTGGAAAGCCAAAAATATTTTGATCTCCTCATTAGGAGTTGATGAATATTATAGGTTTTCTCATTGTTTAACGACAAAATCTATGTGGGACTCATTGCAAGTTGCCTATGAGGGAACCAATGATGTTAGGCTAGCGAGAATCAATACACTAACACAAGAGTTCGATCTCTTTTACATGGTAGCGCCGACTCATTTTTTAATAAGGGATCTATTTGACCCTCCCTTCTAGATCCGTGCCATCGTCTAAGAGTCACATGTCCTGGTTGACACAGGATCATCACTCAATGTGTTACCAAAGAAGGCGTTAATGAAGTTGGACACCCAGGGGTTGATATGTACACCTAGTGACCTGATAGTGAGAGCATTTGGTGGTTCAAAAAGGTCTTTGTTTGGAGAGATTACTATGCCAATTCAGGTGGGACCTGAGACCTTTGATGCAACATTCTATATAATGGATATCCAACTGACATATAGCTTCTTGCTTGGCCGACCTTGGATACACTCTACAGGGGAAATAACGTCAACTCTACATCAAAAGTTGAAATACATGATGGAAGGGAAGGTTGTTACTGTGTGTAGGGAAGAAGATATAATGGTTAGTCAGTTGTCATCATTCAAGTATGTAGAGGTGGATGGGGAGATCCACGAAACGCTCTGTCAAGCCTTTAAAGCTGTACAAATTCAGGAGAAGCCCGTGTTAAAGGCTCAGTGGTTTTAGGCCCAGTGGTTTTAATGTCGTCTTTCAAGGAAGCCCGTGTTATTGTTGAGTTTGGAACTTCTCATAGGTGGGGCCAAGTTCTTGATGTTCCTGTCAAACAAGATAAATTCAGTCTGGGGTACAAGCCCTCCAATTCTTCTCAAGACCCTCCAAGATACAATGGACCTGTCAGATTCACCAGTGGTGGATTCATCTTTGATAGAATTCATGCTATAGGGGACGATGAAGGAGATAACGATTGTGACATGGATGCTTGGATCTGCCCGTGTGTTCCTAGCCAGAAGATGTGCAATTGGACCACCAAGGAGATCATTCAAGTCACCATCGAAGAGTAATTTTCATTGTTCTTGATTATGTATAGTCCTATGTTATGCCCAAGACGTAATGACCCATTTGTAGGGCCATTTGTTATTCTCTAACATCATCATCATAAATAAAGGACGTTCTTTGCATTCAAATATTTTGATCCCTGTTTTTTCCTTTTTATTTTTACATTTATTAACAGAAAAATGGAAATGTGTTTGTGTTTGTTTATTGCATTTCATAATAAACATAAAACATCAATCATGCAGGTCTTTTCTCTCAGTTACCATTGATCCAGATTCAGTTATGGCTCAGTATGACTTTGATAGTCCTATCTATCAAGCTGAAGAAGAGACTGACGAAGACTGTGAGCTTCCTAAGGAATTAGCCATACTTATGAAGTAAGAGGAAAAGGTTATTTTGCCTCATTAGGAGGATATTGAAGTCGTCAATTTGGGTGCCGAGGACGAAAAGAAAGAAGTCAAAATTGGGACTGCTTTGGAAGACAGTGTCAAAAGGAAATTGGTTGAAATGCTTCAATAGTATAAGGATATCTTCGCTTGGTCTTGCCAAGAAATGCTCGGACTAGATACATATATTATGGTACACCGGTTGCCTCTCCGAGAAGAATGTTTGTCAGTGAAGCAGAAGTTGAGAAGGACGAGGCCTGACATGGCAGTCAAGATTAAATAAGAGGTTCAAAAGCAGTTGGACGTTGGTTTTTTTACTGTCATAAACTATCCTCCATGGGTTGCTAACATTGTTCTTGTACCTAAGAAAAATGGAAAGGTCAGGATGTGTGTCGATTACAGAGATCTAAACCGAGGGAGCCCTAAAGATGATTTCCCGCTCCCCCATATTGACGTGTTGGTTGATGACACCGCTCAATATTCTGTGTTTTCCTTCATGGATGGCTTCTCTAGGTATAAAAAAATCAAAATGGCCTCAGAGGACATGGAGAAAACTACTTTGACAACACCGTGGGAAACTTTTTGCTATAAGGTGATGCCCTTTGGATTGAGAAATACTGGGGAAACCTATCAGTGGGCGATGGTGACTCTCTTTCATGATATGATTCATCAAGAGATTGAAGTCTATGTTGATGGCACGATTGCAAAGTCGTAAATGGAGGAAGGACATCTGGTTAATCTTCTGAAACTATTTGCAAGATTGAGAAAATTCAAGCTGAGGTTGAATCCTAATAAGTGCACCTTCGGGGTGAGATCTGGAAACCTGTTAGGTTTCATTGTCAGTGAGAGGGGTATTGAGGTAGATCCTGCAAAAATAAAAGCTATACAATAAATACTTAAACCGAGGACGGAAAAAGAGGTTCATGGTTTCTTAGAGAGATTGAACTACATTGCTAGGTTCATCTCTCATCTTACAACCACTTGTGAGCCTATTTTGAAATTGTTAAGAAAAGATCAAGCAGTTAGGTGGAACAAAAATTTCCATAAGGCTTTTGAAAAAATAAAAGAATATTTGCAGAAACCTCCAATGCTCATGCCTCTAGTAGTAGGGAGACCTATGATCATGTATCTCACGGTTCTTGAGAATTCAATGGGATGTGTGCTCGGTCAACATGACGAGACAAGTAGAAAATAACATGCTATACACTACATGAGTAAGAAATTCACTAATTGCGAGTCGAGGTACTCAATGCTATAAAAAACATGTTGTACACTCGCTTGGGCAACTAAGTGCTTGAGACAGTACATGTTAAATCACACAACCCTATTGATATCGAAGATGGATGCTATCAAGTAAGTGTTTGAGAAGCAGGCACTTTCCAGAAGGATTGCTAGATGGAAAATGGTTCTGACAGAGTATGATATCCAGTATGTTTCCCAAAAAGCCATTGAGGGAAGTGTCTGAAGGTAGGAAAACACTTAGAAGGGGGGGTTGAATAAGGGTTTCAAAAACAACTATGACAATAGAAAAATAACAAGTTATTATTATCCTGGTTCGTTTGCACTCAAACAACTCCAGTCCACCCGGCCAAGGTGATTTTGCCTCTCTCAAGCGAGGATTTAATCCACTAATCAAAAACTGATTACAGTGATATCACTAAGACAACTGTCTTGGTCTTTTCAAGAATTCTGACCACAACTTGGTCTCTCAAGGAATCTTTTTACAAAGATAAAATACAATGTGTTTAGGTGCTTCTAAAAATCTATTATCACAAATGTGATTTTCCACAAAATGAAGAACAAATACAACTAAAGAGTTGTTGTAGAAAGTGTTTGATGTTCTTGTGTTTTTCTTGTATGAGTTTCTACGTTGATTGTATGTTCAAAATGTTGGATTGATTTCTTTTCTTTTTCTTTTGTTGTTTTTTTTGTTGTTTGAAGGCTGTTTGAGATTTCTTTATATACACCACTTTCTCAAATAGTATGTAGAAGAAAGTACTGTAGGATGTAGACATAAAGGACAAATACTTTTCATCTTGATTTGACATTCCCTTTTTGCCTGAATTCCTATGCCATACACGATTGAGGAAAGAGCCGTTGGATGCAAGCAAAGACTATTCCAACGAATCTTTATTGAACAACATCTTCTTTAGAGTGTTTCTCTTATCAACGTTTCTCTCTTATCAGAGTTTTGCTCTTATCAGAGTTTCTTTCTTATCAAAGTTTTGCAGCACAGTGCTTAGCGTGAATGATTGATCAGAGTTGACTTGATTCTCAGAGCCTCTGTACTTGCAGCGTTGAGTTCTCACAGAGTCTTCTGAATATACTGAATCTTTACACTCTTTGCTCAGAGTCTTATGTAGCTTTGCTTTTGTTTCTTTGCTTCAGAGTCTTCTGTAGCTTTTCTTCTGTTGCTTCTGCTTCAGAATCTTTATGGCTTTGCTTCTGTTGCTTCGCTTCAGAGTCTTCTGTAGCTACGCTTGAGAGTCTTCTAAAGTTGCGCTTCGGAGTCTTCTGCAACTGCGCTTCTATGCTCAGAGCTTTGCGTTGCTTTTTACACTCAGAGTCTTCTGTTGCTTTTTATGCTCAGAGTCTTAAAGTTCAGAGGAACTCTTCCATTCAGAGGCATTCTTTGTTTCCAGAGGAATATTTATTTGTTATCTGAAACAAAAACACTTGAACAAAATTAGAGTATATATTTCCTTAATACAAAATTTCATTAATGTTATCATCAGAACAATGAGATATAATAAGAACCAATCTGTGTTCTAACAATCTCCCCCTTTTTGATGATGACAAAAACTATACCAAATTTTGTTCAAAAAGTAAAAAAAAATATCTCCCCCTAAGAGTATGAATCTCCCCCTGAAATGAATACTGCTAGAAAAATAAATACTTTCCTTTCAGCACTTGTATTCTTTCCAGAGTCAGAGCATGCTTGTATACTTTCTCAGAGACTGTTCAGAGTTACTTTTATGAATATTGTCAGATGAAAAGTTATAGCTCTGAAACACTGAATATATGATTAGATATATTTTTAAATGTCTGAGTTGCCATTTAGTATTTGTTTATGTGAATAATCAAAATTTCCATTTTCTCCCCCTTTTGGTCATATCAAAAAGTGATTTTTTAAAAAAAATCATTTAAGAAAAAAAATCAGAGCAAGAAAACAATTATACAGATAAGCAGAAAAACAATCAGATGAATTCATTAAAAACTCAGAAGATAACAAAACCAAGAAAAGAACACTTAGCAATTAATCACATTGTATTAAATAAAAAATGATTTCAAGCATTTAATGAGATTTGACAAAAGTGGGGGCAAAATGAGAATTGAAATGATTCAAACAATTACCTCAAACGGTGCCTCACTTTGTACAGTCCACCTTTTCAGATTTCATGTGACACGTGTTTGATATTTAAGTGTCTCTGAAACTCTTTAGGAAATGAAACGTTAGCTAGCATTCCGATCCTCTGAAGATTGTTAGTTCAGAGTTTCAAAAAATAAATAAGGTGACAAAAGAAATTACAGATGCAACACTTCATAGTATAGACATTAATCATTTTTCATCTGAATAAATTTGCTTCTGAATAATAATTTTATTCCGGACAAAAATCCATACTAATATTCTTCAGAATAAATTTAAATCTATCTTCAGCAAGGGGTTTTGTAAAAATATCAGCCCATTGATGGTCTGTATCAACAAAATTTAAACTTAAAATTCCCTTCTGAATATAGTCTCTGATGAAATGATGTTTAATTTCTATATGCTTTGCCTTAGAATGTAAAATAGGATTTTTAGAGAGGCAAATAACAAAAGTGTTATCACAAAAGATAGAAATATTACTCTCATATATCTGATAGTCTTCTAACTGACTTTTCATCCAGAGCATCTAAGTACTACGACCAGCAACAACAATGTATTCTGCTTCTGTAGTTGAGAGTGCTATTGTGGGTTGCTTCTTGCTGTACCATGAGATCAGATTGCCTCCCAGAAACTGACAGCTTCCATAAGTACTTTTACATTTAACTCTGTCTCCAGCATAATCAGCATCATAGAAGCCAACTAATTTAAAATCATCAGATCTTCTGTAACACAAACCTGTGTTAGTAGTACCTTTCAGATACCTCAGAATTTTCTTAACAGCTGTTAAATGAGATTCTCTAGGATGTGATTAGAATCTAGCACATAGACAAACACTGAAAAGAATATCAGGTCTAGAAGCAGTCAAATACAGAAGAGTGCCAATCATACCTCTGTAGAGCTTTTGATCTACCTTTTTACTTACCTCTTATTTTCTGACTTACTTTCTGTCATGTTAAACTTCTTTAGAAGCTCCTTCACATACTTTGTCTGGTGTATGTAGGTGCATTCTGGAGTCTGATTAACTTGAATGCCCAGAAAGAATCTTAATTCTTCCATCATGCTCATTTCAAATTCTGCCTGCATAGACTCAGCAAACTCCTTTCCAAGTGTAATATTTGTTGTTCCAAAAATAATATCATCTACATAAATTTTACAGATTAAAATGTATTTCTTAATTGAATTATAGAAGAGAGTAGCATCAACCTTTCCTCTGACAAAATTATTTTCCAGAAGAAAATTACTCAGCCTCTCATACCAAGCTCTAGGAGCTTGTTTTAAGCCATATAGTGATTTCTTTAACTTAAAAACATGTTCTAGAAATTTTTCATTTTCAAATCCAGGTGGTTGATGAACATACACTTCTTCTTCTATTAAACCATTTAAGAAAGCACTTTTAACATCCATCTGATACATAGTGATGTTATTCTGTGCAGCAAAAGAAATAAGCAAACATATAGATTCTAACCTTGCCACAGGAGCATGTGTCTATGTTTAATCAATACCTTCTTGCTGACTATAGCCTTGAGCAACCAGTTTAGGTTTATTTCTGATGACTTCTCCTTGCTCATTCAACTTATTTCTGTAGACCCATTTCATTCCAATAATATTAAATCCTTTTGGTCTTGGAACCAGATCCTAGACATCATTCCTTGTGAATTGATTCAACTCCTCTTGTATAGCAAGTATCCAATCATTCTCTTGCAGAGCTTCATCCACAGAGGTAGGTTCAATAATTGACACCAAATCAAACAATGATGTTCCAAATGATTTGAGAAAAGATCTTGTTCTAATGGGATCATCCTTCTTTCCAATAATCATTTCCTCTGGATGAGAAGATTTGATTTTGGAGGATCCTTTCAGAGGAGGCTCTTCAGAAATGGTTAAGTTGCCCAGATGAGCAGCTAATGGAGTAGCATCTGAAGTAGCTTCTGGTTCTTTTGCTTTAACTCTATCTGCCTCTGATTCTTCAGAGTCCATGAGAAGAACTTCTCTATCTGCAGAAATTTCAGACCGCTTTGGCTTTTGATTGCCAAGCTTATCATCAAATATGACATGAATTGATTCTTCCACAATCTGTGTCTCAGTATTGTATACTCTGTAGCCTTTAGAGCATTCAAAATATCCAATCATAAAACACTTATGTGCTTTAGAGTCAAACTTGTGCAGATTATCTTTAGTATTCAAAATAAAACAAACACATCCAAAAGGATGGAAATAAGAAATGTTGGGATTTCTATTCCTCCATAATTCATAAGGAGTCTTCTCCTGAAAAGGTCTTACAGACACTTTGTTCTGAATATAACATGTTGTATTAATTGCTTCTTCCCAAAAGTGTTTAGCCATATTAGTCTCATTGATAATGGTTCTGGCCATTTCTTGCAATGTTCTATTCTTTCGTTCTACAACTCAATTCTGTTGACGAGATCTAGGACAAGAGAAATCATGTGCAATGCCATTTTCTTTAAAATATTTTTCAAAAGATTTATTTTCAAATTCTCCACCATGATCACTTCTAACTTTGACAATTTTAAAATTCTTTTCATTCTGGACTAAATTGCAGAAATCAAAGAATATAGAATGAGACTCATCCTTGTGTTTTAGGAATTTTACCCATGTCCATCTGTTGTAGTTATCAACTATGACTAATCCATACTTCTTGCCTCTGATGGATGCAGTTTTCACTGGTCCAAACAGATCAATATGAAGTAGCTCTAATGGTCTAGAGGTAGAAACAACATTTTTAGATTTGAAATAAGATTTTGAAAATTTTCCTTTCTGACATGCTTCACAAAGAGCATCTGAGTTGAACTTCAGCTTAGGAAGTCCTCTGACCAGATTGATCTTGTTAATATGAGATATACGTCTCATGCTAACATGACCCAATATTTTATGCCAGACCCATTGCTAATCATTAACAGACATAAGGCATTTAACATTTTGATTTTTCAGTTCTGAAAGATTTATCTTATAAATGTTGTTGTTCCTTTTTCCATTAAAGAGGATTGAACCATCTTTTTGACTAACAACTTTACAATATTTTTTATTAAAGATTATATCATAACCATTGTCACTTAATTGACTTATGGATAATAAGTTATGTGTTAATCCTTCAACAAGAAGAACATTAGAGATAGAAGGGAGGTTAGCATTACCAATTGTTCCAGAGCCAATGATTTTTCCCTTTTGGTTTCCTCCAAACTTCATGTCTCGTCCAGATCTAAGTTCTAGGCTTTGGAACATAGACCTTCTTCCCGTCATATGTCGTGAGCAGCCAGAGTCTAGGTACCATAACTGGTGTCTTAACTTTGCTGCTAAGGACATCTGCAACAAAGATTATTTTATCTTTAGGTACCCATATATTTTTGGGTCCTCTGGGGTTAGTTGATCTGAAGTTCTGCCTGAACTTCTGTCCCTTAAAAACCTTTGTGTTCTGATGAAGTTTTGGTTTAACAAAACTTTTTGTGTTCTGATCTGTACGTGTATGCTTTATGTCATTCAGGTGACCATATTTAAAATGAGTGTACAGAGGAGTATAATTGATGACCATCTTATCAACAGGTTTTGGATTTAAATCCTTCCCAGAGGGTGATTCATTTCCAATTCCTTTTCTGTTATTCCTGCTTACACCATAGATCATAGAAGCCATTTTGCTTATGTCTCGACCTCTAGACACGAACCTCTGAAAACTATTGTCGTACTCTTCTAAAATGTTTTTAGAGCAAGACATAGTATCTGATTCATACTTTTGTTGAGCTTTTTCTAATTCAATTTTTATTTGAAAATTGTTTTCTTTTAGCTCAGCAATTTCTGATTTCATCTGATCAGTCTCAGATGCAAGACAACTCTGAAGCTTCTTGTATTTGAGTCTGATCCTACTATAGTTTTCAAGCATCTCAGATAAGCTTTTAATTAGCTCAGTTATGGTAAGATCAGAGAATACCTCTTCTAAATCTGATTCTAATCTAGATTCAGATGTTTCTTCGTGCTCCTCCATGTCAGCCATTAGTTCCATATTTGCACATTCTTCATCAGATTCTGATGAGGCTTTAGAATCATCTGAGTCATCCCATGTGGCCTTCAAGACTTTCTTCTTCTTCTCAAACTTCTTTCTGGGTTTATCCTTCTGAAGTTTGGGACATTCACTTTTGTAGTGTCCTGGCTCCTTGCACTCAAAGCACACTCCTTCTTTCTTGCCAGATATTCTGTGACCAGAGGATTCTCCATGTTTTTCTGGTCTTTTGAAGTTTCTTAAATTCCTCTGCTTATGCTTCCAGAGTTGATTTATCCTTCTGGAAAGTAAGGATAATTCATCTTCATCTGAGGAAGATTCCCTAGAGCTTTCCTCAAGTACCTGAAAAGCCTTAGTGTCAGATTTTTTATTTAATTTCAAAGCAATAGACTTACCTTTCTTCTGAGGCTCGTCTTCCTCCAGCTCTATCTCATGACTTCTTAAGGAACTGATGAGTTCCTCCAGGGTGATCTTATTCAGATCCTATGAAAGCTTCAACGCTGTGACCATTGGTCTCTACTTCTTTGGTAGACTTCTGATGATCTTCTTCACATGATCAGAAGTGGAGTATCCTTTATCAAGGACCTTCAATCTAGCAGTAAGAATCCGAAATCTTGAAAACATAGTTTCCACAAATTCTTCTTCCTCCATCTTGAAGGCTTCATATTTCTGAATAAGCGCAAGAGCCTTTGTCTCTTTAACCTGAGAGTTTCCTTCATGTGTCATCTTTAATGACTCAAACATGTCAAACGCTGTTTCTCTATTTATGATTTTCTCATACTCATTATGAGAGATAGCGTTTAACATAATTGTTCTAGCCTTGTGATAATTTCTGAAATCCTTCTTCTGTTGATCTGTCATTGACTTTCTATCAACCTTTTTGCCTTCACCATCAGTGGGGTGAATGTATCCATCAATGACCAAATCCCATAGATCAACATCATAGCCTAGAAATAAACTTTCTATTCTATCCTTCCAATAATCAAATTTCTCTCCACCAAACATGGGAGGTTTTGTGCTGATTCTATCTTTATCATCATATTTGTTCAACCCAGCATTGTTTGTACTTTCAGCCATAATATATCAAAGATAATAAATCAAGAGTTTCCCAACCTGGATCTTTCTCTGTCACTGTTAAGTGATAGCACTTCAGAGCCGAAGCTCTGATACCAACTGAAGGTAGGATAACACTTAGAAGGGGGGGGGGGGGGGGGGGTTGAATAAGGGTTTCAAAAACAACTATGACAATAGAAAAATAACAAGTTATTTTTATCCTGGTTCGTTTGAATTCAAACTACTCCAGTCCACCTGGTGTGGCACCCCAAAGTTTGCCCAACCTTTTTCTAACTTGGCTTTTGTTTCATTGCATTAGCATATCATTTTTTTTAGCATATTGCATTGCATGGCATTGTTTCATTTTGGCAAGGGATCAAGGAAGGTGCTTAGCAAGATGAGGTTATAAAGTTCTAGGCCTAATAAAGAGGTTATGTTCAAGTGCTCAAGTGGTTATTATCATCAGAAGCATATCAAAGTCCTTGAAGAAAGGCAAGCAAGGGAATGTGATTCATCTCCTGTCTAGGAGTCTATCTGAGGGTCATCTGAGGACCACAAGGCCATGGTTATGAAAATAAATCATCATTGAAGCTCATTGAAGAACTTGAGAGTTGTTATGGAGCTCATCTAATTGTTTATGCCAAGTGTGAAGAGTCACAGTTGAAGGTGTTGTAATTAGGGTTTTCATCTGGTCAACCCTGGGTCAACTGTGCAATTGAAGGAGATTAAGACTCAATTCTAAGTGTTTGTGATCATGGAATGTTGTGTTGAAGCATTTGAGATATTATTCCAAGATCAATTCAAGAAGAAGTCAAAGGGTCAGGAGCTACTAAATCAGGGTTTCTATATTTGGCAGTGTAAAATCCCCTGTTTAGTGCCAAACTTCTGAGCTACCTATCTCAAGATACAATGAAATATCATTTTGATGTGGTCATGGAACTTGTAGAACTCAAGTTATAGAACTCAAGTTATGGTTCAAACAAGTTACAGGTCCTCAGATGAATGTGAAATTTGTCTGTAAAAGTCAACCAACTTCCAAGCCACTTTTGACATAGAAAGATGTTTCTCCTCAACTTTAGGTGAACATGAAAGTTGTTCCTCGTGATCTTAGATTTCCAAAAAGTCTTATAAGTCCTCATTCTGATTTGTAGAACTCAAGTTATGAGCTTTGCAAGGCAGGGGTATTTTGGGAAAGTGAGATTATATGTCATTTTCATTATAGGTCCATTTCACCATCTTGCTTACTTCAAATGGAAATTATTTCAACATCAAACTTTCTCCAAATCGTGTTATTTGGTCAACCAAACATTGAAAAGTCATGAATTATGCTTGGAATGAAGGTTTGGTATTTGGAATTTTCATGGAAGAATGTTTAAAAGGACAAAATGGTAAATATTGCATTTTAAATCATTTTGGTGCAAATAGGTGCATTTTTTGAGTGCAAACAACATTTTAAGAACATTGACATTTTTACAATTTTGGTTTGAGGTGCTTAAGTGATCCATTTCCAAGATTTCTTCATGTGGAAGGAACACTTTTAAAATCAACCATTGAGATGGAAACAAGGGCCAAATCTCAGCCATTCACACTCCAAACACTCCCAGCAGTTGAAATGAAGCAATTTGGAGCCAATTTCATGCCAAATTTGTGTACTTCCATGGTTGAAAAGTGGAGAAAATGTGAAAATTAATTTGGGCTTTATGGACTGAGATTGGGCTTCATTTTGATCAAGATCCATCACATATAACATTTCCAACCTTCATAAATCATCAGAATTCGAATTTGGAGCCAAATTGATCAAGAACAACTTTGAAAAAGTGGTGAAAACTTGAATTTCGAATTTGGAGGATTAGCACGAATCAAGACAACTCAAGCTTGCAAACATTTCTAGGAAGGTTCATGGAAGGATTCTGGATCAAATTCACTAAGCTTCATCAAGAATTGAAGGCTCACTGGAAGTTCTCTACTAGGTAACTTGAATTCAACCTTACACTCTCAATATGCCATGATTCTCTGCCATTTTTGTTGCATTATGATCCTTGAGTGATGTAGATCGTTTCTGGATAATAATTGTTTGTGTTTGTGATGTTTGATGTGTGGAGCTCCAAATTTGTTTGATCCGGTTTGATCAATTCTTGAGGTGTTTTTATTATATTTTTGTGGATCTATGATCTACATAATAGGTAGATGATGTTAGGATTAATTTGGTTGAGTTTTGAGGACTTCAAAAATTTGTGCATCTTGCTTGTTGTTTACTTTTTGAGTTTGTTATGAGGAGTTAGGGGAAACTATGGCTAGATTCTGGATCCTTGTGAAGAGTAGATGAATTTCCATATAAGAAACGTCGAAAACGGTAAAAAATTGAGAGAGCTATGTTGTTGTGTGTGAACCGCGGCGGCCGGTTTGAGGTTAGGGATGACCGGAGCATCGCCGGCGCCGGTGAGGGGGAGAGAGGTTGAAGACGCCTACGTGGCGTCTTGTGGTGCGTCCGTTGCGTTTACTTTCCAATCGTGCGTGTGTCGTTAAGACCTATGGTATTCCATATTTGACTAAATGCATGTAATAACATTCAAACTCTGATTAATGTGTTGGTAAGCTGTCAACCACACGATTTGCATACCAATTAATCATGTGTGTAGGAGTGAGGGTCCACTGTACTCCATGTTTGACTAACTGCGTGTGATCACCAAGAATTATTTTGGTTTTTTCTGATTTTCTTTTGGGCCTACCCGCGCCTGCTATGTGCACCCCCCAGGGAGACCCAATCCATGTTTTGCCTTGCTTTGGTTGCTATTCATACCACAGATTTCTCATTTTCTTGTTAGTTTCTTTATTATTTTGTTTTAATGTTGTTCCATTTTAAATCAAATAAAATAGTTTGAATATCCGTAAAAATACACAAAATATATTTTCTAGACAGCTTGAGATGTCTACTTTTTTTTAGAAATTTTATTTGAATTTTTTCACTTTATTTTCAATTAAAAAATGAATTAAATAGTGGAGCTGTTTTAATTGAATTAAAGTGTGACATTGTTTGATTTTTATTTTGTATCTCTCATTTATTTTTGGTTCAATGATTCAAAATCAATCCTCATAATCTTGATGAGTTGAATGATTTTTGAGGACCATTTTGCCCCTGGTTGTTGACTTTTGAGTTGACTTTTGTGGCTTTTCTTTTTGCCTTTGTTTCTTCCATTTCAAAGTGGTACCTCCTAATGAACTTTTTCTTTTGAGGGTTCTTTGAGGGGATATTTGACTTGTTCTTGTGGCCTCTGTTTGCCAAAATGTTTAGCTTGTTTGTGCATTTTATTTGGTAATTTTTGAGCCTTTCTCCTATTTTTGAGATACCTTGCAAGTTAGGTCATCCCATATGGAAGCTCACACAAGTACATGACCTAGTTTGAATTGGAAATGACTTCTATGGATCCAATGAGCTCTCAACTCTTCTTGTTTCATATTCTAGACATATTGAGCTTGCTGTATGTTCAATTTGAGGTTAAAATTATGTTCAATGCTTGTTGAATGGTGTGTTTCTTTTTAGGGTTTCAACTTGCATTTCAATGTGGTGTTTGCTTGCATCCTTTATGCTTTTGTTTGCATTTCTTTTTGGTATGCTTTGGTATTGCTTTTGAGCTTTCTCCTCTTCATCTCCCTTCTGCCCAATGATCATGGATTCTCATTTAAGGTGTCTTGGTCCCTCCTTTGGAGGTACTTGAAGTATACCTAAAGTGATGGAATCCTAGAGGGCTTTTCTTGATGTTTTCTTGTGCTTCTTTGCACATTGTTTGTGGTGCTCATGGTTGAGTGCATAATGTGAGTTCCTTGCTGTCCTCATATAGTTTTTGCACCCCAAATTTTGACCCCTTATATCTTCATCATCATTTTAGGATCATATTCATTTGTTTATCTAATCATAACATATTTCAAGTTTGTCTTTCTTAAGTTACAGGTGAATCAGGGTTCCGTACAATCGGAAATCGAGGGTTCGATAGTTTAATCAGTCAACGCATTGGATTGTCTCTCCATGAAACAGGTCTCTACACAATCAAAGATACTCCATTGGGTCAAGCATGAATCCAATTTGAGGTTTTCACACAAGATCAGGAGCAGTGCAGTTCAGGATCCCCGATTAGGGTTTCTGATCAAGAAAAGTCAACTGTGGTTTGAATTTTGATTTAAAAGGTGTTCCAATGATGGATTTTTGGTTCATTAATCTCATATGGCTTAGTGAAGTCCATTCAAGAAGTTTCAAGGCCTCAGAAGACCCAGAACAACAACAGTCGATCCGATTGTCATCGATCGATCGTACGGTTGACCAAAAAGTCAACTCTTCAACCATAAGGAATTTGACCTCAAGATGTGAATAAATTTTTTTCCTTATTTCATATTACACATGCCCATAAAATTTCATGACCATTAGATCAAGGGTTGAGGAGTAATCGGAAAAATCGGGAATTAGGGTTTTGAAAGGGACAAGACCATAACTCCTTAACCACACATCCAATTGAAGTGGTTCAAAGCTTGTTGGAAAGGTCTTGACAAATCCTACAAAATTCCCACAGTGGTACATGTTCAAAAAATGCATAGAATTGGAGTTATAGCCAAAATCATTTCAAGAGTGCAAAACACTTGGAAAAATTCTAAGTATTTTGGCTGTACAAATCATGTTTTCAGCCAACTTCAAGAGGATTTTTGACCCAGTTCCACATAAAATAGGAAGATCTTATGAACATGAAAGTTGTAGAGCTCCATGATATCTTTCCAAAAAGTACTAGAACTCTTCAATAGCTCTTGTGAGTTGAGAGTTATGGATCATGGAAGTTGGGCCTGCAACACTTGAAGTCACCATGTCAACTTTTTCCCAAATTCAGTTTTCAGCAACTTGGGCCATCCTCAACCCTTGGATCATGATCCATACTGATAATGTGAAGCTCAGATGAGTGGAAATTCAGAAGAAAGAAGGAATTGCTAGAGTTTGACAAGGTTTGCAAGCAAGTTGCAATTTTTTTAATCAAATAAACAAAGGAGGAAAAAGAAACTTTTCCATAAAATCTGGAACAGCTGTGACCCGTATCACCTTTGCACTATTCAGTCATCTCATGTCCATCATTCCAGTTGATATTTGCTTGCATTGAGCCAAGGGTTGATGTGAAGAAGCTGCCACTTAATTTTGGCAAGATTTTCTTCCAAGTCTCCCTCCAAAAATGGCAAAAACCAAGTCTGCCCTCACTCTCATTTTCACTATAAATAGAGGCATTCTCCATGATGTTAGACACCAGAGCACTCTACAACTCAAGAAAAAACCATTGCTCTCATTCTATCTTAAACTTTCTTAGAAGTGAAGAAAACTCTCCAAAAACACCAAAAATCTGCCTTGAAGCAAAATACCCTCCAAAATCATTTTTACACATTCTAAACTACCAAAAACCATCTGCACAATCCATAAATGTTGTGTAGAAGGTGTTCAAACCTTTAAACCACTCAAAACCACCATTTTCCAAAAAGTCAACTCTCAAACCAAGCAAGTTTGACCTTATACACAAAATCTGTTAAATCTCTGTCCAGGCCTGTTCTAGTTGTTTGAACCATCCACACACCTCATATATATCTTATTTCAACTGTCCAAAACACCAAAAATCAGTTGGGAGGCTCATTGCTCAAACTGTCCTAAAGATTGCTTATTGCTTCAAGAGGAAGCAAACTTCAAGTTTGTGCCAAAGGAGAGGATCTCTGGGTTGCTTTGCTTTCCAGCTTGTGCAAGAAGTCTACAAGTGGTATGTGATTCATAACCTCCTCATTTTATATCACATTGTCATGTTTTGCAGTTTTGAGGTTTTGTTTTGAAAACTCTGTATATGCTGTCCCAAATTGGCTCTTTGTCAAGAGTTTGTGATTAATGCAGTACATTAGCTTCTGTTAGGGCATGATATTTTGTAAAATGATGCATTAATGATGTACTTCCAAGAATAAGCTTTTCACCTTATTACAACTTTTTTTAAGGAACTTGTCCACAAAGGTGGTTTTGGAGGTTTTAACATGAATTGGTGAGGAACTGGTACAAATCTGCCAGCTTCTGTTTGCTTATCATGTCTTTTGATTTCATGATGTTGCCTTGCCTGCTTTACTTTAAGCTTGTCTGTACTATAACTTTTGGTTTGAAATAGCCATGATGTTTGTAAGAACTCCAAGTTGTTGCTTGTCATGAAGAATTTATGAACTGTGAGTTTGTGGCATTGCTGCTATTTTCAATTGACTTAACCATGATTGAATGAGAATATGACTTCCATGTATGCCTCATAAATATGTTTCATGATGAATACTGTTTTTTGCATTTCAACCATCATGCCAATTTTTGTTTTGATTGAAGTATGCCTGAATTTTGGTTTTGATTCCATCCATATTCATGTTTGTGATGTGTGTGCATTATTTTCATGGCTTATTTACACCTGAACTGATGCTGCCCTCCCAGCTTGCAATACCATTGTGATTTCAAAAATAGCTTGCAACATCATATCCATTTTCTGTTGTAACATGAATTTGTTTGATCCATGAGCCTCTAACCATCAGCCAACATATTTGGAACTTGCATTTGATATTTACATGAATTAAACTTGCTCAAATTGAAACTAAGCAGCCTGCTTTGTTATGCTGAATTTGCAACCAATGAACAACTTCCTGTTTTGCTCAATACCTATTAATCCTTGAGTGTAGAAACCCTCTGTTAGCATGATTGTAGTGTGTGTGATGTTTCTCTAGTTTGAATCAGATCAGCATGTGCTTTGGCTTCCAAAAATGCATCATACCATTTCTACATGTGCAACTCATATACCATTTCTCAATCCAGGGCTATTTGAATTGTTTTTCTTAGAATGCTTTCAATATCACATTTATGATTTGCTCATGTTGTTTTTCAATCTTGATCACTTCTGTTTTGAGCTGTGGCTGTCATAATGCACTTCCTAGCTTCCTTTTGCAATTGCTATCGTGTTTTAATTTGTATGCCTCATCTTGGAAAAATAATAGTACCATTGGATTCCTCATTCAATTTCATGTGATTTAGACCTAAAGTTTGTTAAAAACCATGAAGTTTTGATCTAGTTGTGATTGAAAACGCATCTCAGCTTTGTCATTGTTTTTGCTTCATTTTCCTTGCCCAGAATTCCATGAAAACTTGCCATATATATTTATGGGGGTGGATAAATACACGGATGTATAGCCACCCCAGTGGTAGAAGCATGCACGCATTTCTTCCCTTTCACTTTCCTGACCAGGGTTCGATCCGTGTGGAGGTCAACCCTTTTTGGTTTTTATTTTCATGTTTTATTATTTTGTTCATCTTGACCATTCCCTTACCAACGCGCGCGTATGTGCCTTAGTGGTTGATGCCTTGTGTTTTTGAACCGAAGGGTTGTGGGTTCAACACCCACCAAGTATATCTTTCTATTTTTAATCACATGTTTATTTATGTTTCCTCACAAATTCAAAAAATCATAACTTGTTCATTTTTAATCCTTTTTTTTAGTGATTCTTTTTGCTAAATTCTTGTTTTAATATATATTTTCACATGATGCATGTTTTACATTTTATCCTTTATCCTAACCTTAGGATCCGAGTCTCCGTGCTCATGTTTACCGTCCCTCCGTGGACAACCTTTAACCCTTTATTCCTAACCTTAGGATTCGAGTCTCCGTGCTCACTTTTAGCGTCCCGCCGTGGACATCCTTTATCATAACAATTTCAACGTAGATTTAGGAGTCGCCGCACTCCATGTAAGTACTTCCCTATGAATGCTTACATCCCTTTGGAACCTTGACCATAGTCAAGAGTTCTTCTCCCCATCGGGGGAACTACGATCGCTCTGATTTCTCGATGAGAATGCGTAGGCACAAGATGCGACGTCTTGGCGAGCCAACTAACAACTAACTTCTTGTTAACCTTTTACAACTTAGATTTGGAGTCTCCATGCTCTATTTAGTCGTCCCGCCGTGGACATTTCCCATGTTTACATTTTCCATAAGTTTTGAGTCGTCGTGCTCTATTTAGTTGTCCCGCCGTGGACACTTCCCTCTTTGCTAACATAACCTTTAGTTTTGAGTCGCCGCACTCTACGTAGGTGTCTCGCCGCAGACATTTACCATCCCTTTGGAACCTTGACCACAGTCAAGAGTTCCTCATCCCCACCGGGGGAACTACGAATGCTCTGATTTCTTAAAGTTCTTTTTAAGAATACATAGGCACAAGGCCCCGATCCTTGGCGAGCAACCTTTTCTTTTTTTCCTTTGTTTCAACCTTTATCTTTACCCTTAGCACATCCCTTTAGCAAGCAAACTTTAGCAAACACAAATACTAACAAGAGGTTTCTGTAGAGTACTACAGATGTTTAGGATGTGAAATACCTACCCTATGCATAACCAACCCCCGAACCTTTAGATCTCTCTTTGCTTAGCCTTAGGCCTTGCCTTTTGCTTTGCATTTTTATAGGTTTTTCTTTCTTTAAACCTTTCCTCTTGGATAAATTAAAGTTCGGTTGTGAATGAATTAAGATTCAAGTTAATCAATAGCTTGGTATCACGATTCTCACCGCAACAATAGTCTCCCATGATCACTTTGTTTTAGGATTGCATTTCCTTGCATTTGTGTTTCATTTTGTGCATTGTGTTGATGTTGTTTGATTTAGGTCACTTCTTTCCACTTTTGAATGCTTTTTGTGTGTTTAATTGTATGCATCTTCTTCTCTTTCTTTCTTTGCATTCTCATATGCATGCTTGGTTGAGATGAGCTTGTGGTGGCTACTACCCCACACATTTTCCTCCCACTATCATTCTACTTGTGCATTCTACTTGTGCGTCTTATGTTTGCATTCTCATTTGCATGTGATTTCTTCTTCTTCTTTAGCTTTTCTTTGCCATGCTCTCCATAAGTTCTCTAACCTTTTGAGGTTATGATAGACATTAGGGTTCTAAACATGCATGATAACAGTAGATAGCTCCCTCCTAACCTCAACTATAGGAATAACTTTGCATGATAACTTTTAGGATTGATTAGTCTCCCATTAGTGCTTCCTTTCTCTTCTCATCTTCAAACTTTCATAAAACACTTAATAAAGGTTGATGATTATCGTATGCTACGAGCCTTAAGCTACTTGGGAAAGGATTGTTGGAGGGTCTCTCTTCAATAGCTTGGATGTTTAGTGTGGTACCCCTTGGGTGACATGCGACGCATTCACTACTAGGTCATAGTCTTTAGTGCAATATGAATTACAAACATCCATAAAAGACACTTCTTCTTTAAAAGACAAAAAACAAAGATCAAACTTCTTTTTTCCCCTTTGGGCCCTTAATTCAAGGAAAATCTTTTCATATAAAAGAGTGTTGTTAACCCTTGGTTCCACCGCAAATGGTAAACGCCTATGTCTCCAACGAGCGAGCTGCAAACACCAACTGCTAGAACCACTTGTTAACCCTACTCGGGTAAAAACTATTGAACAAACCTGTGTTCCTTTTTTCCCCGAACTACGTTAGCTCTGATCTTTCATCCTATATGAAAGTACGTAGACACAAGATGCGATATCTTGGCGAGCAACTTTCCCTCGTTTTTAGTCGTAGGTAGTCGAACTACGTTGACTCTGACTTTCCCATTGCACGAGGGAGTATGTAGGCCCAGAGCAGCGATGCTCTATCGAGTCCTGTCCTTTCTTTTTCTTTTGTCCATAAGCCTTTAGCGTAGATAATTTAACACCCTTTTTATATAGAAAACAAGCGTGGATCCCGTCGAGTACGACGGACGTGAGGGCTGCTAATACCTTCCCCTTGCGTAACCGACTCCCGAATCCAGGACTTGGTTGCGATGACCTCGTCTTTTCCCATTTGCGTTAGGTTTTCTCTGAGCATTTCCTTTCCCTCTTTTGGGATAAATAACACACGGTGGCGACTCTTCTGTCATTTTCGGCCTCGTTTTTCGCAGTAGCGACACCTGGCCAAGGTGATTTTTCCTCTCTCAAGCAAAGACTTAATCCACTAATCAAAAATTGATTACAATGATATCACTAAGACAACTATCTTAGTCTTCTCAAGAATTCTGACCACAACTTGGTCTCGCAAGGAATCTTTTTACAAAGATAAAATACAATGTGTTTAGGTGCATCTAAAAAGCTATTATCACAATTGTGATTTTCCACAAAATGAAGAACAAATACAACTAAAGAGTTGTTGTAGAAAGTGTTTGATGTTCTTGTGTTTGTTTGTATGAGTTTCTACGTTGATTGTATGTTCAAAATGTTGGATTGATTTCTTTTTTTTTTCTTTTGTTGTTTTTTTGTTGTTTGAAGGTTGTTTGAGATTTTTTTATATGCACCACTTTCTCAAATAGTGTGTAGAAGAAAGTACTGTAGGATGTAGACATAAAGGACAAATACTTTTCGTCTTGATTTGACATTTTCTTTTTGCCTGAATTCATGTGCCATACACGATTGAGGAAAGAGCCGTTGGATGCAAGAAAAGACTATTCCAACGAATCTTTATTGAACAACATCTTCTTTAGAGTATTTCTCTTATCAATGTTTCTATCTTATCAGAGTTTCTTTATCAGAGTTTTGCTCTTATCAGAGTTTCTTTCTTATCAGAGTTTTGCAGCATAGTGCTTAACATGAATGATTGATCAGAGTTGACTTGATTCTCAGAGCCTCTGTACTTGCAGCGTTGAGTTCTCACAGAGTCTTCTGAATATACTGAATCTTTACACTCTTCGCTCAGGGTCTTCTGTAGCTTTTCTTCTGTTGCTTTGCTTCAGAGTCTTCTGTAGCTTTGCTTCTGCTTCAGAGTCTTCTGTAGCTTTGCTTCTGTTTCTTCGCTTCAGAGTCTTCTATAGCTGTGCTTCAGAGTCTTCTAAAGTTGCGCTTCTGCGCTCAGAGCTTTGCGTTTCTTTTTACACTCAGAGTATTCTGTTTCTTTTTATGCTCAGAGTCTTAACGTTCAGAGTAACTCTTCCATTCAGAGGCATTCTTTGTTTCCAGAGGAATATTTATTTATTATCTGAAACAAAAACACTTGAACAAAATTAGAGTATATATTTCCTTAATACAAAATTTCGTTAATGTTATCATCAAAATAATGAGATATAATAAGAACCAATCTGTGTTCTAACAGTGTCTTGTCAGAATATCTTGCTGAACAACCAATTGAAGACTATCATCCGATGAAGCTTGAATTTCCAGATGAAGACATCATGTTTCTGAGATGAAAGACTATGATGAGCCTTTTCCTAACGAGGGTCCTGAGATTGGCTCTCAGTGGAAGTTGGTTTTCAACGGTGCCGTTAACTCATATGGCAACAAAATTGGGGAAATCATTACAACTCCTCACGGTTCTCACATATTGTTCACTACCTGATTGACGTTCGCTTGCACTATAACGAAGCAGAATATGAAGCTTGCATTATGGATTTAGAAGAGGCCATTAATCTGAGGATTAAGATTCTGGATGTATATGGCGATTCAGCGCTAGTCGTTAATCAGATTAAAAGAGAATGGGAAACTCGTCAGGTGAACTTGGTGCTATACAAGAATTATGCTAGAAGACTGCTACCCTTCTTTGACAGAGTTGAGTTTCATCATGTGCCTAGTGTCGCTACTGCGAAAAAGGGTCGGCAATGACAGAAGTGTCGCCAACGTTCGTTATTTATCCTAAAAGAGGGAAAGGAAACGATCAGAGAAAACCTAAAGAAAAAGGGAAAAGACGAGGTCATCGCAACCAAGTCCTAGGTTCGGGAGTCGGTTACGCAAGGGGAAGGTATTAGCACGCCTCACGTCCGTCGTACTCGACGGGATCCATGCTTTGTTGTCTATCTAAGAGGTGATTGAAACTATCTAAGCTACGAATTATGGACAAAATAAAAGAAAAGAGACTCGATAGAGCATCGCCGCTCTATGCCTACGTATTCCCTCGTGCAATGGGAAAGTCAGAGTCAACGTAGTTCGGCTAATTACGGGTGAAAATGGGGAAAGGTTGCTCGCCAAGACATCGTCGTCTTGTGCCTACGTATTTTCATCTGGTATGAGAAATCAGAGCAAACGTAGTTCGGGCAATAAGAACACCGGTTGGTTCAAAACGTTTTAGCCGAGTAGGGTTAAACCTTCGTTCTAGCAGTTAGGAACGACGCCTGTTTGCAGTAGAACCATAGCTTAACGATACTCTTTTCATGAAAAAGTTTTTCCATTATTAAGATCCCGGAGGATAAAAAGTTTTGAAAGTGTTTTTGAAGTCTTTTAGGAGAAGAAGTGCATTGATTATGATTTGTAACTCATGTTGCACTAAAGACTATGACCTAGTAGCGAATGCGTCGCATATCACCCAAAGGGTGTATGCTAAACACTCTAGACAATTAAGAGGAAGCCGCTCAATCATCATTTCCCAAGTACTTAAGACTCATAGCGTACAACACTAGTTATTCTTTATTAAGTATTTTAAAGTTATTTCAAGATGATAAAAGAAAGGACGCACTAAAGGGAGACTAGCTCAAACCTAAAAGTTTTCATGCAAGGTACACCTAAAGTTGAGATAAAGGGAGCTACCTAATGTTGTCATACATAGGTTCAAACTTAAGGTCTATCATAATCACAAAAGAGATTAGAGATCTTATGGGGAACATGGCAAAGAGAAGAGAAAGAAGCATGAAACAAAAAAAAAATGAAATATGCAAGTATGCAAACATTAATGCACAATTAGAATGAAAGTGAGGGAGGAAGATAGTGTCGGACAGCAGCCGCCACAAGCGCGTCTCGACCTCAAGCATGCGTATGAAAATGCAAAAGAGAAGGGATAAGGAAAGCAACATGAACATGCATCATCACTTTGAACAACACATACAAGCATGTGTATCCAAGCTAAAAACAAACACGAGTCGGCAAAGTCTCGATTAAACAATCAAAACAGCGACAAAATGTCCAAAAAATTTCACTCCTGATGCATCATATTGAACTACGATGATCCGATGTGAAACGGTACTCGCACGAGCAAGAAAAACAGCAAAATAGACCTGCTGGCACAATGTTAATCGGTTAACACCAGAGGTTAACCGATTAACCACTTAAAAATGCTTGAAAATATGGAAATTTGTACATGTTAATCGATTAACACCAGGCGTTAACTGATTAACACCTTGAAAAATTTGAAAAATTTGAATATCTTAAATGGTTAGTTGGTTAACCAAACGTGTTAACCGATTAACACTGTGCCAACAGCAGAAAAACAGCAACAGAACATCATTTTCAGCAAATAAGCACTTATCTGATCAACCGGATGATCACATAATCACTTACTCACGAAATTAAATCAGCAAACCATGATTCAAACAACATGTGAACAGATTAACACAACCAAATCATGGATCAAACGGATCCAATCCACCAAAACTCAATCAAATATGAAAATACACATGATTATGCAAAATAAGTTCGAAACAACGATAGATCAAGAAATCCAACCTACAAAGCGAAGATTTGCTTCAGTAATCGTTAATTTGCTGGAAATAAGCAGATCAAAGCAAGAAAACCGTAGATTCTTCAAGATCCAAGCGTGTTCTCGTTGTAAGTGTGATGATCTACCAAGATTAATCCAAAATGCTCCAAATAATCACTTCTAAAATCACTTCCAAGTTCAGATCCAATTTTGCACGAAAATTGGATGAAGAAATTGATTCAATGAAGAGAATAGATGAAGGTTTAGCTCTTAGAAATCAAGGATTCCAATGAAGAATCAATGATTTCAATGTGAGAAGAGCTTTGGTGAGGGTTTTGGAGAATGGAAAATTGAGAGAGAATTAAGAGAATTGAGATGAATTCTAAAAATGAAAGTGAATTATAAGGATTAGATTGTTTTGGTTTGGAGTGGATCACTTAAATATCACTTAGGCTTGAATCCAAATGAGAGGTTTGGAATATGGTTTGTGAAATTGTGGATTGGGATTAGGAATGGGCATTTGGAGGGAAAATGAAATTAACCATAATTTGAATAGGTTCTAGATCCTTCCCAAGTGCAAAATTGAATTTCCAAGTGATCAAAATTGGACCCCAAAGTTGCTTGCCTTGAAAACTCACGTGCAGAGGCAAAATCTGCACCGGTTAATCGATTAACCATATAGGTTAATTGGTTAACACCTTCAAAACTTCAGATTTGACCTGATTTTGACTTGGTTAATCGGTTAACACCTTCAAAATTTGAATTTTGGCGCCTTTTGGAGGGAAACATGCTCGTTTGCCCGTTTCTTCCCATTTTGAGCTCTATTAAGCCTCTAAAACTTGCTCTTGAATATTATGACCATGAGAATGCTTGATATAGCCTGAATGCTGCCTTCTGAGCTATAAATGTCCTATAAAACAAAATAAAATCGACCGCTCGATCGCCGGGCAAAATAAATGTCGGAGCCTCTGATGCTCGTTGTCCAGTCTCTCGCACTTAAATGAGCTCTGAGCCACAGGAAAACCTTGATCCCCTATCTCGAAAACAAATGTTATGCAATGTAGAAATGAAAAAATGAAATGAAAACACAAGCCAAATGCAGGAAACAGTTGGTCAAATTTTGGGGTACAACATCTAGGGCTGAGAATCAGATGGCAAACGCGTTGGCCACGCTAGCATCAATGTACAAAGTGAATTTCTAGAATGAAGGTCCAGCAATCACCATCATACGTCTTGATAGACCTGCCTTTATGTTTGTAGTTGAAAAGGCGTTAGATGGAAAGCCTTGATATCATGATATTAACCACTTTTTCAAGACTTAAGAGTATCCATCTGGGGCATCTAGCAAGGATAAGAAGACTCTGAGGAGGCTAGCCGATAATTTTTACTTGAACAAGGATGATGTGTTATACAAAATAAACTTCTACATGGTCTTACTGCATTGTGTTTATGAACATGAAGCAAGCCTGTTAATGGAACAAGTTCATGAGGGTTCCTTTGGTACTTATGCTGGTGGACATGCAATGGCCAGAAAATTGTTGAGAGCTGGGTATTATTGGATGACTATGGAATTTGATTATTTCAAATATGCCAGAACATTCCATAAGTGCCATATTTATGCTGATAAGGTGCATGTGCCACCGACCCTCTGAACGTGTTGACATCTCCTTGGCCCTTTGCAATGTAGGGCATTGATATGATTGGAAAGATTGAGCCGACTGCTTCCAATGGGCATCATTTTTTTCTGGTTGCCATTGATTACTTTACAAAGTGGGTGGAGGCAGCCTCCTTTGCTAATGTCACTAGGCAGGTAGTTTCCCGATTCATAAAGAAGGACATCATCTATCATTATGGAATCCCAGAGCAAACCATTACTGATAATGGTTCAAATTTGAACAACAAGATGATGAAGGAAATGTGCCAGAGTTTTAGGATCGAACATCACAATTCTTCCCTATATCATCCGAAGATGAATGGCGTTGTTGAGGCAGCGAACAAGAATATAAATAAGATTATGCAAAAAATGGTAGTAACCTACAAGGATTGGAATGAGATGTGAAGGTGAGATAATACTTAGAAGGGGGGGTTGAATAAGTATGAAAAATTAAGACTTGAAAATAATCACACAATTATTTTTATCCTGGTTCGTTTAAACAACTACTCCAGTCCACCCTTCCTAGAGTGATTTGCCTTTCTCAACAAGGACTTAATCCACTATTAAATCAAACTGATTACAATAGTAACACCTAAGAACAACAGTTCTTAGTCTTCTCAAGAGCTACTGATTCCAACTGAATCCTCTTAAGGAATATCCTTTACAATCAATGTAAATTAAATACAAGAGTATTAATGCTTCTATAAAGCTTTTATCACAACAGTGATTTTTCTCTTAAGTTTAAGTACAATAAATTCTAAGAAGAATAAGAATGAATGAGAGCTTAGAATATAATGATTTCTTTTCAGCAAATTGTGTCACTGAAGAATATGGTGAAGTTCTCCTTTTATAGGCAGCTGATCCATGCAAGTTGAGCGTTGAAAAGAGAGTCCCAAAAAGGTCTGAGCCTTTTTGTCTTCACATCAAGTGACCTTTCCTAGAAGTAGATGATACAGAGAAATCCTTTTTGTCTGTGTAAGTGTGTCTAGCACAAAAGAGGAAAGAGACGTTGAATAGCTCCAACGGATATATTCTTGAATATTTCTTCTTCAGTTTTCAGCAAGATCTTCTAATGAAATTCAGAACTATGCTGTATCAGAGTCTTCTGCAGCAGGTGTGCTTTCAGCGTGTTGATCATCAGAGCATATTTGACACAGAGCTTCAGTACTTGGCAGCGTAGGTACTTTCAGAAACTTCTGTAGATTAATGCTTTGAGAAACTCTTCAATCAATATTCTTCTATTCTTCAAATGCTTCAGCTTCAGATGCTTCTGACTATCTTCAGATGCTTCTGACTCAGAATGTTCTGGAGCTTCTTGCTTCAGATCCTTCTGGAGACTACGCTCAGGATCTTCTGTAAGGAGCAATCAGATTCTTCTGTAGGGTGCATCTGGCGCTTCAGAGTCAGGATAACTTCTTGTATCCAAAAACAGATTTGCTTCTAGAGAGTTAATTTCAATTCAATCTGCAGTAGAACTCTCAAACAAATTTTAGAGTATATAATTCTTAAATATAAATTTCCTAACAGTTATCATCAAAACAAAGAGTTATTATTAAGAACCAATCTGTGTTCTAACAATCTCCCCCTTTTTGATGATGACAAAAAGTATCAGAAATTTTATTTAACTGAACATAAAGAATTATAACTCCCCCTGAGATGATGAATCTCCCCCTGATTTAAATATGAAAAAGGAATAGAAACTTCCCTTTTATCTTGAGTAATCTTCAGAGTTAGATCTTGTTTGTTCTTATAACAAATTAGGGTCAGAATATCTTGCAGATATAAGATTCAGAGTTTGATAAAAGATAAATGATCTGAGAGACTCAAAGATTCTCTTATAGAGTGTTCTTATCAAATGTTATGAAATAGTCAATTTAAATATTAAATAGAGTAGATATGTCTGAAGATTCATTCTAGTGAAGTTATATTAAATAGTTCAGATCTTTATTTTCTCCCCTTTTTTTGTCATAAGCAAAAAGTAAAAACTTTTAAGAAGACAAATAAAAGGAACAATAAATAGATAATTCAATGGAGAGAAACTGATTCAATTAAAATAACAGAGCAAGAGTACATAGGTAAATATCAGAAGATATAACAATAAAATTCAGATGCAAAACAACAGATGCACAAACATTAGAAAAAAAAATCTAAGAGTGTTTTGACAAAAGCATCTTCAATAGGTCTCTAATCTCAGATGATGATTGCTCTTGCTTTGACATCCACTTAGTCATTGTCTCATTTTTCTCATCTTGTTTTGACATTCACTCTGTCATGTCTTCAGATTTCTTATCTTGCTTAGCCATCCAAGATTTTATTTCAGACTGACCAGCCTCCAGAGCAGCAATCTTGTCTCCAAAGTCTGGATGTTCTGTCTTTATCTCTGAAGAAGAAGGTGGAGGTTCTGCAGCTTGAACATAGTCAATTGCCATAGGTTCTGGAGATCCTGAAGAGGGTTCTACCAGAGTCATAGTCAATGCATTAGCAGTTGGTTCTGTTGGAGGAGGAGGAGCATCCAAACGAAGCAGAGGTTCAGTTTTGTTGACAATCCAGAATTGAGTTCTTTCAGCTCTGAGCTTTGCATCATCAAAACAGACGTTCTTCAGATTGGAAGCTACAGTGTTGAATCTATTGATGAATCCTTTCCAGATGATGTCAGTTTCATTTACATCCATAGTTTCAGAGCATCTCTTCTGAACAGTACCTAAAGACATTTGTATTTCTTGCAAAAATGTTTGAAATAAATGATCAATATTAAGTCTGGGTGGTGGTTTAAGCAAGGTTTCCAGAGTCATATGTTTAGGTTTGGGAGTTGGTGGTAGCAGTGATTTTTGGATGGAAATCAGAGGAGGGGGATAATATGGAATGAAAGGAATTTCTGGTTTTTGAGGTAAGGATCTGTTTAATGCATTAAGCAGATTAGGTTTTGGTCTTGTGCGTGGGCAAACATCATCAAAGGGTTCATTAGAGTATGGTATGAAAGCAGAGGTTGATGGTTTATCAGATGCAACTGTGTTATCAGATGCAGGTTGCAGAGCTGAAACAACAGCTTTACCAGATGTAGCAGATATTGTTGCTAAGGATCCTTCATTGTTCATAGATTGAATATATGAAAGGATTACAGATGGAAGAGCCTGTCTGAGTTTTGGTTTCAGAGGTTTCAGGGGTTCAGAAGGTTCAACTCTATCATAAAAATCTTTCAGTTTGAAACCATAAGATAAATTATGATAAAGAGAAGAAACTTGGGCACAGGATATACCAGATGATGATGGATTGGAAGTGGGAACAATCATCTCAGATGATGGTGCAGGTGGAGGCAAAGGATCTGGAATGGGAGTTTTAGAAGGTATGGTTGATTCAGGTTCAGGTTCATGTACAGGGTATTTGTCAGATGGAGAAATTAGAAAATCTGGATGGATATCTGATTCAGATGAGTTGGAGGATGTTGTAGGTGTACAAGAGGTAGAAGAGACTTGAAACACTGTTTTTAATGGAGTGATATCAAGAACTTCTGTCTCAGGGATATGAGTAGGTTCTGAAGGAGTATCAGATTGTTTGGATGGTGGTTCTGATGAAACAGGAGCAGAAGTTACTTTTGTGGGTTCAGAAGTAACAGGTGCAACAGGTTCAGAAGATGGAATGTTTAATGGTGGTATGACAGAGTCTTTTTCTGGTTGAACTTCTGAGGTTTGGTTTTCTGGATGTTCAGAAATTTGTGGTTGATTATCTGTTTGTGGTTGATCAGAGTTTTGTTTATCAGAAGGTTGTTGTTGTTTTGATGACCGTGGTTCTGAAGGTTGTGGTTCTGTTGGTTGTGAATCTGATGGTGATGGACATGGAATAAAGTGTTTGATGTGTATTTTGGGTTGAGGTGTTTTTGATACAGAAGTAGTGTTTTGTTTTTGAGGTGAGACAGAACTAGGGGCAGCAACAGAAGTTGTTTGAGTAACAGGTGGTTTTGGAACAAACTTAATAGTTGAATCATTAATAACAACATTTTTAGAAATAATAGAAGTCTTAGTACCTTTTAGTTTAATCCTCTTGGCAGATGCAGAGGCAGCTTCTTCAGAATCCTTTCTCTTTAAGAGATTCTTTGGCTTCTCAGCAATCTTAGCCTTCTTCTGGACAGGTTCAGATTCTGCTGCAGGCTGAGTCCTTTTCCTCTGAAGTGGTACTTCTTCTTCTTCTCCTGCATCTGGTAGTGGTTGTTTGACAAGCTGAAACACATTAGCTGGAACAGGTACTCCTTCCCTTTTTCATTCCTCTATATACATCAGCACTATATGTCTGGGTTCTTCAGCAAAGAATAGAGGAAAATCAGATACTGGAACCCTCTTATTCAAATCAAACATATTCAGCCTCTTTGGAGCAGTAGTGAGTTCATCTACAATCTTGAGTCTCAGAAGACTTTTAGCGTTCAGAGGCTTTCCCATAATAAACTCTAATTCCTCTGTAACCCCAGCATCATACAGAGCAGCCACTAAACCATTTTCAGTGAGAAGATCTGAGATCAACCTTCCAAAAGGGATCCAAGTCCTGATCTTCTGGCCTTGTTGCTCTGACTAAGGCAGTATATAAAATAGATCTGTTCATTGTTGACATAATCTGGGGAATTTGTTGACTTCCTATGATGTATGCATCCCATGAAGATCTTGGCCCAGATCTTGTAATCAGGCTTCAGATCTTTGAATCTGTTAGAAGCTTGTCCAGCAGTCATAACTTCCTCATAAACCTCTTCCATATCCACACGCCCAGCTGGCAAGTGGGAAACACCATCTGTTTCTTCATAACCAATCAATCTTCTTATCAGATCCTCTGTGATGATAATCTCTTTTCCCAGCACAGATGATAAAATAAACTTGGGATACACAGATGCATGAATCCAGAATTCCTTCACAAGTAGAGGGTAAACTGGTCCAAACGACCTATCAAAGTATTTCACCCATCCTTGAGCTCTAACAATGGAGCGAAAATCAAACCCATTGTCAGCCAGAGAGTCAAATTCAACCATAGATTCACACAGCACTTCTAGTTTATCAACAGGTGTGAGAAGAGTTCTCTTTGGAGGAGAATATGGAGCAGCACCTAAGTTATCTGAAGTCACAGCAGCCATTGTAGATTGAAACTGAGCAGTTGTTGATGAAGAAGACGCCATTGAAGAATGCTTTTTCAAACACTTAGGTTTTGGGTTTTTATGCAGAGAGAACAAGAGATGAAAACGCATGTAAATTCTGAGAGTGAAAAGTGTGAAAGTGAATACACAACAAGTATTTATACTAAACACTTAGGCACATCAAAAGTCAGAAAAACGCACGTTTGAGCAAGCATTAAATGAAGAGAATAAAATCATTTCAATCAATAAAGGCTTCTGTCAATTTGGGGGGGAAAACCAAGAAATTTACTATTCAAATTTCATCTCAAACGTCTCTTCAGTTATGTACACGCCACCTCTTCAGATTTTGTGTGACACGTGTTTACTTGCATGCTGTTCTGAATTCTCTCAAGAAATGAAACGTTAGCCAACATTCAAATCTTCTAAAGATGGTTAGTTCAGAGTTTCACATAAGAAATATTAATCAGAATAGAATAAATAAACAAAAAAAATACTTCAGATGAATTGAGCATTTTTGCATCTGTGACAATTTGCTTCTGATAAATATCATTCTGGACAAAAGTCCATACCAATATTTTTCAGAATAAAATTGAATCTATCTTCAACAAGGGGTTTTGTAAAAATATCTGCCCATTGATGATCTGTATCAACAAAGGCTAAATTTATGATTCCCTTCTGAACATAGTCTCTGATGAAATGATGCTTAATTTCTATATGTTTTGCCTTAGAATGTAAAATGGGATTCTTGGACAAACATATAGCAGAAGTATTATCACAAAAGATAGAAATGTTACTCTCAAAAATTTGATAATCTTCTAGTTGACTTTTCATCCAGAGCATCTGCGTGCTACATCCAGCAGCAGCAATGTATTCAGCCTCTGTGGTTGAAAGTGCAATTGTGGGTTGCTTCTTGCTGTACCAGGAGATTAGATTTCTTCCTAGAAATTGACAACTTCCAGAAGTACTTTTTCTTTCCACTCTGTCTCCAGCATAGTCAGCATCACAGAATCCAACTAATTTGAAATCATCAGATTTTCTGTAACACAAACCCACATTAGAAGTACCTTTCAGATACCTTAGAATCCTCTTGACAACTGTCAAGTGTGATTCTCTAGGATCTGATTGGAATCTAGCACACAGACAAACACTGAACAATATGTCAGGTCTAGAAGCAGTAAGATAAAGAAGAGAGCCAATCATACCTCTGTAGAGCTTCTTGTCTACTTTCTTACTTACCTCTTCTTTGCCAAGTGAGCTAGTAGGATGCATTGGAGTCTTTACCAGCTTGCTGTCAGACATGTTGAATTTCTTCAGAAGTTCTTTAACATACTTTGTCTGATGTATGTAGGTGCACTCTGGAGTTTGATTAACTTGGATTCCTAAAAAGAATCTAAGTTCTCCCATCATGCTCATTTCAAATTCTGCCTGCATACATGTAGCAAACTCCTTTCCAAGCATAATATTTGTTGATCCAAAAATAATATCATCTACATAAATTTGGCAAATAAGAAGATCTTTCTTTATTGTTTTACAGAATAGAGTTGTATCCACTTTGCCTCTGATGAAATTCTTCTCCAGAAGAAAATTACTCAATCTCTCATACCAAGCTCTGGGAGCTTGTTTTAATCCATATAGAGATTTCTTTAATTTGAAAACATGATCTGGAAATTTTTCATTTTCAAAACCAGGAGGTTGGTGGACATAAACTTCTTCTTCTATAATACCATTAAGAAAGGCACTTTTAACATCCATCTGGTACAGAGTGATGTTATTTTGTGCAGCAAAGGAAATAAGAAGGCGTATAGATTCTAACCTTGCCACTGGAGCATATGTCTCAGTGTAATCAATACGTTCTTGCTGACTGTACCCTTGAGCAACCAGCCTTGCCTTATTCCTCTCAACTTCTCCTTTCTCATTTAGCTTATTTCTGAAGACCCATTTTGTACCAATAATATTGAATCCTTGAGGTCTTTGAACTAGATCCCATACATCATTCTGCTGAATTGGTTTAGCTCTTCTTGCATGGCAATAATCCAATCATTGTCTTGCAGAGCTTCTTCTACAGAAGATGGTTCAATTTCTGACACTAGTCCAAAAAGTGATGCTTCAGATGATCTTAGAAAGGATCTTGTTCTGATGGGATCATCCTTCTTTCCAATAATTACATCCTCTGGATGAGAAGCTTTAATTCTGGATGACGATCCTCTGATAGTTGACTCTTCAGAAATGTTTAGATTATTCATCTGAGAAGTTAAGGGAGTGGCATCTGGAGTTGCTTTTGGTTTCTTCACTTGAAGTTTGTCTGCTTCTGGAACTTCAGAGTCAATAAAGACTACTTCCCTATCTGCAGAGTTATCAACCTGCTTTGGCTTTTCAGAGCCAAGCTTATCATCAAATATGACATGAATGGATTCTTCCACAATATGTGTCTCAGTGTTGTATACTCTGTAGCCTTTAGAGCGTTCAGAATATCCAAGCATGAAACACTTCTGTGCTTTGGAATCAAACTTGCTCAGATTTTGCTTAGTGTTTAACATATAACAAATACATCCAAAAGGATGAAAATATGAAATGTTGGGCTTTTTGTTCTTCCACAATTCATAAGGAGTCTTTTTCAGAAGAGGTCTAACAGACACTCTGTTCTGAATGTAGCATGCTGTATTGATTGCTTCTGCCCAAAAATGTTTTGCTAGATTTGTCTCATTGATCATGGTTCTGGCCATTTCTTACAAAGTTCTGTTTTTCCTCTCTACAACCCCATTCTGTTGTGGAGTTCTAGGACAGGAAAAATCATGAGCAATGCCATTTTCAGAAAAATATTTTTCAAAATATTTATTTTCAAATTCACCACCATGATCACTTCTGACTTTTATAATTTTGAAATTCTTTTCATTCTGGACTTGCTTGCAGAAGTCAAAGAACACAGAATGTGACTCATCCTTGTGTTTTAAGAACTTTACCCATGTCCATCTGCTAATGTCATCAACAATGACCAATCCATACTTCTTGCCTCTGATGGATGCAGTTTTCACTGGTCCAAACAGATCAATATGAAGTAGTTCTAATGGTTTAGAGGTAGAAACAACATTTTTTGATTTGAAAGATGTTTTTGAAAACTTCCCTTTCTGGCATGCTTCACAAAGAGCATCTGAAGTGAACTTCAGATTAGGGAGTCCTCTGACAAGATTAAGTTTATTAATCTGAGATATACGTCTCATATTAATATGGCCCAATCTTCTGTGCCAGACCCATTGCTCTTCATTAACAGACAAGAGGCATTTAACATTTTGAACTTTAAGTTCTGAAAGATTTATTTTATAAATGTTGTTTTTCCTCTTACCACTAAACAAGATAGAGCCATCCTTCTGACTAATAGCTTTACAACATTTTTGATTAAAGGTAATATCATAACCATTGCCACTTAATTGACTTATGGACAATAAGTTATTCTTTAACCCTTCAACAAGTAAAACATTAGTAATAGAGGGAAGTTTACCATTTCCAATAGTGCCAGATCCAATGATCTTGCCCTTCTGGTTCCCTCCAAACTTCACGTCACCTCCAGATCTAAGTTCCAGGCTTTGGAACATAGACTTTTCTCCTGTCATGTGTCGTGAGCATCTAGAGTCCAGGTACCATGATTGGTGTCCTGACCTTGCTGCTAAGAACATCTGCAACATGAATTATTTTGTTTTTAGGTACCCAGATCTTCTTGGGTCCTTTGGGGTTAGTTGGTTTGTAGGTTTTCCTAAACTTATGTTTTACAACATAATGTTTATTCTGGCTTGCCTTGGGTTTAAACACATAAGTACTCTTCTCAGAGCTTGTATGTTTAATGTCATTCAAGTGACCAAATTTGAATTGAGAATACAGAGGTGTCTTCCTGATGAAAAGTTTGTCAACAGGTTTTGGATTGCTTCTAGATGAAGATTCATATCCAATGCCTCTTCTGTTGTTTCCACTAACACCATAGATCATGGAAGCCATCTTGCTTCTGTCTATGCTCTTAATGAGAAATCTCTGAAAACTGGAGTCATATTTATCTAAAATATTTTCACATGACTTAGTCTCAGATTCAGATTCTTGTTGTGTTATTTGAAAGTCATTTTTGATTTTCAAATTTATTTCTTTTTGCTCAACAAGTTCTGTTTTCAGAAGATCAATCTCAGATTCAAGATTGCTTTTCAGCTTCTTGTATTTGAGTTTGATGTTGTTATAACTTTTAAGAACTTCTGTTAAAACTTTAATGAGTTCTTCTTTGGTAAGTTTAGCCATTACCTCTTCTGCATCATCATTAGATTCAGATTCTGATTCATATCCTGAGGTACCTTCCTTTTGATCCTCTGTACTGGCCATTAGTGCAACATTTGCACATTCTTCTTCTGATTCAGAAGATGATTCACATTCATCTGAGTCATCCCATGTTGCCATCAGAACCTTCTTCTTTTTGTTAAACTTCTTCTTAGGTTTTTCTTTCAGAAGTTTGGGGCAGTCATTCTTGTAGTGCCCAAGTTCTTTGCACTCATAGCACACAACTTCTTTCTTGGCAGATCTTCTGTGACTAGAAGATTCCTTTCTGTTGTCAGATCTTCTGAAGTTGTTGAACTTCTTTCCCTTGTGCTTCCAGAGTTTGTTAATTCTTCTGGACAACATGGATAACTCATCTTCTTCAGAAGAAGAAGATTCTTCAGAGCTTTCTTGAATGACCTGCAAAGCTTTAGCAATTTTGTTAGATTTTAATGCAACAGATTTACCTTTTTCTTTCTTCCTAGGTTCATCTTCTTCAAGCTTAATCTCATGGCTCCTCAGTGAGCTGATGAGTTCTTCTAGAGAGATCTTGTTCAGATCTTTGGCCATCTTCAGGGCAGTCACCATTGGTCTCCATCTGATAGGCAGACTTTTGATGATTTTCTTTACATGATCTGATGTAGAATATCCCTTGTCCAGAACTTTCAGCCCAACAGTGAGTATCTGAAATTTGGAGAACATGGCTTCAACAGATTCAGAGTCTTCCATTTTGAAAGCCTCATACTTCTGGATCAGAGCCAGAGCTTTTATCTCCTTAACTTGAGAATTTCCCTCATGTGTCATTTTTAGGGATTCAAACATATCAAAAGCAGTCTCCCTGTTTGTAATTTTCTCATACTCTGTATGTGAAATAGCATTCAGTAATATGGTCCTGGCTTTATGGTGATTTCTGAAGTCTTTCTTCTGAGAATCTGTCATAGATTTTCTGTCAATCTTTTTGCCATCCTCATCTGTGGGATGTACATATCCATCTATGACAAGATCCCATAGATCAACATCATATCCTAGGAAAAAACTCTCAATTCTGTCTTTCCAGTAATCAAAATTTTCCCCATCAAACATTGGGGGTTTGGTGTTGATCTTATCCCTCTCTTCATATTTATTGTTAATATTGGACATTGAATTATCAGCCATGATAACAAATAAATATAAATATAAAAGTATATCTCTCTGGATCTTTACTGACACTGTTAAGTGGTAGCACACTCAGAACCGAAGCTCTGATGCCAACTGAAGGTGAGATAATACTTAGAAGGGGGGGTTGAATAAGTATGAAAAATTAAGACTTGAAAATAATCACACAATTATTTTTATCCTGGTTCGTTTAAACAACTAATCCAGTCCACCCTTCCTAGAGTGATTTGCCTTTCTCAACAAGGACTTAATCCACTATTAAATCAAACTGATTACAATAGTAACACCTAAGAACAACAGTTCTTAGTCTTCTCAAGAGCTACTGATTCCAACTGAATCCTCTTAAGGAATATCCTTTACAATCAATGTAAATTAAATACAAGAGTATTAATGCTTCTATAAAGCTTTTATCACAACAGTGATTTTTCTCGTAAGTTTAAGTACAATAAATTCTAAGAAGAATAAGAATGAATGAGAGCTTAGAATATAATGATTTCTTTTCAGCAAATTGTGTCACTGAAGAATATGGTGAAGTTCTCCTTTTATAGGCAGCTTATCCATGCAAGCTGAGCGTTGAAAAAAGAGTCCCAAAAAGGTCTAAGCCTTTTTGTCTTCACATCAAGTGACCTTTCCTAGAAGTAGATGTCACAGAGAAATCCTTTTTGTCTGTGTAAGTGTGTCTAGCACAAAAGAGGAAAGAGACGTTGAATAGCTCCAACGGATATATTCTTGAATATTTCTTCTTCAGTTTTCAGCAAGATCTTCTAATGAAATTCAGAACTATGCTGTATCAGAGTCTTCTGCAGCAGGTGTGCTTTCAGCGTGTTGATCATCAGAGCATATTTGACACAGAGCTTCAGTACTTGGCAGCGTAGGTACTTTCAGAAACTTCTATAGATTAATGCTTTGAGAAACTCTTCAATCAATATTCTTCTATGCTTCAGATGCTTCAGCTTCAGATGCTTCTGACTATCTTGAGATGCTTCTGACTCAGAATGTTCTGGAGCTTCTTGCTTCAGATCCTTCTGGAGACTACGCTCAGGATCTTCTGTAAGGAGCAATCAGATTCTTCTGTAGGGTGCATCCGGCGCTTCAGAGTCAGGATAACTTCTTGTATCCAAAAACAGATTTGCTTCTAGAGAGTTAATTTCAATTCAATCTGCAGTAGAACTCTCAAACAAATTTTAGAGTATATAATTCTTAAATATAAATTTCCTAACAGTTATCATCAAAACAAAGAGTTATTATTAAGAACCAATCTGTGTTCTAACAAGATGTTTCCCTTTGCTTTACACGGTTATCGTACTTCGGTGCGTACATCAACATGGGCAACTTCTTTCTCACTAGGGTATGGTACGGAGACAGTTCTACCATTAGAAGTTGGGATTCCTTCTTTGAGAGTGTATGCTGATGTGAAGCTTGACGAAGTTGAATGGGTGCAAGCCAGATTGAATCAGTTGAGCCTTATTGATGAAAAGAGATTGGCATCCATTTCTCATGGCCGATTGTACCAAAACAGGATGAAGAAAGCCTTTGACCAGAATGTGCGTCCTTGGTGCTTCCAGACATGTGACTTGGTTTTGAAAAGGATCCTTCCTCCTCAAACAGATCACAGGGGCAAATGGACTCTAAACTATGAAGGTCCGTATGTGGTAAGAAAGGTTTTCTATGGTGGAACCTTATTACTGTCTACTATGGATGGCGATGACTTTACGTCCACTATGAATACAAATGTAGTTAAAAAATACTTTGCTTAAAAGAAACCGTTGGACATGAAAAGAAAAGTCTAGGAAAAAATGGGGCATCCCGACGAATCATAAAAGGAAAAGGTTCAAGAAAAAATTAGGGATAAAAGAAAAAGGAATAAACCCACAAAGTTGAAAACCTAAAAAGGTAACTTTGGCAAAAATGGGTATCCTGGTGGATTGAAAACCTGAAAGGGCGATCCAGGAAAAAGTTAGGGATTTGAAAGCAAACGACGGCGGTCTGTGTTCGATCTATGACTCATTTTGATACATGGTTATCCCGAAGGAAAGGAATCAGTTCAATTAGTCTTTTTAGAAGGAGAAACATTTGTGAACATTGAAGACATACAGGTCATAGCTAAATCAAAACATGGTGGTTATCTGTTTCCATATTACCGACACTTGTATATTTCTTTTTGTACTTTTTGCGCAATTACCTCTTTTCAAAAATTGCATCCAAATTGTAACTTGCCTATTTACAAACCATTTTATCAATGAAGTATTCATTTCACTCAAAGAGCTTTTCATTTCTGTTTTTACTTTTACTATTTTGTTTGCAAAAATGTCCGATATTTTTGATAAATATTACATGTGAAAACATAAGGCTTTATAGACCATATTGAAAATAATGAATTTACTTGAACAGTAGGTGTCATGAATGGTAACCGAGGTAACCATTTCGCATTTAGAGCATCCTATTGCTTATTGTTCGTTTGCAGGATGACATGATCCTCTCCCTAGTATAGCTTTTCTCCCCAATGATGGAGTTCTAACAATATCAACAACGTATGGTGAATCATTCCTCCCCCAGCAAGAGTTCAGAGTTTTGTGTCCCCAACCAGTTTGATTAGTACTCCCTAGTGACTAAAGGTTGACCACTTTAGTAGGATGGTGTTGATATGCAGTCAGGTGTTTGTTTAGCAAAAGACTTTTTGTTTTCCCACGATCGAGATTTTTGTCCCCCCACAGAATCTTGTTATCAGATCAGAAGATTTTTCGCCAATAACGGTGTACACTTATCCTCAGCAAGGTAAGGTTGAAGGATATTTCCTCAACAACAGGGTAAGGTTGAAGGATACTTCCTTAACAGTAGGATAAACTCATTGTATTCCCCACCAGAATTGGCATCCTTGACTTTCCTCCCCAAGTAGAGTTCGGTGGCGATTCCCTCGACAGGTAAATCAACGGCAGGATGATATCTCCAGCAAAGTCCAATGATGATTGGCATTTTTCAGAATCAGATGTTTGGGACGGTTTCCCAGCAGATGTTATTCACAATTCCCAGCAGAGTGGAATTTTCGACAGAGATTATGTTCCGAAAGGCCATTCAACGTGTCTTCCTCAACAGCTTTTATTTGATGGTCTTCTCAACACTTCTCCCAGTGGTGTTCTTTTACATATCATTTTCATTTTTGCATAGCATCCTCCCAAATGCGTAGCATTTCCATTTCGTATGGAGTATTACGCCATATTCAAACCTATGCATTCAAGGCATAAGCCAGGTTTGATATTATTGTTGCCATACATTTCTCCAATAGATAATGGCATAACTCATAAGTTTTTTTTTTATCTTTATCCTCAACAAAAATCATTGATAGATGTGTTCATCTTAGTTGCACTTCCCGACAGAGTTTGTTTATTTAAATTTCTCATTCCCCAACGGAGTTTTCTTTTTAAGTCGTAAGTCGGTTGATTCTGCTTCATGTGTATATTTTTTATCCTAACTTTTGGTTGGTAATCTTTGTTGAAGATCCCAACTTTTGGTTGGTAGTCTTCATTTTTGTGAGTTCGCCTTCGGTCAGTGTTTTGGCGATTCTAACTTTTGGTTAGTAGCTTTTTATCTCAACTTTTGGTTGGTACTCTCTCTGGTGATTCTAACTTTTGGTTAGTATCTTTTATTCTAACTTTTTGTTAGTACCCCTTCTATTGATCATCCTAACTTTTGGTTGGTAGTCTCCAGCTTTATCCCAACTTTTGGTTGGTATTTTCCCCTGCGAAGTCATTATCCTAACTTTTGGTTGGTAGTCTTCATTTTTGTGTTCGCCTTCGATCGACATTCTGGTGATCCTAACTTTTGGTTAGTAGCCTTTTATCCCAACTTTTGGTTGGTATTTCCTTGTTGATGATCCTAACTTTTGGTTGGTAGTCTTCGTTTTGAGGTGTTTGCCTTCGGTCGGCGTTCGGGTGATTCTAACTCTTGGTTAGTAGCATGTATTCTAACTTTTGGTTGGCATCTTGTGTCTATCGGTTATCCTAACTTTTGGTTTGTACCCGCTATCTTTAAATCAACCTTTATTTGGCAATCACTTTATCTTGTACATCCCCACAGGTTGCAAATTTGCAAGTTCTTTTGGTATTCAACCTCCCTGCACCTTGAAGGTCTGAAAGCCGTTGCTATCATCCCTTCGGGTCCAAGTTGTTTGAATAGGGGCAGTTGTAGCACCCCAAAATTTAACCACCTTTTTTCTTAATCTCTTGGCTTATGTTTCATTTCATTTGCACTTCCATTTATGCATAACATTGGTTATAAGCATGGGATCAAGGTATCATGGTTTGATTCTCAGGAGGAAGAGCATGATTCTTAAACCTCAAGCAAGGTTTTATTCTCAACTTTGTGGAATTCTCAAGCCCCAAGGTCCCCTCATCATCAAGTGTGCTTCAAGATAGCATCATTTCAAATTCATATGAGATTCATCTTGTCCTAATGTACAAGGAATGTTCAAGAAATTGAAAGTTGGTTCAAGCTAGTTTGACCTAATTTAGCAAGATGTTGATGCTATGGTCAAAAGGGCATAACTCTTTCAGTATTCAACATTTGAAGGTGGTTCATTTTTTAATGGACTCTTCTCATCATCCCTAAAAAAGTCTATTTGCATGGCAAGGTCCAATTATGCTTAGAAAATCATCAAATGTATGAAGACATTATAGGTCATTTTGAGACTTAAAGAGATTTTCTTGCCAACTCCAAAGGTCACAACTTGGTAAATTTTCATCATTTGAAGCCCATTATTTTTCTAAAATTAACTTGAGGATGTCCTCTAAAACTTTGATTCAATATGAAAGTTCTAAAAACCCATGGAAGGCTTTGAATTTTATCAAAACACTATAGGTCATTTTTAGTCTTTAAAAAGACTCAAAATTTTTCTAAGTGTTTCATAAGTTTGAATTCCTTGGTGCAAGCTACTTTGAAGATCCATATCTCTTAGCTCAGTTTTCCAAATCAATAATTTCTTTTCACATTGAAAAGCTTGTCATTTCCTCTATCCAATGCAAGAAGAATAAATTCATAAAGCTTCCTACATTGTGAGAACCGTGGTTGCAAAGTTGGATGTTTAAAACTGAGATTTCCTTTGAGATCAGAAGTGATTTGATAAATATGACCTCTAATCACCAAATTAAGGCGTGATTTCCATTTAAACATGATTAAAAAACTTTCCTGGGTTGATTAGAGCTTTGAAACGCAGGGTTTTGATGAGTTTTGATAAGCTGCAAGTCACACTTCTTTCATGACACAAGTGTGCACGAATTCCTTCCAAATTGAATAATTCACCCTCCCTCAGCATTCTAAACTATTCTCCTATAAATAAGGACCTCATTCCACCCATTTCCACAAGCTTTGATAGCCAAAACCACTATGATGAGATCCCATTCGAACTCTTAAGCTTGAAATTCATTTTTCCATTTCCACGCCTTAATCACCTAAAATCTCCACTCAGTCAGCTTCATCTACATTCAGTAAAGCTAACCAGCTCAAGAACCAAAAGAAGCATGGCCTGAATCAAGCTTGCTGACTCCATTTTTAGAGCTTCAGAGTTTAGCTTCAACAGGTAAAATTCATCACCATTTTGCTTTAAATTTGTTGCTATAATGTAGTCCTTGGTTCAATGATGGTATTGATATTGTTAATTATTAGCTGGTGTTGAGTTTGATATGTCTGTTTTCAAATCCTTTTTCTGATTGTTGTCTGGTTTTTTTCAAATCGAGTGAGCTATGGTTAAAAGAAATTTGGCGCGATGATATGGTTGAGAGCGTCTTGAAGAGTTGCATCTGATGATACCACTATGAGCGTCTATTTTTATGGTTTGTTAGAATCACAATTTTCTGCATTTTCCTTTCAAATTCAAATGGCTAGAGGTTGAAGATGATGATCTGGCATCATCTGACCATCCATGCTTGACAATTATTTTAATCTAGCGCATTAGACTTTTAATGGCTCAGTGTGGTGAGGTTGAATTAGGTCCACCATAGATGTGTGCTCCTAGATCATCAGATTAGCCACATCATTTAATGAGTTGAGATCAAACGCGCCACCGTTTTCCTTTTTTATTTTCTTTTACAATTTTGATTTAAATTCATTTTATCTTAAAAAACTCATAGAAATTTCATTTTTCATCAAAAAATACTAAAATAATTTCTAAAATTTCCTTTCATTTTTCTCTTTCTGATTCTTATTTTAGTTCTTTTTATTTTTGAGTTTTCTATTTTTCATGTATTTTTGTTTATTTGCTTGATTTTAATTAGTTTAAAATTGTTTTTAGGCATTTTAAAATTATGAGAAAATAGTATATGATCCAATGATGGTTTCTGACCTATGGTGATTTTACTTGATTTTTATTTCTAACTTTACTATTTTTCATGTATTTTTATTTATTTGCTTGATTTTAATTAGTTTAAAATTGTTTTTTAGGCATTTTAAAAATATGAAAAAAAAATAGTATATGATCCTATGATGGTCTTTGACCTATGGTGATTTCCTTTGGTTAATGTTTACCTGTGTCTGATCACATGATCCAATCCTAGTCCGACCTAATTTCTGATTAAGATGGGATTAGAAGAGACATTAGAATTTTAATCCTTTGCATGATAACAATTAGGATAGTCCCTCTCTGACCTCAATTTTAGGTCCATAATTTGTATGATAACATTAGGTAGATTTCCCTTTATCCTAATCTTATGACCATTGTGCATGACAACATTAGGATTTTAGTTTCCTTTTGTATTTTCTTTTCACCCTTTGGGTCTTATCTTCTCATCTCAAAACAATTCTAAGACACTTAATAAAGACGATGAATATTGTGCGCCACGAGCCTTAAGCATATAGGAAATAAGGAGTGAGGGGTTTCTCCTTGTTTGTCTAGAGTGTTTAGTGTATATCCCGTCTGGGGGCGATATGCGACACATTCGTTCCTATATCATAGTCTTTAGTGCAACATGAATCTCAAATTAATTAATTCACTTCTGTAAATCCCACAAACAAAATTCAAACTCTTTTTATCCTTTGGGATTTTTGTTTCAAATCATTTTCAGAAAAGAGTACGTTACTTTTCCGTTCTACCGCAAACAAGCATCAACCCTAACTGCTGGAATATGAACTTAACATCACTCATAAAAAACATTTAACTAACCTGTGGTTTATTCACCACCCGAACTACGTTTACCTTGATTTCTCATACCAGATGAGGATATGTAGGCACATGACGACGATGTCTTGGCGAGAAACCTTCCATCATCACCCATAGTTTTCTGAACTACATTGACTCTGACTTTCCCATTGCACGAGGGAATACACAGGCATATGGTGGTGATGTCCTATCGAGTCTCCTTTTTCTTTTTTCCTTTCTCGTTTCCATTTAGCAGTAGCTTTTAGATAACAAGGGTGGATCCAGTTGAGTACAACAGACATGGATCCAGTTGACCTTGTCTTTTCCTTTCTTTTAGGTTTTGTTTGATCGTTTCCTTTCCCTCCTTTGGGATAAATAACGCTCGTTGGCGACTCTTCTGTTTGTTTTTCACAGTTGTGATAATAACCAATCAAGATTAAAATTTTCTCAAGAACAATAGCAAGAGACTTCTTTTCTTACACACACAAGTATAAGACTTCCTTGCTCAAACACATAAGTCTCAGACTTCCTTGCTCACACACACAAGTATAAGACTTCCTTTCTCAAGCACACAAGCTCAAAACTTCCTTGCTCTAGCACGTAAGCTAAATATGTTCTTTCTCAAGCACACAAGCTCAAGACTTCCTTGCTCAAGCACACAAGCTCAAGACCTCCTTGATTTAGCACACAAGATAATGACTTTCTTTCTTAAACACTTACTAAAAGACTTCTAACATTCAACCTAGTAGATAAACGATTGTTGAGTGAGTACACTTGATATACAATCAGAGGTGTATAAATAATACAACATAATATGACTTTTTTAAGACTAAAGGATTTCTAATATATACAAGGATAAGAAATTCTAAGTTTATCTTGTGCTAAACTTTGACAAAGTATCTTCTCTTTGATTGGAAATCTTTGTTAAACATATATGTGTGTATTCCAGGTATTGTGTGTTCTTATATTGTGTCGATCTTCAAGTCTTTTAGTTCCTTAAATAATGAGGAAAATGAAGGTGGCATGAAATATAATAAATGGAGGTTTGAATTGGGTTTCCAAGATTAAAACTTTTTGTACCCAAAACACTAAAAGTAAAACCAAGAGTAAAAATAAATGAACATAATTATTTTTATACTAGTTCCTGTTAACAAAGCTAATCCAGTCCACCCATCAAGGTTATTTTTTCCTTATCAACAAGGACTTAATTCACTATAACTAATTTATTACAGACACACAAAGACTGCCCGTATTTGTCTTATTGAGAATCTTGACTAAACCCTAGTCTATCAAGGAATACAATCTTAAATAATGAGATACAAGAAATGTGTTTACAAAGTTGATTCTAAGAAAGTAGATTACACAAAGTTTAAGTACAATGAGAAAATCACGCAAAAATAAACAAAAACGCTTTGTGTGTTTTCTATTCACAATAATAATATGTTCAGCAAAAGTGTTGTAGCGTGAATTAGTGTTAACTAAGCAGCTTCATTCATTCTTCCAAGTCTTCTTTATATAGGAAATGAAAAGACCCATTGAAGAGTAGAATGGAAATATTAAAAAATGATTTGGACCCCTTAATAACGGTATGAAAAGGTTGGAGACAAAATGGTACAATAGAATAGTTGTTACTCCACAAAATCAGCATAGTGGCAGGAAATTTTGATCTTGTATTGTGTACTATTTTTATCATATATAACCTTTCGGTCTTATATTCTAATATTCAGAGGCTTCTGAGTAACTTTTCTTGAAGCATGTTTAGAAGGATCAAGAGTCTGGTTGGAAGAAACTTCAAAACCTTAGTCTTCAGAATCTTGACAGAGTTCCTCAGAACCTGGTCTTTAGAGCTTGTTCTTCTTAATATTTAAAGGTTCATCAACCTTTAGAGGCTCTTCTATCAAAGTCACAGTCAGAAGCTTTAACATAAATATTCATCAAAATTGTTTTCTAAGAGCTTTCCAGAACTTGGCGTAATCTTGTGAAACACACATTTATATATATTCAGAGCCAAAGTTTGTTAAGTCCAAAATTTGATGATGTCACATGCCAAATATTTAAAGTCAGAACCTCTTAGAAAAAGCTACACACTAGACAAAACCATTAGGATACAAATTTTTTCTCTAGCAAACAATATATTGTTATTATTAAAACTAAAGGCCACATGCAGAACCTAATCTTGTTCTTACAATCTCCTCATTTTTTATGATGACAAAACCATGTATTTTTATTAACAATTTGTACTTGGTTAAATCATATAAAAACATTAGAGTGGGGTTTGTAAGCTCCCTCTGAATTTTATAGTATTAAAATTATTTTTACGCTTAGAATTTCAGAGTTAGGTTTTCAAGCTCCCCCTGAATTTAAGACATTAAAATAATCTTAACGTATAAAATATCTCAATCAGCATGAAAGAAATAACTTCCCAGAATGCCTAGTTATAGAAGTAAAGGCCCGGTTGCAGAAGTATTTCACAATTGAATTTGCCTTGAGTATCATAAGTTCTTGTTATCAGCCTTATATCAGAGCATGATCAGTCATAACTTTTATATATGTTTGGTTATCATCAGAGCTTGTATATCATCCTGGTTAAAATCTTCTGAAGAATCTTTAACAAATAACTTGGTTAATGTCTTTCAAAGAATTATAAACTCTTGAAAAACTTGGTTAATATGATGAATTTATTCAAAGTTCTCATAACCATTAATCAGAGTTAGAAATAAGATTAAGAAAGGCAAATGGTTGGGTTTCAAAACGAAAATATGTATATCAAAATTATAACACTCTTCTCCCACTTTGTCATCAATCAAAAAACGTAAAAATAGACAAAGTAACACCAAACAAAGATTCACTTAATTCAAGATTGCAACAGTGTAAAAGCAGAAATGAGAATAAAAACTTAGAAAGTAATAAAGCAACAAGTTTTAAAAATAAGGTTTCTAAGAGGGTGGCAGTCTTGATAGAATTGCTTGAAGCATCCCTTCGATATTGTTGTTGGTTCCAACTTATGCTTTGAACATCTCATACTACTTATCCAACCTTCTCTCACGACCACATTCTTAGCCTTCAAATCTTTCAGACTCTTCAGAACCAAATAAGGTTATGAGCCTGAATATTTAGCCACCACAACATCCTTAGTTCCAGAAACGAATCCCAATTTTGTAATTGACAAAGGAGAAGGAGGAAGGACTTCCATAACATGTGAAATGATTTAAAGAGTTGGAGGAACCTTATGAAGCAAAGTTTTGAATATACCAGAGAGTTTGGCATGTAAGTTCCTTTAAGTCTCCTTTAAGCATAAAAATTCCAACTCTTCCGAACTTCAACAATCCATTTTTTGAAATTGTTACACAGAGTGTGAACTTCAGAGAGGTTTGCATTACAGTTGCAAGCTTCAGAGAGAGAGAGAGAGATAGGTGTATATATATATATATATATATATATATATATATATATATATATATATATATATATATATATATATATATATATATATATATATATATATATATATATATATATATATATATATATATATATATATATATATATATATATATATATATATATATATATATATATATATATATATATATATATATATATATATATATATATATATATATATAGAGAGAGAGAGAGAGAGAGAGAGAGAGAGAGAGAGAGAGAGTTTAATCTGGTAATAACCTTGTTTTCAAACTGCAGAAACAATTCATCAAAGGGTGTTAGTTTGAACGGTGGTTTGGTTAGAATAAAGATTTGGTGTTTTGTTAGGGACATCAATGATTTCAATGTCTGAATCAGAATCAGAGTCATTGTGATCTGATTCTACACTGGGAGTGTTAGGGTGAGTGGAGTTTTCTGGTTGACTGATTAAGGACAGAAGTGAGGGTGAAAGTTGAGGTTGAGGTGTAGGTATGATTATGGATGTAAGTATTTTAGAAGATGATGGTGTGTGTGGTGGAATGTGAAATTCTGGCATGCAGATACCAGATGTCGAGACAGATGTCACAACACTGGGACCAAAACAATTTGATCACTCAAATAGAAAAGCTGAAATTTGAATCACAGAAACGTAAAGATAACACCAACAATTGTTAACCTAGTTTTGTGCAACTCACTTATATCTGGGGGCTACCAAGGAAGGAAAGAAATTCACTATGATAGTATTAGTTCAAAGCTAAACTCCCCCATGTACAACTTCTCACCTAATCCCTACCTTGTACAACTTCTACCTAGACACCCTCTAGATATGAGATCCCCCTCTTACTTCCTAATTAGTCACAATCCCAGTGATAATTCAACAATTACACAAAATAGAAGTAGCACACTTCCAAGATAATACTTGGTTTTGCTTAAAAGCTTCAACTAAGAAAAATAAACTCTTGCTTAAAAGCTTTAGAGTGGAACATGAACAACGAACAATCAACCAGCCTCAATGCATCAGAAGATACATGACTGACATACAATTAACAATCACTAAACCCTAAAGACCAACCAAAACACGACTAATCTTTATTCTCGAAATTCTTCATGTGTTGTTCTCCTCAATAGGGTTAGGTCTTCTCTTTAAATAGCCTTCAGACCTAATGGACTTGGGCTTCTTGAAGCGCAAAAACAACAGCAATCAGTGTTAACTCACTGCAACGCATCCTGCATAGTAATAGGAATAAAATACAAAATTTCCTAAAAAGGCTCAAGAATCCTTTTTACGAAAACTAACAGAATCTATCATCAATCAAATTCCCATAATATTCTTCCATGAATATCGCACACATGTGAATCAGAGCACACTAAAAAATCACACTAAAAATACCAAAATAGTCATGCCCTAACTTTCTGGTATAACATGTCCTAGAACATGTCACAACATCATGCAGAACATGATGTCTGACTGTCATGGAAGAACATTTGGTTTAACATCTTGCTAACTTCATCCTATTTTACCAAAATGTAGCCAATCCAAAAATCACAGAACATATAGAATGGAAACATTTGGATTTAAGGCTTAGGGAGCATACATTATTTGCAAGTGAGCTTGTTCAGAAGTATGAGCAAGTTCAGAGTGAACTTGTTCAAAAATATGAGTAGGGTTGGAGTGAACTGGTTCAACAATATGAATGGGTGAAAAAGTGGTGGTATGTGGAATGGGTGAACTATTATCAATAAAATAAAAAGGAGTTTCAGAAGGAACAGACTAACCCAATACAATTCCAACAGAGGGAGAAGCAACATCAATTCTAGGTTCTTCAGCAAAAGGGTCCATAGACTTGCTAGCATCCTTAAAGCTCTTAGAAATTCTCTCAGAATGCTTCTTGGAAATTTTCCTCTTCTTCTTAAAAGTAGTTTCAGAGGCTGCAAAAATAGCACCTGCTTGACATCTATCAAGGTAGCCTATCCCAACATCCAGAGGATCTCTTTAAGAAGATTGGGAAGTCTTCCAAAGGGATCCTTCTGTTGGGTATATCTTCCTTGGGTATTTCAGCAGGATGGCTAGTCAATTCAATTATAATGCCCATTTTCTTCATGCTTTTGGCATTAAACATCTTCCTAACTAGAGGTTCCAGTCCTATGAGGGTCTGAGCTTCTGTTAGAGAGTCTATCTGTTTACTCTCTATCATAATGTCTGAAATCATCCTATCAAGAGGAATCCAGTTCCTTATTATCTTGATTCCATTTCTAGTTTCCTTAACTATGTACCTTTAGTACTGAAAGAGAAGCGTAGGGAGATTCACCTTATTTTCAATAGCAACATAGTAGAGAACATACTACTGGTCACCGTTGATGTAGTCATAGGAATTTGTTGCCTTTCTGTGATGAACACATCCCAGAAGAATTATGGACCAAATTCTTAGAATACATTGAAGATCCTTGATTTTGATGGAGTGAATTCCATAATTGAATATCACTTTTGAAATTTAAGTCAGAACATACGCATCTTATTCTAGACCCATCATGTCCAATAAGTTTGGAAATAAGTTTCTTAATAATGACAATCTTCTTTCTTATAACGAAAGAAGTAACTTGAAAAAAAACCGAGGTCTTGGCGTGAATCCAAAATTTTCTAACAAGATGATATAAAACTAGACCTTGAAGACAATTAAAGTACTTCTCTTAGACTTGAAATTTTACCGCAATTAAAAGATCAAGATCATTATCTTTCATGTTGTCAAATTCAACTAAGAGTTCACAAATAACTTCCAATTTGTCTATAGGAGTAGACAATGTGAGTTCACGAGTATCATAAAAATCTTCAATGAACACATATTTGACCAGATCTTGAAGCATATTTTGACAAAGTGGTTCGGAGGAGATGATGAATTTGTTGTGGTTATTAAGAAGATGAAGAACCACGAACGTCTCTTTGAGCTTGTTGTTGATCTTGTTCTTGTTGAGGAGATTGTTGTTGAGAAGCCACTGTTGATGAAGAACAAGGTGAAGGTGAGAAAATACTTAGAAGGGGGGGTTGAATAAGTATGACAGAAAATAATCAAAGATAAAAACTCAAGTATTTTTATCCTGGTTCGTTGAACTCAACTACTCCAGTCCACCCTTTTCAAGAGTGATTTGCCTTTCTCAACAAGGACTTAATCCACTATTCAAATCAACTGATTACAAATAGCAACACCTAAGAACAACTGTTCTTAGTCTTCTCAAGAGCTACTGATCTAACCTAGATCCTCTTAAGGAAAACTTCCTTTACAAATTAATGTAATACAATGTAAGAGTAATAAATTGCATCTAATAAAGCTATAAACACAACTGTGTTATTTCTCTAAGTTTAGAACAATGTATGAACAGCAAAGAATATGAGAGCTTTTCGCGTGAGAGTGTTCTTGCAATGATTTCGTCTTTCTCCTATTTGTCACTGAAGAAAGTGCTATGATATCCTTTATATAGCCACTTGAATATTGGAGAGAATATTTTACCGTTGGAGAAGATATTTCCAATATCAAAAAGTACTGTCCTTTGTACTATTGCAGCAGAGAGACGGCGCACAAATAGTGGGTGTAGCAATTGTCTGCTGAGCTGTGATTATACCATATATGGAATGTATCAGAGGAATAATATTCTTGCAGAGAATTTTGTCTATCCCAATTAAGGAAAGATTTGCTGGCATATTCCAACGGATATATTAAAATAATCTTCTTCAAATAATTCTTCAGATAGTTCAGATCAACAATCAATATCAGAGTCTTCAGTCTTCAGAATCTTCTGGAAACTTCAGAGCCTAAGATGTTCTTCAGATGTTGATGAATCAGAGTCTGGTGCAGCTGAGTGCTTGAAGCGTAACATGCTCTTAGATCAGAGTCTTCACTCAGATCAGAGTCTTCTCTCATTCAGAGTCTCTTCACTCAGAGTCTTCTTTCATTCAGATTCTTGATAATGTATTCAGCGTGTTGTATCTTCAGAATCTTGATGACTAAGCTCTTATACTTCAGATTCTTCTAATCTTCAGATGCTCTTGAGCCATTCAGAATTTATTGTTCACATCAAATTTGCTCTTTAAGATTAAAATCTTTTGTGCCTGTAGAAAACAGTTTAGAACAAATTTAGAGAGTATAATTCTTGTATACAAATTATCATTAATGTTATCATCAAAACATAGAGATATTACTAAGACACAATCTGTGCTCTTACAATCTCCCCCTTTTTGATGATGACAAAACATGAGAAATTTGTTCAATAAAAATATGAATTAAAATTACTCCCCCTGAGATTAACAATCTCCCCCTGAAATGAATACTCTAATGGAATTAGATACTTCCCTTTCTGGTTGAGTACATTTCAGATTCAGAGCCTGATTGAAGCCTGATTGACATATGTTTGACTTCTAGAGTCAAAGCTTGATGCCATATTAAAGCTTCATGCCAGATGAACAACTTTAGAACACCTGGTTGTTTATCTTGCCATTTCCTGTCTTGAGTTATCTTTTAGATCATAGTACTCAAGGTTAGATATCAGAGTCTGGTCTACTCAGATTTAGCTATTTTTGATCAGGTTCTGAAAAGATAGATCTCAGGAAAAACTTCAATGAAATTTGTCAGATTTTTCAATAATATCTGGGACACTTAAATTCAAAGAATGTTAGTAACATGTCTGACTTAGTTCAGATATTTGCTTATAGATTTGAACAATCAGATTCTATTTTGTTTCTCCCCCTTTTTGTCATAATCAAAAAGAATTTTAAAAGACAGTAAAGATGCAGAAGAAACACATATCCAGATAAGCAAAAAGATCATTGTCATTAAGTCAAGAGAACATCCAGATTCAGATAAAAGCAAACAAAACATATCAGAAGAAAATCAAAACAAAGCAAAACATGAAAAACTTGTGCAAAAACATCAAGTAGGTTTAGCAGATGAGGCTTGTTGAGAAGCAATGAGTTGCAGCAGTGCTGTAATCCTTTCTGAATTTTCATCTTGCTTAGCCATCCAAGTTTTCATTTCTTCATTTGTTTTCTTTTGATCAACCATAAAATCCTTAAGTTCTTTGACATCCTTCTGAAGATCTGTAGATTCTGAAACAGTAGATTCTGAAACAATCTGAGTAACATCAGGTGCAGGAATTTCTGGAGGTGGAGGAGCTTCTAGAAGAAGAATAGGAGGAGTGTTTCTCTTAATCCGTTTTTGATAAGCAGCAAACCTTACTTTTGACAATCTAAGACATTGAGTCCTGATTTTCAAAGCCTCCCTATTCAGTCTGTAAAGATATTTCTTCCAAACAGCGTTAGCAGCCTCTTTGTCCATAGTAGTCATGCAAACATCCATAATGTCAGCAAAGTCTGAGACATTATCCTTATCAAAATCTCTTAACAGAGTATAAACACGTGATCCCAATTCTGCTTCATCAGGGATTCTGGGTTTTCTTGGTTGGGTTAGTTGTGTTTGTGGTGTTTGTTCAGAAGGTTGAGGTTGTGAAGATGGATGTTCAGATGTTTGTGGTTCAGAAGTTTGAGGATTGATTTGTGGTTCAGATGTTGGTTGGTTGGTTTGTGGTTCAGATGTTTGTTGGTCAGAATGTTGTGGTTGAGGTATTGAGGGAATTGGTTGGGTTTCTGTTGGTTGTGGAGTGTTTTGGATTTCAAGAGGTTGTGGAGTGAGAGTTTGAGTTGGGGAATTTTGTGGAGAAGGTGGATGTTCAGAAGTTGGAGATTTAAACAGCTGTTTCCAAACACTCTCAGAACGAGGTTGTTTGAGATCATTCAAGCATTCATTAATGTAACCAGATGATTCATCATCAGATGATGTATCAGAGTGGTTAGATTTTTCAGAAGTTGAAGATAAAATGACAGACTGGTTTAAAGGTGTGACATCTAATATCTCATTAGGATCAATGAGATTTTCAGGTTGGTCAGAGTGTTCAGGGTGAACATCCTCTGGAATGGTATATTCTGGGATAGTGTTTTGTGGTTGTGGTGTTGTTTGTTGAGTTTGTTGTGGAATTTCTGTTTGTATATTTGTTGGTTGCTTGGATTGTGGTGTATGAGGGGGGACAGAAGATGGTTTAGAGATAAAAGTTTTAGAAGGTCTGGATCTTCTAAATCTAAGTGGGGAGTCAGAGGGTGTGGGGGTATCAGAATGATGAACAGGATTAGAATCAGTGTTAAATACCTGTTTCAGAGTATCTCTAATTTCTTCAAAAGTTGCTGCAGGAGGATTTGGTTGAACCTTCTTCAGCTTCTTCCTTTTCTTCTTCTTTTCAGCATCTGAATGCTTCCTTTTCTTCTGATGACCTTCACTATCAGCTTTTCTCTTACGTCTTCTTTCCCTTGTCAAATCAGGAAGAACTTGGCCTTCCTTCTGCACAAGATTGGCAGGAATCTCAACACCATCTCTTATGCAGCGAGCAACATACTCAGCAATAATTTCTCTAGGTTCATCTGAAGTGAATAAAGGAAAATCCTTAACAGGAATCCTTCTTCCCTTAACTTCTTCAGAGTTAGTTTTCCTTGGTTTCTCAGATAAATCATCAACCAGTTTCATCCTTCTCAGAGTTAAACCATTTATTTCAGAGCCAATGATATAAGTCAGATCTTCTGTCAACCCAGCCTCTTGCAGATGCGCCACAAGTTGGTTTTCTATCAGAATATCTGAAATCAGCCTTCCCATAGGGATCCATGTTCTGACTTTTCCAGATTTATCTCTGGCTGTTTCCCTTGTTTCCTTGACGTGAGACACCAGATGATTAAACAATAAATATGGAAGATCAATCTGAATGTTTTGGTGTAAACAATACATGAAGTAAAGTTGTTCAGCATTAACATAATCAGAAGAGTTTGAAGAGGGTCTATGAAAGATGGTGTTCATGAATATCTTAGCCCATATCTTGTAAGTGGGTTTCAAGAACTTAACCTTCTTACAAGGTTCACCAGTAGTACAGATTTCTTGACATACATCCTTCAGATCTTCACGCGCAGAAGACAGAGAGGTTACTCCATCAGTTGCCTTAAAACCTATGAGTTTCCTTATCAGGTTTTCAGTGATAACTATCTTTTTTCCCAGCACAGAGGAGTGAATGAACTTTGGAGTAGCAAATGCATGGATCCAGAACTCCTTCACTAACTTTGGATACACAGGACCCATAAGCCTGTCAAAGTAACCGTCCCAGCCTTGTGCTTTGATTGAAGAAATCAGATCAAACCCATTTTCAGCAAGATCTTCTAAGTCCACGAAACTTTCACACAGTACTTCTAGTGAATCAACAGCAGTTAGGAGAGTGCGTACTGGTTCTTCGACAGTGGTAGCATTTTTGGTAGTAACAGCTTTTGAAGTAGATGCCATTGTTGACGATGATGAAGAAGATGAAGGTTTCTGAGTTCTTTTAGGGTTTGCAAAGAGAGAGAACAACAAACAAAAGCGCATATGTGTTTGAGAATGTGAAAAGTGTGAATGTGTTATGAGAGTGGTTTATATAGACAAATAAAGCAAGCATGGGAAACATAACAGACACACATAGGACACATACGCACGTTTGCATTAAATGAAAAGTAATCATTTTTAATTATGATATGACATTTGGGGGAAAATCAAGACAGATTGAGATTTTCAAAGCAATACCTTAAACGTCATAATCAGTAGGTGTACTCCATCTTTTCAGATTCTGAGTGACACGTGTTTGCTTGCATGTGATTCTATAACTCTTAAGAAATGAAACGTTTTCAACTTTCAGATCCTCTGAGATGGTCAGTTCAGAGTTTCACACAAAAAAATAATTCACAGATAAATTAAACAAGCAAGACAGATGAAATACTTCAGAGTGTTAAACACTTAGCATCTGAGAAGTTGACTCTGAGAAATATTACTCTGGACAAAAATCCATACAAATATTTTTCAGAATAAACTTAAACCTATCTTCAGCAAGGGGTTTTGTGAAAATATCTGCCCATTGATGATCTGTATCAACAAAGGCTAAATTTATTACACCCTTCTGAACATAGTCTCTGATGAAATGATGTTTAATCTCTATATGTTTGGCCTTAGAGTGTAAAATTGGATTTTTGGATAAACATATAGCAGAAGTATTATCACAGAAGATAGAAAGATTACTCTCATAGATTTGATAATCTTCTAGTTGACTCTTCATCCAGAGCATCTGAGTGGAACATCCAGCAGCAGCAATGTATTCTGCCTCTGTGGTTGATAGTGCAATTGTTGGTTACTTCTTGCTGTACCACGAGATCAGATGACTTCCAAGAAACTGACAGCTTCCAGAAGTACTTTTGCGCTCAACTCTATCTCCAGCATAGTCAGCATCACAGAATCCAACTAGTGAATATTCGTCAGATCTTCTGTAACACAAACCAACATTAGCAGTACCTTTCAGATACCTTAGAATCCTCTTAACAGCAGTTAAGTGTGATTCTCTAGGATCTGATTGGAATCTAGCACATAAACAAACACTAAACAGAATGTCTGGTCTAGAAGCAGTCAAATAAAGAAGAGATCCTATCATACCTCTGTAGAGTTTCTGATCTACCTTCTTACTTACCTCTTCCTTACCTAGAGTGCTTGTAGGATGCATTGGAGTCTTTGCCATTTTGCTATCCAGCATGTTAAACTTCTTCAGAAGCTCTTTAACATACTTGGTCTAATGTATGTAGGTGCACTCTGGAGTCTGATTTACTTGGATTCCCAAAATCTCAGTTCTCCCATCATGCTCATCTCAAATTCTGCCTGCATACATTTAGCAAACTCCTTTCCAAGCATAATATTTGTTGATCCAAAAATAATATCATCTACATAAATTTGACAAATCAACAAATCTTTCTTAATGGTTTTACAAAATAGTGTGGTATCCACTTTTCCTCTGATGAAATTTTTCTTCAGAAGAAAATTACTCAACCTCTCATACCAAGCTCTGGGAGCTTGTTTTAGTCCATAAAGAGATTTTTTCAGTTTGTAAACATGATCTGGAAAATTTTCATTTTCAAAACCAGGAGGTTGGTGGACATACACTTCCTCTTCTATAATTCCATTAAGAAAAGCACTTTTAACATCCATCTGATAAAGAGTGATGTTATGTTGTGCAGCAAATGAAATAAGCAAGCGTATAGACTCTAACCTTGCAACAGGAGCATATGTTTCTGTGTAGTCTATGCCTTCTTGTTGACTGTAGCCTTGAGCAACCAGTCTTGCTTTGTTCCTTTCAACTTCTCCTTTCTCATTAAGTTTATTTCTGAAAACCCATTTTGTTCCAATGACATTGAAACCTTTAGGTCTTGGAACCAGATCCCAGACTTCATTCCTTGTGAATTGATTCAGCTCCTCTTGCATAGCTAAAATCCATTCATTATCTTCCAGAGCCTCATCAACAGATGTTGGTTCTATAATTGACACTAAGCCACAGAAGGAAGATTCAGAAGTTCTGAGAAATGCTCTTGTCCTTATTGGATCATCTTTCTTTCCAATTATCACATCCTCTGGATGAGAAGCTTTCATTCTGGAAGAAGATCCTCTGACTGTTGGTCTTTCAGAAATATGCAGATTGTCAAGTTGGGAAGTTAGAGGCGTAGCATCTGGGTTTGCTTCAGAGTCTTTGTCTTCAGTCTTGTCTGCCTCTGAGCCTTCAGAGTCTGTGAGAATAACTTCTCTATCTGCAGAACTTTCAACTTGCTTTGGCTTTTCAGAGCCAAGCTTATCATCAAATCTAACATGAATAGATTCTTCCACAATCTGTGTTTCAGTATTGAATACTCTGTAGCCTTTAGAGCGTTCAGAATAACCAAGCATGAAACACTTCTGTGCTTTGGAATCAAACTTGTTCAGATGATCTTTAGTGTTAAGCATATAACAAGTACATCCAAATGGATGAAAATAAGCAATGTTGGGCTTTCTGTTTCTCCACAATTCATAGGGAGTCTTTTCCAGAAGAGGTCTTACAGACACTCTGTTCTGAATATAACATGCTGTATTTATTGCTTCTGCCCAAAAGTATTTTGCCAGATTTGTCTCGTTGATCATGGTTCTGGCCATTTCTTGCAATGTTCTATTTTTCCTCTCTACAACTTCATTTTGTTGTGGAGTTCTAGGACAGGAGAAATCATGTGCAATTCCTTTTTCAGAAAAATATTTTTCAAAATATTTGTTTTCAAATTCACCACCATGATCACTTCTGACTTTAATAATTTTGCATTCTTTTTCAGTCTGGACTTGATTGCAGAAGTCAATGAACACAGAATGAGACTCATCCTTGTGTTTTAGAAACTTTGCCCATGTCCATCTGCTGTAGTCATCTACAATGACTAACCCATACTTCTTGCCTCTGATGGATGCATTTTTCACTGGTCCAAACAGATCAATATGAAGTAATTCCAATGGTCTAGAAGTGGAAACAACATTTTTTGGTTTAAAATGAGATTTTGAAAATTTACCCTTTTGACATGCGCCACACAGAGCATCTGAATTGAACTTCAGATTAGGGAGTCCTCTGACCAGATTGAGTTTATTAATCTGAGATATACGTCTCATATTAATATGTCCCAATCTTCTATGCCAGACCCATTGCTCATCATTCACAGATAAAAGGCATTTTACATTTTGAACTTTAAGTTCTGAAAGGTTGATTTTGTAAATGTTGTTTTTCCTCTTTCCACTGAATAGGATTGAACCATTCTTTTGACATACAGCTTTGCAACATTTTTGATTAAAGATGATATCATAACCATTGTCACTTAATTGACTTATGGACAATAGATTATGTTTCAATCCTTCAACTAACAGAACATTAGAAATAGAGGGTAGGTTACCATTACCTATTGTACCAGAGCCAATGATCTTGCCCTTCTGGTTCCCTCCAAATTTCACGTCCCCTCCAGATCTAAGTTCCAGGCTTTGGAACATAGACCTTTCGCCCGTCATATGTCGTGAGCATCCAGAGTCCAGGTACCATGATTGGTGTCTGGATTTTGCTGCTAAGAACATCTCTTCAGAGTCAGAGTCTGATTCTGACTCAGATTCAGATGATGACGTTCCTTCATCTTGATCATTTGTGTTGGCCATCAGCGCAACATTTGCACATTCTTCCTCAGATTCAGAAGATGATTCAGATTCATCTGAGTCATCCCATGTAGCCATCAGAACCTTTTTCTTTTTATCAAACTTCCTTTTGGGTTTTTCCTTTTGAAGTTTGGGACATTCACTCTTGTAGTGTCCAGGTTCTTTACATTCAAAGCAAGTGACCTCTTTCTTGCCAGATCTTCTGTGTCCAGAAGATTCTCTCTTTTGATCAGATCTTCTGAAGTTGTTGAACTTCTTCCCTTTGTGCTTCCAGAGTTTGTTGATCCTTCTGGACAGCATGGATAGTTCATCTTCTTCTTCAAAAGAAGATTCCTCAGAGCTTTCTTCATTTACCTGCAAAGCTTTAACAGATTTGTTAGATTTAAAAGCTAAGGATTTACCTTTATCTTTCTTCTGGGGTTCATCTTCCTCCAGCTCAATCTCATGACTTCTCAAAGAACTGATGAGTTCTTCTAATGAGATTTTGTTCAGATCCTTGGCCAGCTTCAATGCAGTCACCATAGGTCTCCATCTGGTAGGAAGACTTCTGATGATCTTCTTGACATGATCAGATGTTGAGTAGCCCTTGTCCAGAACTTTCAACCCAGCTGTTAGAATCTGAAATCTGGAAAACATAGTCTCAATGTTCTCAGATTCTTCCATCTTGAACGCTTCATACTTCTGTATCAGCGCCAGAGCCTTTGTTTCTTTCACCTGAGAGTTTCCCTCATGAGTCATTTTGAGAGACTCAAACATATCATGAGCAGTGTCTCTGTTGGTAATCTTCTCATACTCTGTATGAGAGATTGCATTAAGAAGTATGGTTCTGGCTTTGTGATGATTCTTGAATTCTTTCTTCTGCTCCTCAGTCATTGATTTTCTATCAATCTTTTTGCCATCCTTAGTAGGATGTTCATATCCATCAATGACTAAATCCCAGAGATCAGCATCATACCCCAAGAAAAAACTTTCAAGTCTATCTTTCCAATAATCAAATTTTTCTCCATCAAACATTGGAGGTTTGGTGCTGATTCTGTCTCCTTCATATTTGTTGCTTGATGTAGGAATATCACCCATATTAGCAACCAAATAAATAACAGAGTATTCTTCTCACTGGATCTTTATCTGTCACGGTTAAGTGAATGCACACTCAGAACCAGGCTCTGATACCAACTGAAGGTGAGAAAATACTTAGAAGGGGGGGTTGAATAAGTATGACAGAAAATAATCAAAGATAAAAACTCAAGTATTTTTATCCTGGTTCGTTGAACTCAACTACTCCAGTCCACCCTTTTCAAGAGTGATTTGCCTTTCTCAACAAGGACTTAATCCACTATTCAAATCAACTGATTACAAATAGCAACACCTAAGAACAACTGTTCTTAGTCTTCTCAAGAGCTACTGATCTAACCTAGATCCTCTTAAGGAAAACTTCCTTTACAAATTAATGTAATACAATGTAAGAGTAATAAATTGCTTCTAATAAAGCTATAAACACAACTGTGTTATTTCTCTAAGTTTAGAACAATGTATGAACAGCAAAGAATATGAGAGCTTTTCGCGTGAGAGTGTTCTTGCAATGATTTCGTCTTTCTCCTATTTGTCACTGAAGAAAGTGCTATGATATCCTTTATATAGCCACTTGAATATTGGAGAGAATATTTTACCGTTGGAGAAGATATTTCCAATATCAAAAAGTACTGTCCTTTGTACTATTGCAGCAGAGAGACGGCGCACAAATAGTGGGTGTAGCAATTGTCTGCTGAGCTGTGATTATACCATATATGGAATGTATCAGAGGAATAATATTCTTGCAGAGAATTTTGTCTATCCCAATTAAGGAAAGATTTGCTGGCATATTCCAACGGATATATTAAAATAATCTTCTTCAAATAATTCTTCAGATAGTTCAGATCAACAATCAATATCAGAGTCTTCAGTCTTCAGAATCTTCTGGAAACTTCAGAGCCTAAGATGTTCTTCAGATGTTGATGAATCAGAGTCTGGTGCAGCTGAGTGCTTGAAGCGTAACATGCTCTTAGATCAGAGTCTTCACTCAGATCAGAGTCTTCTCTCATTCAGAGTCTCTTCACTCAGAGTCTTCTTTCATTCAGATTCTTGATAATGTATTCAGCGTGTTGTATCTTCAGAATCTTGATGACTAAGCTCTTATACTTCAGATTCTTCTAATCTTCAGATGCTCTTGAGCCATTCAGAATTTATTGTTCACATCAAATTTGCTCTTTAAGATTAAAATCTTTTGTGCCTGTAGAAAACAGTTTAGAACAAATTTAGAGAGTATAATTCTTGTATACAAATTATCATTAATGTTATCATCAAAACATAGAGATATTACTAAGACACAATTTGTGCTCTTACACAAGGTTTTAGGGTTTCAAAGAAGTTTTAAGGTTTGAAAGAGAGAAAGTGTGGGAAATGAGAGTAGCGAAAGTGTGTGAAGTGGGTTTATATAAAGACTTTTGCAATCATGAATAAAATCTTGAATAGTGCACAAGATCTGATATTTATTCATCAACATTTATTCTAAAATATTTATTCACCCAACTTGTCACTCAGCCAATTCAGAAAAGGTTCAGTTTTCTAATACATCTATCTTTTAAAATTGTTCCACTTACCAAGACTGAATGACATCTTATTAATGCATAAATTATTCAATATCTATAATATATAATGTTCAATAATGAGGTTCCGATTGGATACTTTTGAACTTATGAAAACTTCAGAAGACTCACACGTTCAGAGTCAAAATATCTCAGAGTCTCATTAAACCATTATGAGAAAATAAACATTCTAAGATAATCATTTTTTCATTCTAGACATAATTCCATAGATAAATGTTTCAGAATGAAAACAAATCTATCTTCAGCAATGGGTTTTGCAAAGATATCAGGCCATTGATGGTCTCTATCAATACATTTTAAGTTTAAAATTCCCTTCTGAGCATAGTAACATATAAAGTGATGTTTTATCTCAATATGTTTAGCTCTAGAATGCAAAATAAGATTCTTAGAAAAACATATAGCAGAAGTATTATCATAAAGAATAAGAATGTTACTCTCGTACATCTGAAAATCTTCTAGTTGAATTTTCCTCTAGAGCATCTGATTGCTGCATCCATAAGTTGCAATGTGTTCAGTTTCAGCAGTTAATAAAGCTATTGTTGATTGCCTTTTGCTGGACAATGAGATCAAGTTGTCTCCCAGAAACTGATAGCTTTTAGAAGTGTTATTTCTTTCAAGTCTATCTCCAGTATGTCGCTTGCGCGAAAATAAGGTGTTGGCATGATAGAAGAGTAGCCACCTTTCGTTATTTATCCCTCGGAGCAGGAAAGGAAACAATCGGAAAAACCTAACGAATAAGGGTAAGACAAGGTCATCGCAACCATTGTCTGGGTTCGGGAGTCGGTTACGCAAGGGGAAGGTATTAGCACCCCTCACGTCCGTCGTACTCGACGAGATCCACGCTTGTCGTTTACTTGGACGGGTTGGTTTTATTCTATCTACCTATCAAGGCTGGCTGAAAAAGAAAAGAAAAATGACTCGGCAAAGCGTCGCACTTTATGCCTACGTATTCTCATCAGAGAATGAGAAATCAGAGTCAACGTAGTTCGGCCTACGAAGGATTACGGGGGAAAGGGTGAAGGTTGCTCGCTAGGACGTCGCATCCTATGCCTACGTACTTCCACACTGTATGGAAGATCAGAGCAAACGTAGTTCGGGAAACTACGGGTTATCTCCTGAAAGAAGTGTTTTTTATTGTGTTTGCGATTTCAACCGCACTAGAGACTATGACCTGAGAGTGAATGCGTCGCATGTCACCCAAAGGGTACCATACTAAACATCCAATCTCAGATAGCTTAAGGCTCGTAACGTACGAAAGAAATCATTCATGATTACTGTATCTTAAACTGTTTTGAGATGAGAAGAGAACAGGCCCAACTAGGAGGGAGACTATCAAGTCCTACTGTTATCATGCCATGGATTCATCCTATGGTTGAGGTTTGAACAGGGAACTCCTAGAAGTTGTCATGCATAGGTTTCAACCTAAAAGTCTATCATCAAATCCTTATCAAAGGAAATGAGAGTCCTAAGGGATCATGTCAATGATACACCAAAACAGACAAAGCATCAGCTTAACAGTAAAATGCATGCAATGCAAGTGAGGGAGGAAATGTGTGTGGGGCTTCAGCCTCCACAAGCTCATCTCAACCTCAAGCCAGTCATGACATAACAGTAATCATACTGAAAATAAACAACCTGCTATCAAGCAATATACAGATAAAAGAAATGAAGTGCCATCTGGCAAACAAAACACATGCTTGAGAAAGAAACCATCCACCTCTAATCCTACCCTTAAAACAGAACATACTCCTGATCAAATCTAAGCAATGCCCTAAAGCAACACCTTAACCAGATCTAAGCAAAGCCCTAAAGCAAAACCCTAAATAAGAGAACTCAATCCCAGTCTTCAAGCTTCAAAACAAGCTTACCAAAGAAAGGGAGCTAAGTAGGCAGACTCATAGTGTCTTCCTCAGGAAAGCACTAGGAGGCTTATACTCAGGAATCGTATCCCATGTGGCTCAACAGCTGTGATCAGTTTACATTCCTCCTCAGGAGAAACTAAACTCACATGAAGGCTCCAACATCATTGGATACTTGAGAAATCCTACATGAACTAATGGAACTAAGTGAACAGACCCATAGGACCTTCCTCGGGAAAGTACTAGGAGACTTCCACTTAGGAATTGTATCCCATGTGGCTCAACAACTGTGATCAGTTTACGTTCCTCCTCAGGAGACACTAAACTCACAAGTTGGCTCCGACATCATTGGATACTTAAGAAATCCTAGATGAACTAATGGAACTAAGTGAACAGACCCATAGGACCTTCCTCAGGAAAGTACTAAGAGGCTTCCACTTAGGAGTTGTATCCCATGTGGCTCAACAACTGTGATCAGTTTACATTCCTCCTCAGGAGAAATTAAACTCACAAGTTGGCTCCGACATCATTGGATACTTAAGAAAGAGGTGAGAAGAGAGAATGAAAGTCATTCATAGTGCCTTCCTCAGGAAAGTACCGTGAACTTCCTTCAAACTCCAGGATCTCAAACCTCACAGACAGGGAGTAATCCCCAAGCTCTGGGTCTCTGAGTCTTGATCTTCAATCTCCTTCACCATGCTCTTCAACAAGATCCTCAAAACAAACTAAGCCCCACAACAAATTCCCCAAAATAAACCCCAGGGACAGACAAATAACCACAGAACAGTCAAAACCATCAGTCAACTTCAGAAAATACCTAAAATACTAAAGCAAGAGGGAAAAATCTAACAATCACTCACAAGGGTCTATAACATCTACCCACAACATCCCTATATGCCCCTACCCAAAGATCAACTCAAAACTCTTCAAAGAAAATGAATTACTTCACTTATGCATAACATAAACCCTAATTAGGATACCCTAATGCTAACCTAATTAAACTAATCAAATTTTAATCTAAAAATCAAGAATTAAATCCTATGGGGAACTATGATTCAATATCTAATCACACCAAAAAGAATGAATCAAAAAGACTAAGGGAAGGTCCTAAAAGAAATTCTACAAAATTGGGTATCAAACTAAACATTATAAAAGAGCTATTTAAAAGAATGATATGCTAAAAATATTAAAAGAAAAATAAAATGGAATTTTTATTTTTATTAATTTTCTAGACAAGATTATAAACCTATAGAAAAAAACAAGAATTAAAAAATAATGATTTTCCAATTTTATATGAATTTTTTAATATGCAAACAATAAAAGAAATTAAAAAATAAAAAAAGAATTAAAGGGGATGGGGGGTGTTACCAGTAAAGCACCCTAGTTGTTTTTATTAAGTGGGCCAGATCAGGGGGTGGGAATAGCACCCGTCTGGGACCACTACGCTATCTGAAATTACTTGAAAAAAATAAAAAGGAAATGATCAACACTGCGGTGCAGAAAGTAAGAGTTTAACGTTCATTTCTGGATTGGGCTCCGTGTGAGGGGTGTGGGTAGCAAGCTTCGCTGAGGCCCAAGATTCACCAATTATTTAAACGCTGCGTTTGGTTCGAGTCTTTCCCTCCGTTTTTAATTTCGAACTGGGACCGTTGGATCAGATTATCCAGTCAATGCTTTTGGACAGATCTAGTGGCTGTGGGTCATCGTCCCCAACAAGCCTCCTAGGGTTTCAGTTTTCAGTTTCATGCAAGGGATTTTCTCTCCAATCGTTCTCCCTGGTTGCTCGATGAAATTCAAAAATTTCAAAAGCAAAGATGCTCTACTCATCACCAAGAACATGGTTCTAACAATGGTTTTCATTAAAGCCTCAGGTATCTCTCAAACAGAATGCGCGAAACCTAGGGTTCCAAACTAGTTCACTGATATCAATTCTTCTAGTTCTTGATCCTAAGGGCACTAACCTGTTCTATGCACTACACTGATCATATTAACCTATAACACTTGTATTAAAGTCCAACATGCAGCTTGTTCTTGAGTCTTAAAGAAATCGGGACCTGCCATGGAACCTCATGAAAGCTCCTCTAAGTTTCAGAAAGTGATCAACCAACCTAGCATGCTAATTCTATACCTATAAACCTAACAGGAAACATATAAATAAAGAGATATAGGGAGAGTATACAACCTGTCAAATGGTAATGGTGAGTGCAGTTAGGGCTTGATTCAAGGCTTGATCTTGCTCTCAACTACTCCTCCAATGGTATACTTTCTTCTGTTTGCAATGGTTTTGGGGGAAGAGGCTTGTAGAGATCAAATCGTGCCTTGCTTGCTTTTGAAGAAACCTTGAACACCTCACTCTTTCTCTCCCTTTCTCCACTGAATTCTCCAACCTTGACCAACCTCTAATCTCACCTTGATCCACTTAATATATAACCATCCATGGAAGACTCTAGAACCCCCTAGAAAGAGCTAGAATACCATGGAAAGTCTCATGTAATGACATATTGGATATCTCATCTCATGCCTTAATGCCTTTTTATTTTGTGTTAAAAACTCCTCACAAGAGATATTGGGAGTGGAAGGAGTGAAAAACAAGCTTAGCCTTGCCTTTGGTGAAGTTTGGTCAAGTTCCTTAATATGCAAGAAACAAAATTACAAAGTAACCCCAATTTTAAGACCTCAAATCAAAAATCTATTTGAACCATTTTTTTTAAAATGATGTTGGGATTAAAAATGACATATTGGATGACCTATTTTGGATTTGTACATCTCCTAAACCAAAATTCCATTTCAACTTTTTTAACTTATAAGCCATTTTTAGGTCATTTTTACCCAATCTTGTAAATCCTTGCTACAATATTTTTCAACAACTCATGACCACTTTTCTAGGCTTAAAATCCCATTTTGAACAACTTTGATGTTTTGAGTTTTTTCATTTGAGGCTTGGAAATAGGAGATATGGCCTTTGCTTAGAATGACCTATAATCACCAAATGACCAAAATACCCCTGTCTTGTTCAAACTATAAGTTGAGTTCTACAAATCCTATCAAGGACTTCTAGTACTCTCTAGAAAGCTAAGAAGATGCTCTTCAACATTCATGTTGACCAAGAGATCATAGGAATCATCCTACTAGGGCAAAAGTTGTCTGCAAGTTGGGTGACTTTCAAGGACCCAGATTCACACACCTCAGCTGACCTGTAATTTGCCAAAACCATAACTTGAGCTATGCAACTCCTATCAAGGACTTCTACCACTCAAATTAAGGCTAAGAACAAGCTCTACAACATTCATGTTGTGGGGAAGATGAGATATCAATCACATCTTGAGCTAAAACTGCCTGGAAGATATGGATCAAATTAGGGTTTTTTCACTGACAATCCCTGGAAACCCTAACTCAAAACTTCTCAAACTCCTCAATCATGATGAGTTGGTCTAGGAATCATCTTCATAACATATCCATACATCATTCCATGATCTCATGGATCTTGGATGAGGTCTCAACCTTCTCCAAATCTTCAGTTGACCTAGGGTTGACCCAGTCAAAACCCTAATTCTACCATTCATGGTTGAATCTTCTGAATTCTTGCACAATGACCTCTCTGGGCTTCATGATGACTTTCAAGACATCTCATAGGCTTTCTCAAAGCTTCAAGTTCATTCTCAAAGTCTCAGAATCATCTGAGAGGCACCCACAACTCTCAAGCTATGAAGCACACAACCTTGGTTTCAACCAATTCCTCTGAGGATCTCTTGAACTTCCTGATGAAGGTATCAACTTTCAAACACTTAATGGGTAAATAATTGTTGGTCAAATTTTGGGGTGCAATAGTTGGCCCTATTCAAACGGCTTGAACCTGACTGGGTGAGGAGCGAACGACTCTCAGCCAATCAAGGTGCGAGACGATTGAATACCGGTAAACCCGAAAATTTGTCAACTGCTCAACTCCTCGAATACTGCAATGCTAGCTGCTCAACAACCAGCGGGAGAAATACTGAGCTGGCATCACTGTCAGTTATCCACGTTAACTTCTTCTGATATTGCCTTCAGACAACACCAAACATCGCCGCTGGAAGACTAAACCATCTGACATCGCCGTCGAACAATCAAAATACCCAACATCGCCGCTGGAGAACTAACTCTGACACCGCCGTCGGAAACGAAAGTCGCTCTAAGAGACACTCGACATCGCCGCCGTTCAAACATCGTCTCTGCTGGGGATTTAAAGAGTCTGACCTCGCCGTCAAACAAACATAATCTGACCTCGCCGCCAAATCCAAACATGATCTGACCTTGCCGTCAAAACGAACATCCAACCTCGCCGTCAAACACAAACATGATCTGACCTCGCCGTCAAAACAAACATTCAACCTCGCCGTCGAACAAACATAATCTGACCTCGCCGCCAAATCCAAACATCCAACCTCGCCGTCGAACGAACATTCAACCTCGCCGTCGAACACAACATGATCTGACCTCGCCGTCAAAACAAACATTCAACCTCGCCGTCGAACACAAACACTGAACAATTCTGACCTGGGGTTCACCCCTGGTAGATGGAACAACAGGTACACTTGCGTATTTGAAACTACTCCGCTGGGAATGAGAGACTCAACCAAGCATGCTCTAATCTGGGGTTCACCCTTAGAACCATAACGAACATCCGAATACTACTGCACACTGCCCACCGTAGAACTTCAACATCAAAGCTATATGGAACTCTGGCCCCTGGCCACTTCCAGCTTCAGCTAGAAAAGATCTTCAAGTATTTCTGAAGATAAGCATCCTTGGCCTCCAAGGATGGCAACTCTGCAGGAGGTATCTTCGACTTCAGTCTGAAGAAAATGGTCCTTGGCCTTCAAGGATACATGGATCTGCCTTCAGGAAACTCCGCCTCTGCTATAGAGTATCCGCGACTTCAGTCAGGGATATACTTCGGCCTTCAGTCTGAAAAACGAACCCTAGGTCATTCATGACCTTGGGGATAACCTTGCCTTCAGGCACCTTCGCTTCAGCTTGGGAAATCTGTGACTTCAGTCAGAGAAGTGGTATCCTGAGCCATTCATGACTCCACGGGGATTCAAACACTTTGCCTTCAGGCAAACTCCGCTTCAGCTGGAGAAACATCTTCGACTTCAGTCAGAAGAAAAACTATTCACTTGATTGCAATCAATCATCACCTCAGGACAACTGACTTGGTCTTCAGGCCAACATGGATCACTTTGCACATAAAAGCTGCATCTACAAACTTTCGAACTCTGTCTTCAGACAAACGTTGATTCATCAACAAGGAAATCTGAATCCACAGGAACATTCTGGTATCGCCTTCAGGCGTTTACGAAGTCAATCTTCAGATTAAACCTCACTGTCGGAGCCAACATATCACGCTGCTAAGGACTTCAAGAATCATCTTGAACACACAACTCCATCAGGCACCTTCAAGAACCATCCTGAACTGATAACCTTTCTGGCGACTTCATTCTGCTGGGTATTCCAGGAATCTTCCTGGGCAACTCTTGCAGGGGACGCTACTGGGGGGCTCACGAATCATCCTGAGCAAACAACTCGGGAAACTGCGCTGAGGTCTTAAGAATCATCTTAAGCATACCGCCCTGCTGAGGATTTCAAGAGTCGTCTTGAACTGCAGACTTCGCTGGGGATCTCAAAAATCATCTTGAGCGAGCGACTGTGGGAATTACACCGGGGTCTTAAGAATCATCTTAAGAAAACGACCTTGTTGGGGAGAGCGTCAGGAATCATCCTGAGCAACTGGTCTTTTGGTGGAACACCTGTAAAACAAGAATAATAATAACCTAGATCATGCGTATGATGCCTATGCTTTGGCGCTATGCCCCACACGGTAGGAATGCTATGCGTAAATGCTATGCAGTCATGCACAATGCTATGCAATCATGCAATATGATGCGATCCCATTAGCAAAATAAATGCCGAGGGGAGATCCTCCTGTCAAGGAGAAAGGACTATTCAGATAGAGGAATCATCCTGCTGAGGAGAAAAACTGCACACCAATATCAATTGGACTCCGCTTGGGGAAGTGATCTTTCGGTCGACTGCTGCAGGGAAAACAACTTTAGTTGATTGCTGCAGGGGAGCGAAGCTCTACGAGAACTTGGACCTGCTGATATTAATCGCGAGAATAAACTGCGCAGCCGTCTCGGCTACTCTTTTGGGATGACAACTCTGTGGGGAAACAACTCCAGCTGCTCCACGCTCCACCGGGGAAAAACTAATCATGATCTGATCAACTTCCAAGGACTCGACTCTCTTGGACATCTGCAAACTCGGCTGAGGAAGGAGAAATCATTCTGCTTCGCTGGAGAGAGTGCGACTCTGGGGAAATACAGCATCAGCTGTTCAATGCTCTGCTAGGGAAAATCCACTCATGGTCCCAACTGCTTTCGAGGGTTCGGCTCTTGGGGGTTAGCGGACTCAGCCGGGGAGAGAGAAATCATTCTACTTCAGCGGGAGAGTACGACTCTGATGAGGAGCTTCGATTTCACTGGGGAAGAAAGAATCATCTGACTTCGAGGGAAAATACAACTCTGCAGAGGAATACAACATCAGTTGTTCCAACACTCTACTGGGGAAGGAGAAGTCATTCTACTTCGGGAGAGAATACGACTCTGGTGGGGGATCTCAATTCCACTGGAGACTTCAGTATGGCACCATCAGTTACTGCATCCTTCGGCATACGAACAGCTTCCTACGAGACCTGCACTTGTGACCCGGTGCTGGGGGAGACACCTGCTTCGGCGACTTTACTGGGGAAAACACGAGCTTCGGCACCCGAACATTTCTACGAAATCTGCACTTGTGACCCGGTGCTGGGGAGAGAAGACATCATTCTTCGGTGCTTGACTCAGCTGATGAGGTGGCGTTCCTTCGGGATGCGTCTGCTTGGGGAAGAGAACCATCTCTGCCTGGGGAGACATATCAATGCTCACTATCCTGCGTTCAGATTTTGTGGAGGAGAGACTACTGAACTCTGCTGGAGAAGGAGGATTTGCCCTGCTTCGGGGATGCGCACGGCACATCTTCTGGAAGGCGCTACACCTGCAACAACACAAACAAACAGACAAGATACCCTCCTCAAAGGGCCTATCCAGGTTATTATCTTGTGACAATATCCGGGTAATTAATTGTTTCAACAATCAATGGGCCTAGGCCCGTAAGTTTATGTATGCGCATTTTATCAAAAAACATCGGCGTTTTTATTCGTAAACAAAACAGATAAATGCTAAATAGGCAAGCAGAATTGCTGAATAATATGCATTTTATTGATGGTGACCCCTGAATGGGCAAAACGTTTTACAACAGAGGCAAGCTCCTGGAATGAGGAAACCGCGCAAAAATAAAACATAAATATACATCAGTATATACAAATGTTGGCAACGAGGCATAGACGAACACCATGAGTTGATCCCTCTAAGACCCACTCGACTTCGATACTTCTCCGACGCTTCAGCTTCGGAAGAGATTGATTCAGATAAACGGCCCTCAGGTCCTCCAAACCACTAAACAGTGAAAGTCCACACGCGGAACGCAGTCATTTGCTTATCCAAATCCCTAACTTTTGCGTGAACCGCCCTTTACGGGTTTTCAGTTCACCGGGATACCCTTTCTTGCCGAAGCCGCCCAGTGTAGGTTTTCGACTTCGCGGGTGTACATTTTTTCAATATATCCCTAATTTTTGCCCGAACCTTTTATTCTGTTTTTGGTTCGCCGGGATGCCCCTTTTTTGCCTGGACTCTTTCTTTTTTGTCCAGCGGGTCTCTTTCAAGCAAAGTATTTTTTTAACTGCGTCCGCGTTCACCGGGGATGCAAAATCTTCACCATCCATCGTGGATAACAACAAAGCTCCTCCCGAGAAGACCTTGCTGACGACATACGGCCCTTCATAATTCGGAGTCCACTTGCCCCGGTGATCGGAGTGTGGAGGAAGAATCTTCTTCAGGACGAGATCACCCGTCTGAAAGCTTCTAGGACGCACCTTCTTATCATAAGCTTTCTTCATTCGGCTTTGGTACAGGCGACCAAATGCAATCGATGCTAACCTCTTCTCGTCCATCAGGCTGAGTTGGTTCAAACGATTCGTAATCCATTCTGCCTCGTCGAGTTTTACATCAACCAAAACTCGCAAAGACGGGATCTCCACTTCTAACGGTAGGACAACTTCCATACCGTACACCAAGGAGAAAGGAGTTGCCCCGGTCGACATACGCACCGCCGTACGATAACCGTGCAAGGAAAACGGCAACATCTCGTGCCAATCTTTGTACGTCACAACCATCTTCTGAACAATCTTCTTTATGTTCTTGTTGGCGGCTTCGACGGCGCCATTCATCTTCGGCCGGTAAGGAGATGAGTTGTGGTGTTCAATCTTGAAGCTCTGGCACAGCTCCTTCATCATCTTGTTATTCAAATTCGAACCATTATCAGTAATGATTCGCTCGGGAACTCCATAGCGACAGACGATGTCCTTCTTTATGAATTTAGCTACCACCTGCTTGGTCACATTAGCGTACGAGGCTGCCTCCACCCATTTGGTGAAGTAGTCGATAGCTACCAGAATGAAACGATGACCATTGGATGCAGTGGGCTCGATCTTGCCTATCATGTCGATGCCCCACATGGAGAACGGCCAAGGGGAGGACATGACATTCAATGGGCACGGCGGTACATGAACTTTGTCAGCATAAATCTGGCATTTATGACATTTCTTCGCGAATCTGAAGCAATCCGACTCTATAGTCAGCCAGTAATACCCTGCTCTTAGGATCTTTCTCGTCATGGCATGCCCGCCGGCGTGCGTACCAAATGTGCCCTCATGGACTTCTTCCATGAGCATACTTGCCTCTTTCTCATCTACACATCTGAGTAGCACGAGATCGTGGTTTCTCTTATACAACACTCCATCAGGATTAAGATAAAAGTTTCCAGACAGCCTCCTCAGAGTCTTCTTATCCTGGGTTGACGCACCCACAGGATACTCCTTAGTCGTAAGGAAGGTCTGGATGTCGTGGAACCATGGCTTGCCGTCGGTGGCATCCTCGATTGCAAAGACAAATTCCGGTCTGTCAAGACGCGAAAGCACAATTCTTGGAGCCTCATTCCAAAAATTGACTTTGTACATTGAAGCCAACGTGGCTAAGGCATCAGCCATCTGATTTTCAGCCCTGGGTACATGATGAAGTTCCACTCGATCGAAGAAAGGAAGCAGCCTCCTGGCATAATTCATGTACGGCACCAAATTCGCTTGACGAGTTTCCCACTCCCCTTTAATCTGATTGATTACAAGCGTTGAGTCACCATATACGTCTAGATTCTTGATTCTCAAATCAATTGCCTCTTCTAGACCCATAATACATGCTTCATACTCTGCTTCATTGTTGGTAACTGGAAACGTCAGTCTCGCAGTAAACGGGATGTGGGATCCGTGAGGAGTCGTGATGATAGCCCCGATACCACTTCCATAGGAATTAACCGCTCCGTCGAATATCAACTTCCACTGAGACTTCCTATCTGGTCCCTCATCGGGAAATGGCTCATCGCAATCCTTCGCTTTGAGAAACATAATATCCTCGTCAGGGAATTCGAACTTCATCGGCTGGTAGTCTTCGATTGGCTGTTCGGCAAGGTAATCAGACAATACGCTCCCCTTAATGGCTTTCTGGGAGACATACTGAATATCATATTTTGTTAACACCATTTTCCCTCTGGCAATCCTGCCCGAAAGAGCCTGCTTCTCGAAGACGTACTTGATCGGATCCATCTTCGAAATTAGCATAGTGGTGTGATTGAGCATATACTGTCGTAGACGTTTGGCAGCCCAAGCTAATGCACAACACGTCTTCTCCAGCATCGAGTATCGAGATTCACACTCAGTGAACTTTTTACTCAAATAATAAATGGCATGCTCTTTTCTGCCCGTCTCGTCGTGCTGACCGAGAACACACCCCATACTATTCTCCAGAACCGTCAGGTACATGATTAATGGTCGTCCAGCCACTGGGGGTATCAAGATTGGAGGTTCTTGAAGATACTGCTTTATTTTGTCGAATGCCTTCTGGCAGTCCTCATTCCAAGTAATCGCCTGATCTTTCTTTAAAAGTTTGAACATCGGTTCACAGGTGGCCGTGAGCTGAGAGATAAACCTCGCAATGTAGTTTATTCGGCCCAAGAAACCACGAACTTCTTTTTCTGTTTTCGGCGCTGGCATTTCCTGAATAGCTTTTATTTTCGCAGGATCAACTTCGATACCTCGTTCACTAACGATAAACCCCAATAGCTTTCCTGACCGCACTCCGAAAGTGCACTTGTTAGGATTCAGCCTCAGCCTGAATTTCCTAAGCCTCTCAAAAAGCTTCAATAAGTTGACCAGATGCTCTTCCTCCATTTGGGACTTTGCAATCATGTCATCAACATAGACCTCGATCTCATGATGAATCATATCATGAAACAAAGTTACCATTGCTCGTTGGTAAGTGGCCCCTGCGTTCTTCAGACCGAAGGGCATTACCTTATAGCAAAATGTTCCCCAGGGGGTGATAAACGTCGTTTTCTCCATGTCCTCCGGTGCCATCTTAATCTGATTGTAACCGGAGAAGCCATCCATGAACGAAAACACGGAAAACTGGGCTGTGTTGTCGACCAACACATCGATATGAGGCAACGGGAAATCATCCTTAGGGCTCGCCCTATTCAAATCCCCATAATCGACGCACATGCGTACCTTACCGTCCTTCTTCGGTACAGGCACTATGTTGGCGACCCACGGAGGGTAAGTGGTAACGGCTAGAAATCCTGCGTCCAACTGCTTCTGGACCTCTTCTTTGATTTTTACAGCCATATCTGGTCTCGTCCTCCTAAGCTTCTGCTTGACTGGAGGGCAATCCTCTCGCAACGGTAAGCGATGAACCACGATGTCTGTGTCAAGTCCGGGCATATCCTCGTATGACCAAGCAAAGACGTCACTATACTCTCGAAGCATCTCGACCAGTCTGTGCTTGACATCATTCTGCAGCGCAACCCCTACTCTGACATTTCTGACGAGCTCTTCAGAACCCAGATTTACGATCTCAATATCCTCCTCGTGAGGTAGAATAACCTTTTCCTCTTGTCTCAACAAGCGGGCCAATTCTTCCGGAAGGTCTTCGTCTTCGTCAATCTCATCCTCGGCTTGATATATCGGGCAACCGAAGTCGTAGTGAGCCGTAGAGGGTCCAGAGTCGATGTCGTCTGTTATGTGGATCCTGCAATAACAAGGGTTAAGTTTAAAGCAAGCATATGCAGGTTAGCACAAACCTCGTTGCCACTTTGCTGTTTTTCGAAATAAACATAAAACAGGAATAACAGAGAACACAATATTTGAGTACGAAGAAAACGCCTTTTATTTATTAACAAAATGCATGTACATAATCCAACAAGGCCCTGACAATAAAACCACTATGCCCCGGGCAGGACATAGGGTTGTACAAAGATTGTAAAAAGCAAATCATTACTCTTCACTTGTCAGCTGGATAATCTCCTTGATGGTCCAATTGTTGAGGCGCTCGCCCGGCCTGCTTGGCTGAATCCAGGCGTCAAGATCACAATCGCTATCCCTGTTGTCCTCAGACGCTGCGTTGATGCTTTCGAAAATCACTCCGCCTTTGGTAAATAGGATCGGCCCCTTCCCACGAGACGAGCTGCTAGACGAAGAAGATGAAGCTTCAGCTTCAGGAGAATACCCCAATCCAAACTTATCCTGCTTGATTGGTATATCCAAAACATGCCCCCAGCCTGGGGTGGAACCGGCTTCGACGACGGCCCGAGCTTCTCTGAACGAGGAGAGATTCATCTCTTGCTTCTCCATGACGACAGGAGCTACTTCTTTCACCTTGACGGTTTCAAATGCTTGGCAGAGAGTTTCATGGATCTCGCCATCCATTTCAACATATTTAAAGGATGACAAGTGACTCACCATAATGTCCTCCTCACCACAGACGGTTACTATGCTGCCCCCGACAACATATTTGAGCTTTTGATGCAGCGTGGACGTCACGACACCAGCAGCATGGATCCATGGCCGACCTAAGAGGCAACTGTAGGCAGGCATGATATCCATGATATAGAAAACCGTATTGAACGTCTTCGGACCAACTTGAATCGGCAGGGTCAACTCTCCGAAAACGTGGCGCTTAGTTCCATCAAAGGCTTTCACTACCAGATCACTGGGCGTGCAAAGCAATCCACGGGTATCCAATTTCATTAATGCCTTTTTCGGAAGCACATTAAGCGACGAACCCGTATCCACCAGGACATGCGACATGATAGTGCCTCTGCACTCTATTGAGACGTGCAAGGCGCTGTTGTGATCTCTCCCTTTAGGAGTCAGCTCTAAATCTGTGAATCCCAGCCCATTACCAGCATTGACATGGGCTACCACCTCTTCTAGCTGATTTACTGATATCTCCTGCGGCACGTAGGCAGCGTTCAATACCTTCAGTAATGTGTTGCGGTGCGCTTCAGAACACAGCAACAAGTTAAGAATAGAGATCTTTGACGGAGTCTGATGAAGATGATCTACAATCTTGTAGTCGCTCTTCTTGATTAATCGCATGAACTCTTCAGCATCTTTAACTAGCAAATCCTTTTCTGCCCCACAAGGGACCTCTTCAACGGCTTTGCTTTTACCTTTATCCACAGCATCAGCTCGGACTACTTTCTCTGCTGCAACCTCTGCTGGCGTGAACACTCTTCCGCTTCGAGTGATACCACTGACTCCGGCAAGATTCTGCACAGTCGATCCGTATGGCTCAAGCTCTAACTTCTAACCATTGCAATAGACTTCGGCGCCATAATGCCATGGAACAGCGTTAGTGCTTTCGAATGGGATTGGCCCAGCCCTGGTGATGGTGATAGTAGGCGGTCGGGGCGCAGAAATAGTAATGGGGTGACGAGGAATAGTAATGGTAGCAACTTCATCTGCCTGCTTTAGCACGACCTCCCCTGATACACTTTCAACGCTACGGCTGAACTGCAAAATACCCTAAGACATCAGACTTTGGATACCTTCTACCAGCTGCTCACACCCATCAGGAAGTGTAGCACAAGCCATACAGAACTCTCCGCATCCAGGAAAGAAGCCCTTCTTCAGCAACTTAGCCTTGACAAAATTAAGCGGCGTCTTCAAATCTTTGACATCAGTCAGCAAGTCTGAACTCTCCTCGGTGATAACGGCATTCACTCCGCCCCTCCTATGATGAGGCATAGGGTTCTTGGTAACGTTGGGCACGTTATCAGAAAAGTTAATGACCTTGGCGTCCATCAAGTCCTGCACTTTGTGCTTAAAAGCTTTACAATTCTCAATCGTATGGCCTGGTGCCCCAGTGTGGAAATCAGAAGTAGCATTGGCGTCATACCCCGGCGGTGGTGCCCCTGTCAAGGGAGCCAACGTCCTTTTTTGAACTAGCTGAAGCTGGAGCAAAGTTTGCAGAAGCTGCGCATATGACATAGGTGGAGTTTCAAAATGACGATTTGCCAGAGGAGCCCGATTCTGATACTTCCTATACCCCTGCTGATTCTGCTGCTGAGGCTGCTGTTGCTGCTGCGGTGGAGCAGCTGGGATATCTATGCTAGCAATCTGCTGTTGAGGGCCCTTGCCCCTTCTCCGAGCATTAGTGACAGCATTTGCATCCCCTTCTCGACGCTTGCCCGCGTAAGGTTTCTTACTACCTCCTCCAGCTGAGGATGATTCGCCTTGAATTTTTCCAATCTTTATACCGTTCTCGACATGCTCGCCCATAGTGATGAGAGCCGAGAATGTCCCAGACATGCCACTGACCAGCTTTTCATAGTAGATTCCAGGAAGGGTAGCCACGAACATTTGCACTAGCTCACGCTCAACCATCGGCGGTTGAACCCGAGCAGCCAATTCACGCCACCGCTGGGCGTATTCTTTAAAGCTTTCATTGTTCCGCTGTGAGAGATTCTGAAGCTGGACTCGGTTGGGGGCCAAGTCGCTGTTGTATTGATAATGGAGGACGAACGATTCAGCGAGGTCTTTCCAGGTGCGTACAGTAGCGGGCTCCAGGCCCATATACCATTCGAGTGATGGACCAGAAAGACTATCTTGGAAGAAGTGCATCAGCAACTTCTCATCGTCAGAATAGGCAGACATCTTTCTATAATAAGATCGAAGGTGAACCCGGGGGCAAGTAGTACCCTTATACTTCTCAAAGACAGGCACCTTGAACTTATGAGGTACCTTGAAATCAGCGATCAACCCGAGCTTGGACATATCAACGCCTAATGTATTCTGATTTTCAATGTCTCTCATCTTGTCTTCCAGCGCTTTGAACCTGAGTCGAGCTTCAGCATTCAACTCTGCATCTACACCTCTCTGAGAAAATACGTCGTCCTGATGGTCCTCAAGCCACGGTTGAGGCACCAACAGATTTCCGACACCAGCATTGCCGTTGACCGGCCCTATGTTAACATTGGCTCCCAGACTACCATTGCCGACGCCTGCCGCATTGAGTCCGATATTAGTCATCAGATTGCCATTAGCACTGCCGTTGCCCCCGGCAACAGGAACAACATTCTGTGGAGCATCCACTGGAGGAGGAGTGGGCACAGCCCCGCCGTGCAGTATGCCATTACTGTCAACCCTGGAGATCAAAGGTTGAACCAAAGTACGAAGCTGGTCCTGACCATTAGCGACCACCTGCATCAGTTCCATAAAACGATCCATCCGTTCACGGAGCTCTTGAACATCTGACTGCACCTGATCCATGATCCTAGTCTGATTGGCTCGAGTTGAGTAACGGTGAATGAGTCTTTGATCAATCCTGGAGATCGAAAGCAGCTCGGAACCTGTGAACCTGAAAAACCTGTCAACATTAAAGGTTAGGAAAAGCCACAAAATGTATGTCATGCAAAATGCTTCATGCAGATGTATGCGTGTGTCTGTGTGCTTGGGAGATTTCCCCCGATCCTGGCGCCTTAGTACCAGTGCTGACAATAATAAGGAGGGGAATCTGGGCCCAATCATAGAAACAACAATCTCTCATATACACAGGACCAGCGATAACCAACTCCGACACATCAGGGATCGAGAACTCGTACGTAACAGTCTTTCTGAGAGAGGCTGTAGTAATACAATAAGAGGCGAGAGATCCTAGATCGGGGAAACGGTACCTGTCACAGACACACGTCAATGGAATGTGAATGATCATGAAAACTAATGCAAGATGCAGGCATGCAACAATATATCCAGGTGGCTGCTGTGGAGATTCGGTATCAACAATCACTGATGAGAAGAAAACCCCGGCGTAAAACCACTGATCTGATCTGCTGAGAATAACCATCTGATAGGACCAAGATCAAAATTTTGTTCTGCCGAGAACAAATGTCTGGTAACAAGGACCCCGGGTGTATGATCAGAAAACGTCCGCTGATGAAGTCTTCAGACCCCAAATCAAAAATCTGCCCTCTCAAGAACAAACGTACAGCTGCTGATGAGATCTTCAGACCCCACTCAAAATCTGCCCTATCAAGAACAACAACTGCTGATGAGATCTTCAGACCCCAAAATCTGCTCTATCCGGAACAAACTACTGACAACAATACTCTGATCGAAACCTGCTCTATCAGGAACAGACATACACCCGATGATAAAATCCTCTGATCAAAAACTTGCTTTGTCAAGAACAGTCAAATCTGCCACCGAGAACCCTGGTACCAACATAACTGATTCACTGTCAAGAAAACCGGGTGATCTGAAGGTCAAAGTTTCCTGCAATATCCCAATCCCACTCACAGGTATGGACCTAATCCACGGACAAAGGTACGGCATCCTATGCGGTCATCAGCGTCACAGACTTTCATGAGTGACGATACGATTCCCAGAAGGAGTGGCATCATCAAGTCATGAAGAGGCCTCACTTAGCTGACTTCCAAATGATCGGTCCCCAGAGTCGACAATCCTCACGTCTGGACTCCCCTCAGATCCTCAGGACCGGAAAGGAGCACCTCTGTAAGAATCTCGTTTGAGCGCAGATTTTCGTAGGGAATTGTGCCTGCTCAGCAGACAAGTTCGTCTACTACTTCTCCGCAACTATATCTAGGTGTATAGTCAAGCCCAGGTCCGGCTTCTCACTCATAGTAACATCCCTCTCCCACAGCAGCACAGATAATCATATCAAACTGGAAATAAAATGCGGGAAATAAAATGCGGGAGGTAAAAATGCGATAAATAAACGCAACCCAACAAACATACAAGCGCTAGGATTGATTCTCATAGGGAACCGAAGAACCAGAGATTCTGGGTTCGGTCCCCAGCAGAGTCGCCAGCTGGCGCTTGCGCGAAAATAAGGTGCCGGCATGACAGAAGAGTCGCCACCTTTCGTTATTTATCCCTCGGAGCGGGAAAGGAAACGATCGGAAAAACCTAACGAATAAGGGTAAGACAAGGTCATCGCAACCATTGTCTGGGTTCGGGAGTCGGTTACGCAAGGGGAAGGTATTAGCACCCCTCACGTCCGTCGTACTCGACGGGATCCACGCTTGTCGTTTACTTGGACGGGTTGGTTTTATTCTATCTACCTATCAAGGCTGGCTGAAAAAGAAAAGAAAAATAACTCGGCAAAGCGTCGCAGTTTATGCCTACGTATTCTCATCAGAGAATGAGAAATCAGAGTCAACGTAGTTCGGCCTACGAAGGATTACGGGGGAAAGGGTGAAGGTTGCTCGCTAGGACGTCGCATCTTATGCCTACGTACTTCCACACTGTATGGAAGATCAGAGCAAACGTAGTTCGGGAAACTACGGGTTATCTCCTGAAAGAAGTGTTTTTTATTGTGTTTGCGATTTCAACCGCACTAGAGACTATGACCTGAGAGTGAATGCGTCGCATGTCACCCAAAGGGTACCATACTAAACATCCAATCTCAGATAGCTTAAGGCTCGTAATGTACGAAAGAAATCATTCATGATTACTGTATCTTAAACTGTTTTGAGATGAGAAGAGAACAGACCCAACTAGGAGGGAGACTATCAAGTCCTACTGTTATCATGCCATGGATTCATCCTATGGTTGAGGTTTGAACAGGGAACTCCTAGAAGTTGTCATGCATAGGTTTCAACCTAAAAGTCTATCATCAAATCCTTATCAAAGGAAATGAGAGTCCTAAGGGATCATGTCAATGATACACCAAAACAGACAAAGCATCAGCTTAACAGTAAAATGCATGCAATGCAAGTGAGGGAGGAAATGTGTGTGGGGCTTCAGCCTCCACAAGCTCATCTCAACCTCAAGCCAGTCATGACATAACAGTAATCATACTGAAAATAAACAACCTGCTATCAAGCAATATACAGATAAAAGAAATGAAGTGCCATCTGGCAAACAAAACACATGCTTGAGAAAGAAACCATCCACCTCTAATCCTACCCTTAAAACAGAACATACTCCTGATCAAATCTAAGCAATGCCCTAAAGCAACACCTTAACCAGATCTAAGCAAAGCCCTAAAGCAAAACCCTAAATAAGAGAACTCAATCCCAGTCTTCAAGCTTCAAAACAAGCTTACCAAAGAAAGGGAGCTAAGTAGGCAGACTCATAGTGTCTTCCTCAGGAAAGCACTAGGAGGCTTATACTCAGGAATCGTATCCCATGTGGCTCAACAACTGTGATCATTTTACATTCCTCCTCAGGAGAAACTAAACTCACATGAAGGCTCCAACATCATTGGATACTTGAGAAATCCTACATGAACTAATGGAACTAAGTGAACAGACCCATAGGACCTTCCTCAGGAAAGTACTAGGAGACTTCCACTTAGGAATTGTATCCCATGTGGCTCAACAACTGTGATCAGTTTACGTTCCTCCTCAGGAGACACTAAACTCACAAGTTGGCTCCGACATCATTGGATACTTAAGAAATCCTAGATGAACTAATGGAACTAAGTGAACAGACCCATAGGACCTTCCTCAGGAAAGTACTAAGAGGCTTCTACTTAGGAGTTGTATCCCATGTGGCTCAACAACTGTGATCAGTTTACATTCCTCCTCAGGAGAAATTAAACTCACAAGTTGGCTCCGACATCATTGGATACTTAAGAAAGAGGTGAGAAGAGAGAATGAAAGTCATTCATAGTGCCTTCCTCAGGAAAGTACCATGAACTTCCTTCAAACTCCAGGATCTCAAACCTCACAGACAGGGAGTAATCCCCAAGCTCTGGGTCTCTGAGTCTTGATCTTCAATCTCCTTCACCATGCTCTTCAACAAGATCCTCAAAACAAACTAAGCCCCACAACAAATTCCCCAAAATAAACCCCAGGGACAGACAAATAACCACAGAACAGTCAAAACCATCAGTCAACTTCAGAAAATACCTAAAAATACTAAAGCAAGAGGGAAAAATCTAACAATCACTCACAAGGGTCTATAACATCTACCCACAACATCCCTATATGCCCCTACCCAAAGATCAACTAAAAACTCTTCAAAGAAAATGAATTACTTCACTTATGCATAACATAAACCCTAATTAGGATACCCTAAATCTAACCTAATTAAACTAATCAAATTTTAATCTAAAAATCAAGAATTAAATCCTATGGGGAACTATGATTCAATATCTAATCACACCAAAAAGAATGAATCAAAAAGACTAAGGGAAGGTCCTAAAAGAAATTCTACAAATTTGGGTATCAAACTAAACATTATAAAAGAGCTATTTAAAAGAATGATATGCTAAAAATATTAAAAGAAAAATAAAATGGAATTTTTATTTTTATTAATTTTCTAGACAAGATTATAAACCTATAGAAAAAAACAAGAATTAAAAAATAATGATTTTCCAATTTTATATGAATTTTTTAATATGCAAACAATAAAAGAAATTAAAAAATAAAAAAAGAATTAAAGGGGATGGGGGGTGTTACCAGTAAAGCACCCTAGTTGTTTTTATTAAGTGGGCCAGATCAGGGGGTGGGAATAGCACGCGTCTGGGACCACTACGCTATCTGAAATTACTTGAAAAAAATAAAAAGGAAATGATCAACACTGCGGTGCAGAAAGTAAGAGTTTAACGTTCATTTCTGGATTGGGCTCCGTGTGAGGGGTGTGGGTAGCAAGCTTCGCTGAGGCCCAAGATTCACCAATTATTTAAACGCTGCGTTTGGTTCGAGTCTTTCCCTCCGTTTTTAATTTCGAACTGGGACCGTTGGATCAGATTATCCAGTCAATGCTTTTGGACAGATCTAGTGGCTGTGGGTCATCGTCCCCAACAAGCCTCCTAGGGTTTCAGTTTTCAGTTTCATGCAAGGGATTTTCTCTCCAATCGTTCTCCCTGGTTGCTCGATGAAATTCAAAAATTTCAAAAGCAAAGATGCTCTACTCATCACCAAGAACATGGTTCTAACAATGGTTTTCATTAAAGCCTCAGGTATCTCTCAAACAGAATGCGCGAAACCTAGGGTTCCAAACTAGTTCACTGATATCAATTCTTCTAGTTCTTGATCCTAAGGGCACTAACCTGTTCTATGCACTACACTGATCATATTAACCTATAACACTTGTATTAAAGTGCAACATGCAGCTTGTTCTCGAGTCTTAAAGAAATCAGGACCTGCCATGGAACCTCATGAAAGCTCCTCTAAGTTTCAGAAAGTGATCAACCAACCTAGCATGCTAATTCTATACCTATAAACCTAACATGAAACATATAAATAAAGAGATATAGGGAGAGTATACAACCTGTCAAATGGTAATGGTGAGTGCAGTTAGGGCTTGATTCAAGGCTTGATCTTGCTCTCAACTACTCCTCCAATGGTATACTTTCTTCTGTTTGCAATGGTTTTGGGGGAAGAGGCTTGTAGAGATCAAATCGTGCCTTGCTTGCTTTTGAAGAAACCTTGAACACCTCACTCTTTCTCTCCCTTTCTCCACTGAATTCTCCAACCTTGACCAACCTCTAATCTCACCTTGATCCACTTAATATATAACCATCCATGGAAGACTCTAGAACCCCCTAGAAAGAGCTAGAATACCATGGAAAGTCTCATGTAATGACATATTGGATATCTCATCTCATGCCTTAATGCCTTTTTATTTTGTGTTAAAAACTCCTCACAAGAGATATTGGGAGTGGAAGGAGTGAAAAACAAGCTTAGCCTTGCCTTTGGTGAAGTTTGGTCAAGTTCCTTAATATGCAAGAAACAAAATTACAAAGCAACCCCAATTTTAAGACCTCAAATCAAAAATCTATTTGAACCATTTTTTTTTAAAATGATGTTGGGATTCAAAATGACATATTGTATGACCTATTTTGGATTTGTACATCTCCTAAACCAAAATTCCATTTCAACTTTTTTAACTTATAAGCCATTTTTAGGTCATTTTTACCCAATCTTGTAAATCCTTGCTACAAGCTTTTTCAACAACTCATTACCAATTTTCTAGGCTTAAAATCCCATTTTGAACAACTTTGATGTTTTGAGTTTTTTCATTTGAGGCTTGGAAATAGGAGATATGGCCTTTGCTTAGAATGACCTATAATCACCAAATGACCAAAATACCCCTGTCTTGTTCAAACCATAAGTTGAGTTCTACAAATCCTATCAAGTACTTATAGTACTCTCTAGAAAGCTAAGAAGATGCTCTTAAACATTCATGTTGACCAAGAGATCATAGGAATCATCCTACTAGGGAAAAAGTTGTCTGCAAGTTGGGTGACTTTCAAGGACCCAGATTCACACACCTCAGCTGACCTGTAATTTGCCAAAACCATAACTTGAGCTCTGCAACTCCTATCAAGGACTTCTACCACTCAAATTAAGGATAAGAACAAGCTCTACAACATTCATGTTATGGGGAAGATGAGATATCAATCACATCTTGAGCTAAAACTGCCTGGAAGATAGGGATTAAGTTAGGGTTTTTTCACTGACAATCCTTGGAAACCCTAACTCAAAACTTCTCAAACTCCTCAATCATGATGAGTTGGTCTAGGAATCATCTTCATAACATCTCCATACATCATTCCATGATCTCATGGCTCTTGGATGAGGTCTCAACCTTCTCCAAATCTTCAGTTGACCTAGGGTTGACCTAGTCAAAACCCTAATTCTACCATTCATGGTTGAATCTTCTGAATTCTTGCACAATGACCTCTTTGGGCTTCATGATGACTTTCAAGTCATCTCATAGGCTTTCTCAAAGCTTCAAGTTCATTCTCAAAGTCTCAGAATCATCTGAGAGGCACCCACAACTTTCAAGCTATGAAGCACACAACCTTGGTTTCAACCAATTCCTCTGAGGATCTCTTGAACTTCCAGATGAAGGTATCAACTTTAAAACACTTAATGGGTAAATAATTGTTGGTCAAATTTTGGGGTGCAACACAGTATAATCAACATCATAATAGCCAACAAGCTTGTACTCTTTATATTTTTTATAACACAAGCCAAGATTCATAGTACCTTTCAGCTACCTGGAGATCCTCTTAACATCGGTTAAGTGGGATTCTCTAGGATCTGATTAGAAGCGAGCGCGCAAACATACACTAAAGAAAATGTCAGGTTTTTAAGCAGTTAAGTATAGGAGAGAACCAAACATAGCTCTGTATACCTTTTGCTCTACCTTGCCACTTACCTCATCCTTCTCAGGAATACATGTAAGATGCATATGAGTCTTTGAAGTCTTGCATTCTGACATGTCAAACTCTTCAGAAGTTCTCTAGTGTAATTACTTTGGTGGATGTAGGTTCTTTCTAGACTTTGATTGATCTAAATCCCCAGAAAGAACTTGAGTTCTCCCATTAGACTCATCTCAAATTCTATTTGCATGGAATTAGATAATTCCTTGCACAAAGTAGCATTAGCATAACCAAATATGATATCATCAACATAAATTTGAGCAACAAGAATATCATTTTTTGAATGTCTTATAGAGCAGAGTTGTATCAACCTTCCTTCTGGTGAAATAATTTTTTCAAAGAAAATTGCTTAGTCTTTCATACCATGCTCTAGGAGTGTGTTTTAGACTATAAAACTATTTCTTATGCTTGAAAACAAAATCTAGGTTTTTAAGATTTTCAAAACCAGGAGGTTGGTGTACATACACTTCTTCAATTATGTAACTATTCAAAAATGCACTCTTAACATCCATCTGATACAAGATGATGTGATGATTAACAAAAAAGGAAATTAAGAGATAAATAGACTCTAGACTTGCAACTGGCGTAAAGGTTTCGGTATAGTCAATCTCTTTTTACTAACTATAGCCTTGTTCAAACAGACAAGATGTATTTCTTACTACCTCTCCTTGTTCATTCAGCTTATTTATGAAAACCCACTTTGATCTAATGACACAAGTTCCTTTTGGTCTAGGGATAAGAGTCCACACATCATTTATGGAGAATTGGTTCAACTCTTCTTGCATAGCCAGAATCCACTTGGTGTCTAGATGGGATTCATCAATAGATGTAGGCTCTATGAGGGACACCAAACCCAAAAAGCATCTCTTCATAAGGTTTAAATGAGGATCTGGTTCTAACAGGTTCATTCTTATCACCCAAAATCAATTCTTTAGAGTGTGAGAATCTTTGTTTTGTCTTCCCCAGAGGAGTCTAAACTTCAATAGCTTCAGGTTGAGCAGTCTCAGAGTCTTTTGTCTTAGCATCTTTTGCTTCTGAAGTTTTACCTTCAAAGCCTGAATAGGTGATCTCCACATTTGTAAACTTTTTAAGTAGCTTTGACTTTTCAGCGTCAAGCTTATCATCGAATATAACATAAATTGATTTCTCAAAAATTCGTGTTTCTGTGTTTTATACTCTATAGCCCTTACAGTGTTTAGAGTATCCTAACATGATACACTTTTATGTTTTAGAATCAAACTTGTTTAGATTGTCTTTAGTGTTCAACATAAAAAAATCACAACCAAAAGGATGATAAATAAGATGTTAGGTTTTTTGTTCTTCCATAATTCATAAGGAGTCTTACCCAGAATAGGTCTTATAAAGATCTTGTTTAAATCTAACACGTTGTATTGACTGCCTCTGCCGAAAAGTACTTAGCCATATTAGTCTCATTTGTCATGGTTCTTTCCATCTCTTGCGAAGTCCTATTCTTCCTCTCTACAACTCCATTTTGTTGTGGAGCCCTTGGGAAGCAGAAATCATGGTAAATTCCACTCTCATCAAAGAGTTTCTCAAAGTATTTGTTTTCAAATTCTCCATGATGATCATTTCTGACTTTAAGAATTCTAAAGTCTTTCTCATTTTGCACTTGATAATAGAAGGTAGAAAATACACAATGTGACTCATCCTTGTGTTTTAGAAACTTAACCCATGTCCATATGCTGTAGCCGTCTATAATGACTAGTCTATACTTCTTACCAATGATAGAATCAATTTTCACTAGTCCAAAAAGATCAATGTGTAGAAATTCCAATGGTCTGGAGGTAGAAAAAACATTTTTATCTTTGGAAGATGTTTTTGAAAACTTGCATTTCTGATATGCTTCACAAAGAGCATCTAAAGCGAACTTCATCTTAGGAAGGCATCTAACTAAATCAAGCATATTTAGATGAGAAATACTCCTCATGCTAACATGGCCCAATGGTCTATGCCACATCCATTTCTCTTCATTTACTAACATAAGACATTATACAGTCTGGCTTTTTAGATCAAAAAGTCTAATCTTGTAAATGTTGTTTTTCCTCTTTCCATTGAAAAGAACTGAGCCATCCTTTTGACTGACATATTTGGAGGACTTTTGATTGAAGATTACATCGTAACCATTGTCACTTAATTGACTTACGGAAAATAAGTTATGCATTAATACTTCAACTAATAAAAAATTAGTAATAGAGGGGATAAAGTCATTACCAACTATTTTGGAGCCAATGATCTTCCCTTTTTAATCACCTCCGAAATTGAAGTTTCCTTAAGGCTTTGGAACACATGCCTTCTTCCCGTCATGTGCCGCATGCATCCAAAGTTCATGTACCATGAGTGGTGTCTTAACTCTACTGCTAAGGATATTTGCAACATAGATTATCTTATCCTCAGGTACCAATATCTTTCTGGGACCTTTAGGGTTAGTCTTCCCAGATTTTTTAACAAACCTGGGTTTCTATGCAGGATATGATTACATGTATGCATAGTTGAAATGGGTATGAGCTTTTGCTTTAGCCTTAGGTTTAGATACAAATATACCTTTAGGCACAACACCGTTTTGTTTACCAGAAGGGACAAAATAAGAAGAAAAAGTATTCAGTTTATCATCATTTTCAGAATTAGGTTCTTTATATGAATCATAACCAATTCCTCTTGTTTCGTTTCTACTTACGCCATAAATCATTGAAGCCATTACACTTCTAGTAAGAAATTTCTGGAAATATTTTTCATATTTCTTTATGATATCAGAATCTGTAGAGGCATATGAAAGATTTTCCTTTTCAAAATTGGAACTCTTGCTCTGAACCACAAAGTTATTGTTTTTCAAATCAATTTTTTCTTCACTTAAACTTGAGAAATATTTCTTAAGCTTACAATGTGCTTCTGACTCAAATACATGAACCTTTCTCAGATCCTTGTATTTTCTCAGAAGCTTCTGATACTTATCTAGAACTTCTGATAAACCCGATTCAAGTTCAGAGTGAGAGAATTCAGCAAATACCTCTTCAGAATCTTATTCAAATTCTCATTCTGATATATCTTTCTCAGGAGGAACTTATGTATATTCCTTCAGCGCCATATTAGTTTGATCTTCTGAGGATTATGAATTGTCCCAGGTAGCCATCAAGCCCTTCTTCTTTTCTCGAACGTCTTTCTTCTTGGGTTTGTCTTTCTTCAGCTTTGGGCAATCATTCTTGTAATGAGTTGGCTCATTGCACTAAAAAAATGACTTCTTTGCTGACTCCAGATTTCTTGGATCTAGAAGTGGACTCAGAGTGACTACATGTCATTCTTTATCCTCTGAATCTACATTGTCTTTTCTTCCAGAGTTGATTCATCCGTCTGGATAGAAGAGACATCTCAGAATCTTCTTCAGTTTCTTCTTCTTCTTCTTTTGCTTGAAAAGCTCTAGCCTTTTCATACTTTTCCAAAGACTTCAGAGCAACTGACTTGCTCTTTCTCTGGGGCTCACCTTCTTCAAGCTCAATCTTGTGACGCCTTAAAGAACTAACATGTTCTTCCAGAGAGGTGTTGTTCAGTTCCTTTGATAACTTCAACACGGTTACCATAGGTTTTCATCATCTAGGGAGACTTATGATGATGTTCTTCACATGATCATCACTAGAATATCCTTTATCCAGGATTGTTAATCCCGCAACAAGAGTCTGAAACCTTGAGAACATGTTTTCAACAGTTTCATTATCTTCCATCTTGAACGCTTCCTATTTCTGAATTAAGGCAAAAGCCTTGGTTTATTTGACTAGGGTGTTTCCTTCATGAGTCGTGCTCAAAGAATCAAATATCAACTTGGCAGAGTCTCTTTTTGTTATCTTCTCATACTCAGTATATAAGATGGCGTTCAACAAGATTGTTTTAGCCTTGTGCTGATTTTTATAATCTTTCTTTTGTTGATCTGTCATCACTTTTCTTTCTATTTTGTTGTCGCTAGCATCTACATGGTGTATGTAGCCATTAATTACCATATCCTGTAGATCTACATCATGAAGAAGAAAGAGGCTTTCTATTCTGTGTTTCCAGCAATCAAACCTTTCTCCATAAAAAATATGAGGTTTAGCACTATAACGATCTCTATCATTAACAATAGGTGGAAGTGGTGGAATACCCACTGTAATATCCTAATTTTTACCCCTACTATCCCATATTTATTTTCATCTCATTCCATAAACAAGATCACAAGCTTTGCTTCTCTTTCCTTCCTCTGCGTGTTTATTCTTTAGAGATCACCAAACACCTTTGTTTTCTTGTTTGTTTGATATTTGTTTATGTTTATGTTTACTAACCATTAACTAAAATCCACAAAAATGTTTAGTTTTTTCCTTTACTAACTTTTCCAGAAAGAATTTGGATCAAAGATATCAAATACCAGTCCCTCAGCTCAAATGGATTTCATCTGAACAAAGTCAAAGTTGATCTAAAAACAATTCAAAATCATCTTTCAAGATTTGATTGACTTTTATTCAAGAGACTCCAAGGTTCATGTGTTTATTTACATGTCTTCTTTGACAAGTAAAAGAATCAAGCCAGCTAAGATAGCACATTAAAAAGCAATTTTTCACAATCTTTAACTGTGGTAATCGATTATTAGTATTAGGGTAACTGATTACCGTGTGCGCTTTTTGTGAAAATTTTCCAAATTAAAATTCTGGAGCAATTTTGGCACCAAATTCAAATGTTTCATCATGAGAATATTCTAGATCCCTTCCTTTTAATTCCCCTACCTCATCATAATTAATTCCAACCATGTACACCTTCACTAATCACCTTTTGATTTTAATTTTGCCTCCAAATTCAAATTCCAAGGCTAATTTTGATTCCAAACCAAACTCCAATCCACCAAATTTTTCAAGCCTAAATCCTATAAATAGAGGTCTCATTTCTTTCATTTCACAAGCTTTTGATAGCCAAATTCACCTTGTTGTCGCTCGCGCGAAAATAAGGTGTCGGCATGACAGAAGAGTCGCCACCTTTCGTTATTTATCCCTCAGAGCGGGAAAGGAAATGATCGGAAAAACCTGACGAATAAGGGTAAGACAAGGTCATCGCAACCATTGTCTGGGTTCGGGAGTCGGTTACGCAAGGGGAAGGTATTAGCACCCCTCACGTCCGTCGTACTCGACGGGATCCTCGCTTGTTTGTTTACTTGGACGGGTTGGTTATAATCTATCTACCTATCAAGGATGGCTGAAAAAGAAAAGAAAAATGACTCGGCAAAGCGTCGCACTTTATGCCTACGTATTCTCATCAGAGAATGAGAAATCAGAGTCAACGTAGTTCGGCCTACGAAGGATTATGGGGGAAGGTAGCTCGCCAAGACTTCGCCATCTTGTGCCTACGTACTCTCAACAGGTATGAGAGATCAGAGCTCACGTAGTTCGGGAAACTACGGTTTATTTCCTGTTTACGAAAGAAGTGTTTTTTATTGTGTTTGCGATTTCAACCGCACTAGAGACTATGACCTGAGAGTGAATGCGTCGCATGTCACCCAAAGGGTACCATACTAAACATCTAGACTATGGAAAAGAAACTCCCCCACAATCCTTTCTCAGATAGCTTAAGGCTCGTAACGTACGAAAGAAATCATTCATGATTACTGTATCTTAAACTGTTTTGAGATGAGAAGAGAACAGGCCCAACTAGGAGGGAGACTATCAAGTCCTACTGTTGTCATGCCATGGATTCATCCTATGGTTGAGGTTTGAACAGGGAACTCCTAGAATTTGTCATGCATAGGTTTCAACCTAAAAGTCTATCATCAAATCCTTATCAAAGGAAATGAGAGTCCTAAAGGATCATGTCAATGATACACCAAAACAGACAAAGCATCAGCTTAACAGTAAAATGCATGCAATGCAAGTGAGGGAGGAAATGTGTGTGGGGCTTCAGCCTCCACAAGCTCGTCTCGACCTCAAGCCAGTCATGAAATAACAGTAATCATACTGAAAAATAAACAACATGCTATCAAGCAATAAACAGTAAACTGCAGTCATACAGAAGAAAGAAATGAAATGCCATCAGGAAAGCAAACCACATGGGCAAGGGAGCTGGGCTCTACCGAATACCCGCAAGCAAAGCCACGCAATAACAATACAAGCAGAGGGAGCAACTCAACCTCTAATGCAACCATGCTCTTAGACTGAAGTTATTCTAGATGGACTTATTCTAATGCAACAGACAAATCAAGCAAAACACACAATACAGAAAAGAAAAACAGAAGAAAGCCTCAGCTCCTCCAGCAGAAACTCAGTCTTCAGACTTCAATCATCAACTTCTTTCCAGGTATCGACCCTACTGTCGCTACTGCGAAAATCGGCGCCGGCTGAACAGAAGAGTCGCCACCGTGCGTTATTTATCCCACGGGAGGGAAAGGAAACGCTCAGAGTAAACCTCGCACAACATGGGAAAGGTATGGTCGTCGCAACCAAAACCTGGATTCGGGAGTCGGTTACGCAAGGGGAAGGTATTAGCACCCCTCACGTCCGTCGTACTCGACGGGATCCACGCTTGTTTTCGGGTATGGATTGTTATTCTATCTAAACTATAGGTCAAGGGTTAAAAAGAAAATAAAATGAAAATAAAATGACTCGGCAACGTATCGCACTTTATGCCTACGTATTCTCGTCTGGAACGAGAAATCAGAGTCAACGTAGTTCGCCTACCTACGGGAAAGGAGGGGAAGGTTGCTCGCTAGGATATCGCATCCTATGCCTACGTACTTTCATACAGCATGAAAGATCAGAGCAAACGTAGTTCGGGCCACGTACGACACAAGTCTGTCTTGGTTGATTTTATTCCTTCTGAAAAAGGTTTTCCTTGATTATCAGTCCCGGCGGACAAAAAATGACGTCTTGATGAGTTCACATTCTTTTACGGAAGAAGTGTCTTTTATTGTGTTTGAAATCTTTATGTGTTTTTCTGTTTGTTTTGAGGAAGAAGAGACAGAACTCTAACCTACGATTGCGAAGGGAAACAAACTAACCTAATGTTATCATGCATGGGTTAAAAACCTAATGTCTATCATGCTCCTCTCTTGCACAGAGAGAAACAGAGATCCTACGGGATAGGCAGAAACAGAAACAATAACAGATATAATAAAGCGGTAAAATGCATGGATGCAACAGTACAAGCGAGGCAAGGGAGTCCCACTCAACCTCGAACCTAGAAAACAATAGGCGAAAGTGAATAGGCTTCACTTTCAACCTAACAGGGTAAACAGCAAACAATACAACCAGGAAATCCAAACAATACATCAGCAATGAAATACAACAGCAAAAGAAACAGCATCAGCAGCTCTGAATCAACATCTGACTTCAAGTAATCTCCACTCAGTTACAGGCTTCAACAAGTATCAATCTCCATCTTCATGGCCTTCAGGTAAGGGCTTTGATCATCAGTCTTCTATCTGCAATGGCTTTTCTTCATGTCTCAGGCTAGGATGAACATCAGTCAACCAGATGAGGTGAATGAATGTCAGACAGTTAATTACCTACCAAGGGTAGTTCATCAACTGTTAACATTAACCAGAAAGTTTCCTCTCAAAAGTTCTATCTTTCAAATATATTCACTGATCCTTCCAAAGGAAGGAGGTGGATATTTGAAAGAGACTTTGAATCATAGAGAAAGGATAGAGGCAAACAAAGCCATCTATGTTTGAGAAACAAGCTTTCTAATCTAGAGCTCTGCCTAGCTCCTAAACCCTAGTCTCCTCAGCAGCTGCTAGCAATAACCTCCTATTCAACTCTGGAAGTTGAACTTCAATCTCTGGATCTCCAATGGCCTTCATCTCCTCAAGTCTTCAGCTCTCCCAAGTCCCCAGACAATCCCAATACCCATACAAGCAAGCACTAATCCCCAGAGGGCACACCACACCAGTCAATCAGATATACAGCATATCAATAGCAGTAGGGGAATCCTGACTTTTTCTAAGGGATCTAATAACTACCCATAGCCCCTATAGTCCCATAACTAAACTATTCAAACCCTAAGTCCTAAGGGAAAGAATCAAATCTCCTAAGTCATCACCTAAAAACCCTAGTTTCATTCATGTTATTCAAGCTTACATTAATCACCTAAAATTAATTTCTAAAAATGGGAACTAAAATGAATCTACAAGTTCAATGTCTAATCTAAACAACCCTAAAAGAATGGATGAAAAATATGAAAGTATCTAATAGAACAAAAATTAATAAAATCATGTATGAAATGAAACCATTTAAAATGTCATTTATTTAGAAAATATGGGAAAAATATCAAATAAAAAATAAAATGCAATTTTTATTTTTTATAATTTTCTAGACATCTTAAAGAAAATAATGCAAAAATAATGAATTAAAAATGATTATTTTGCTATTTGTTATGAATTTTAGAAAATGCATGAAAAAATTAAAGAAAATAAAAGGAAATATAATGAAATAAAATGGAGGGGGTGAAAAAAGCAAGAAAAACAAACTAAGCGCGTTGGGCTTATGAAACTGGGGGGTGTGGATAGCGCTCTGAGCCCAATCCCCCCAACTTAATGAAACGGTGCGTTTGGGATTTCAAAATCTCCCACCAAAACTCAGGTTAAATGAGGACCGTTCGATCCCTGGTCAAGTCAATTCTTCCCTCCAGATCCAAGGGCGTGTGATTCGTCTTCTTCCTCCCTTCGTCTAGGGTTTCAGTCCCCATTTCCATGCATGAGAATTCCACTCAATCTTTCTCCATGATTTCTTGATGAAAACGAAAAATTCCAAGCCCTAAAATACTCTATGAAACTCCAGTAATCCATGCCTAGCTTTAGTTTTTCCTAACTCTCATTGCACACTCCAAACAGAGAGCACGAAATTCAGAACACACCATGCTTGCCTGAGGTCAAAGTTACCAGAACTCAAACCTGATGATCAACAGATATTCTACATGCTTGCCTCATTACTCTATGCTTCAACACATTGATTATAACTCAACACACAGCTTGTTATCGAAGCCAACAGAAATGGTAACCTGTCATTGATCTCCATGAATCTATCCCTGAACTTCAAGAATTGATCCTCTAGGGTTTCTAAACAACATTATCCTAACCACATGATCTCTACCAGCCAGAATAGTGAGATTCGAAGAAATCTACATACCTTGCACTTGATGATGGTGATGGTAGCTAGACCTCAATTCAACCTTTGATACTTGCTGAAAACAATCTCCAATGAATGAATATGCTTCTGTTTGCAGTGATTTGTGCTGAATCCTTGTGAATCATGCTATTCCATCCTTCATGCAAGTTGGAGTGATGAAGTGGATAGGTATGATCCTTGATCAATTCAACCTCTTCTTGGTGTGAATCCTAGGGTTTGAATGATGATGATGATGATTCAATCCAAAGATGTGAGAATTTTGAGAGGTTTGTGAGAGTTTGGGTATCTTATGGAAGAATAAGAAAATGGATGAAAATGGAGATTTTTGACAAATGGGAGCACCAACCCTTGCATGATTCAGCTTGCATGAATATATAGGTTGCATTAGAACCTCCTAGAAACTTGGAGAAGTTTCCCTTACACTTTTCCCTTTCAATTTGGATTATGTTACTTTTAATTCAAGCAACCATGGATAACTCACAAATCATGACCTAAGCTCAAAATTCCACTTTAGCCAATGTCTTTAGAATGCCTTTTCCATTCAAAATGACCTATAATTTTGCATCATTTGGCCAAGATATGAAAAATACCATTTTTTAAGCCATTTTCCTTCATTAAATTCACCAATTTTGAAATCTTGTGCTATGGACATTTCCAATCTCTCATGGTTACTTTTCTAGACTCAAAATGTCATTTGGAGCAAGTTTGATGTTGTAAGTTTTTCCATTTGAGGTTTCCTTGTATGAGTTTTGGACATAGGTTAAAATGACCTGTAATTCACAAATGACCAAAATACCCTTTTCTTGCCAAGACCATAAGTTGAGTTCCACACATCATATGAAGGCATACTATACCATTCTAGAAAGCTAAGACAATGAGGAACAATTCTTAGGTTGACCATAAATTCATTTGAAATCTCCTTGAGGGGTAAAAATTGCTTGGAAGCCAAGTCACTTTCACAGACAACATTTCAGATACCTCAGATGACCTGTAACTTGCAAGGACCATAACTTGAGTTCTATAAATCTCCTTGATGTCTTCCACCTCTCAAATTAAAGGTCTTGAGATCCTCTACAAGTTTCATGTTGACCAAGAAGCCATTTGAAGCTTGCATTTTGACTTATCTTGCTTGGAAATTTGACCTAAACTAGGGGATTTTACATAGAAACCCTAATTTAGAGACTCCTCTTCTCCTTGATTTCTCTTGAACTCCTCTTAGCAAAACAACATATCCTTATTCTCCATGTCAAATGATGAACCCCACATCTCTACAATAGCCCTTAATGCCTTCAACTCAATCAATTGACCTAGGGTTGACCTAGGGTTGACCCAGATGAAACCCTAGTTGACTGCCTTCAACTGCAATTCTTGTGATCACATCAACCACTTGTTTTCTTCTCCAAATGACTTTCTAAGTCTATCATGATGTCTAGATACTCTCCATGCCTTCCATTCACAGCTCACAACCCTCTTGTTGACCCTCAGATACCCTCAGATAGGAGATAGACTCAAGGCTTGATCTGCTGAGCTCTCTGCTCTCAAATTCTTTTCTGATGACTTGAATGAGATGGAATTAGGATGATAACCTCTTGATAGGCCTCCAGAGATGAGAATAATGCTTGATCCCCTGTTGAATGCCTTGCTATGCTTATGCTATGCAGATGGTTAGTCTATGTACATGACTCTATATGCAAATGCTAATGATATTGAAACATAAACCAGGTGAATAAGGTTGGGCAAATTTTAGGGTGCAACAACTGCCCCTATTCAAGCGACTTGGACCCGATTGGGTGAGGAGCGAACGGCCTTCAAACATTCGCGGTACGAGGCGGTTGAATACTAAGAACCCGGAAATTTGCCAACCACAGACATAAACCGTGCTCCTGCTTGGGGGAACGACATTCATCAGCTGAATATGACTGTTACGGCAACCCACTGATCTCGTGCGACCGTGCTGGGGATTCTTCTCATCATCCTGAAAAAGATTGGATCATCTGAAACTTCGTCCTTTGCTTGTCCACGTCAGGACTCTATCTGCTGTCAACACGAAGAGAGCTCAACTAAAACCTGTCCACGTTAGGACTTCGCTTGCTGTTAACCCAGAAAATCTCGGCAACTTCTCTGGGGAATAATTTGTCTACCTTTCCATAAACTGAATCATCCACGTTAGGAATAACACTCTTCCATGTTAGGAATAAACTCGTCTGGACCCGTCCACGTTAGGACTCCATCCTTCCACGTAAGGAACCACGTCTTCTTTCCACGTAAGGAAGCCAATTTTCTTCTACGTAAGGAATTCAATTCTCAATCTGTCCACGTGAGGACTCCAACCTTTCCGAGTCTGTCCGCGTCAGGACTAAACTTTCCATCTTTCCACGTCAGGAATCAATCTTCTTTCTATATCGACCTGTCCACGTAAGGACTCCAATACCACTTGACATGTCCCTGTCAGGACCCCACTCTTTCCACGTAAGGAAATCACCTTTGGTTCTGAATCTGTCCCCGTTAGGACTCACCTTTCCACGTAAGGCGCACATCATTCTTCCACGTTAGGAATCAATTTTTCTTGAATCTGTCCACGTAAGGACCCCAATTTTTCCACGTAAGGAATCTCATCTTTCCCCGTTATGAATAAACTTTTCATCTTTCCACGTCAGGAACTGAAACTTCTTTTCCCATGTAATGAATAGGCTTGTCCATGTCAGGACCCCTCTTTCGTCTTGATTTGTCCACGTCAGGACTCAGGCATCTTCGACCTGCTGAGGAAATAAGACTTGTCCACGTCAGGATTCACACCTTTGTCGGATCTGTCCACGTCAGGACCCATGCTTTGCCAACACGAAGAAATATAACTGCTGAGAGTAACTGGTCCACGTCAGGACACCAACACGAAGAGTAATCACTTTTGTCAACGTCATGACTTCCCATTTACCAATTTCGAGAACCCGAATCTGCCCACGTTAGGACTAACACACTTCACTAACCCGGGGAAATAAACCTGTCCACGTTAGGACGCCCACCTCTGAAGAAATCCCGTCAATATAGGAATAAATTGTCCACGTCAGGACTTAGCTCTCCATTGATCCCCACCCACAAACTTCTTATCACCGACGTGACAGCGACTTTGGGGCGGACTCTACTGGGGATATCTGGGAATCAGACTACCGGATGCCTGTTCTGGTAATCGGAGGCAACTTCTGAAATTCTGATTCATGAAGCCTTTTGATGCCAAATAACTCTGCTTGGCGATAAAGAGAGACTTATCCTGGTAACTCTGTGGGGAATACTGCCGGAACTGACATTATCATTGAATATCTCATGCCGAGATCTTGAGTGTTTGGTAGTTCGTTTGAGCAAGTGCTCTCTTCACCTGAACTGCTATAATACGGGAACTGCTTCAACAAAATGAATGCTGAAGGTAATGCCGACTCCGCCGGGGATAGCCAGATGCTACAGAATTATTCCAGCAAAATAAATGCTGGAAGGAGGAAGTCAACCATGCTGGGAAGTTGGGAATTCGAACCAAATACCCTGTTGAGGTAACCCCCTGCTGGGGAATATAACTCTGCTGAGGAATAGCAGGTATGCCAAGTATGATCGGACTTCTCTGCTGGAGAGTGAACTGATATTACACGGTATCCCTAACAAAATAAATGACAGGACCCCCCACCAACTCTGCTGGGGAGAGTCCTGATCTCCGGGTTCCACCGGGAGGGAAGAACATTTGCTGCAAGGAGAGAACTCCGCTGGGGATGGGATGATTCTCTTGGGGAAAATCAACTAACTCTGCCGGGAGAGGGTAAATGACCCTGCGAGGAAAGATGAACTTGTTTGGATACAGCTCACAACTATTAATCTTTTGCGGCTAAACCACTCTGCTTGAGATACACTGTCGGAGTACAGCCTTACGATCTTGGAATCGTCAATTCTGTTGAGGATGAACGACTTTGCTGGATAATCGCTTTTTGCACAAGCTACGACTAGCTGGAGAGTTCTATCCTTCTTCGGGAAGAACCTGCATGACCTGCGTGAGGGCTGAGTCTTTAATTATTGCAATCTTTCGATCACCTTCCTCGCACGGTTATGAAACCTGCAACAACACAAACAAGACAAGACAAGCCTATACAACCAAATCAACTCAGGTTAGTGACGTTATTTTCAATTAATTCAAAGCTTTAGCAATTGTCGGCAAGGGCCAGTGACGCTATACACATGCTAGTTTCAATAAACTTAGGCGTTTATCATGCACAAATCAGTAAAGAACCAGCATCAAGTATTGAATATCATATTTTATTGATTGGGCCCCTGAATGGGCAGAATTTTTGTACACGGGATGCAACTCCTGAAAAGAGGAAGCTACGCAAAGCAGATACACAAGTATGCATAATAAGCATAAATACTTGACAAACTTAAATTTGTGCACATGTCGGCAACGGGATGCAGATGAACACCACGACCTGATCCTCCCATGACTCGCCCGACTCTAATGCTTTCCCGGTACCCCCACTTCTGAAGAGATTGTATCCGATAACTGGCTCCTCAACTGTATTCTCCCGCATTGATGCTCAGTGCAATATCAAATTCGGACCGCAGTCATTTGCTTTTCAAATCCCTAACTTTTGCGTGAACCGCCCTTTACGGGTTTTCAGTTCACCGGGATGCCCTTTTTTGCCGAAGCCGCCCAGTGTAGGTTTTCAACTTCGCGGGCGTACATTTTTTCAATTTTATCCCTAATTTTTGCCCGAACCCTTCATTCTGTTTTTGGTTCGCCGGGATGCCCCATTTTTGCCTGGACTCTCTTTTTCTGTCCAGCGGGTCTTTTTTTTTAAGCAAAGTATTTTTTAACTGCGTCCGAATTCACAGGCGACGTGAAGTCTTCTCCGTCCATGGTGGACAACAACAACGCTCCTCCTGAAAAGACTTTCCTGACAACGTATGGCCCTTCGTAGTTGGGGGTCCATTTGCCCCTGTGATCTGCTTGCGGTGGGAGAATCCTTTTCAACACAAGGTCGCCCGTCTGAAAGCTTCGAGGATGTATTTTCTTGTCGTACGCTTTCTTCATTCGGCTCTGGTACAAACGACCGTATGCTAGAGAAGCTAGCCTCTTCTCGTCCATCAAACTCAGTTGATTCAGCCTGTCTTTCACCCATTCTGCCTCGTCCAGCTGAACGTCTCGCAATACCCTCAGAGAAGGGATCTCAACCTCTAATGGTAACACCGCTTCCATTCCGTATACTAACGAGAACGGGGTTGCCCCGGTTGATGTGCGTACCGTCGTACGATAACCGTGCAAAGCGAAAGGTAGCATCTCATGCCAATCCTTATAGGTCACCACCATTTTCTGAACGATCTTCTTGATATTCTTATTGGCCGCCTCAACAGCGCCATTCATCTTGGGTCGGTAAGGGGAGGAGTTGTGATGTTCAATCTTGAAGTTCTGACAGAGTTCCTTCATCATTTTGTTGTTCAGGTTTGAACCGTTATCCGTGATTATCCGCTCGGGAATCCCATATCGGCAAATGATATCTCTCTTGATGAATCTGGCCACCACTTGCTTCGTTACATTTGCGTAAGACGCCGCTTCCACCCACTTGGTGAAATAATCGATTGCCACTAGAATGAACCGGTGCCCATTAGAAGCCGTCGGCTCGATCTTTCCAATCATATCGATTCCCCACATAGAGAATGGCCATGGCGATGACATCACATTTAGAGGACTTGGAGGCACATGGATCTTATCGGCGTAGATCTGGAATTTGTGACACTTCCTCACGAACTTGAAACAATCAGTTTCCATAGTCAGCCAAAAATAACCTGCCCGCAGCAGCTTTCTCGTCATAGCATGCCCGCCGGCATGCGTACCAAAGGTACCTTCGTGTATTTCCTCCATGAGCAGCTTTGCCTCTCGTTCGTCTACACAACGCAACAGCACCAAGTCGTGGTTTCTTCTGTATAAGACGCCATCCGGGTTCAAATAGAAATTGCCTGCTAATCTCCTGAGAGTCTTCTGATCTTGACTGGATGCCCCAGCCGGATACTCTTTATTCTTTAGGAAATTAAGGATGTCAAAATACCACGGTTTGTCATCGGACGCTTCATCAATAGCAAATACATAAGCTGGCCTGTCAAGCCGAGAGATAATGATTCGGGGAGCCTCGTTCCAGAAGTTGACTTTGTACATGGAAGACAAAGTGGCCAGGGCGTCGGCCATTTGATTCTCTGTCCTCGGTACGTGATGCAATTCAACCTTGTCGAAGAAAGGCAAGAATCTCCTTGCATAATTCATGTAATGTATCAAGTTGGGCTGACGTGTCTCCCATTCCCCTTTGATCTGATTCACCACCAGAGCTGAGTCTCCGTATACGTCAAGATTTTTGATTCGCAAATCAATGGCTTCTTCAAGCCCCATTATACAAGCTTCGTATTCGGCCTCATTATTGGTAACGGCAAAGGTCAATCGGGCAGTAAACGGGATGTGCGACCCGTGTGGCGTAGTGATGATTGCCCCTATTCTGCTACCGTAAGCATTCACAGCTCCGTCAAATATCATTTTCCATTTGGAACCCAACTCTGGTCCTTCGTCTGGCAACGGCTCTTCGCAATCTTTCATCTTTAGATACATGATATCCTCGTCGGGAAAATCAAATCTCATCGATTGGTACTCTTCAATAGGCTGCTCCGCCAGATACTCAGACAGTATACTCCCCTTTATAGCCTTCTGCGAGACGTATTGAATATCATATTCGGTCAAGACCATCTGCCAACGGGCGATTCTACCTGACAACGCCTGCTTTTCAAATACATATTTGATAGGATCCATCTTCGAGATGAGCATGGTTGTATGATTCAGCATGTACTGCCTCAAACGCTTGGCGGCCCAGGCTAGCGCGCAACACGTTTTCTCCAGCATCGAATACCGAGATTCGCAGTCTGTAAATTTCTTACTCAGGTAATAGATCGCATGCTCTTTTCTCCCCGTCTCGTCGTGTTGACCGAGAACACAACCCATGCTTCCCTCAAGAACCGTCAAATACATGATCAAGGGTCTACCTGCCACTGGGGGTATCAAAATAGGAGGCTCCTGTAAATACTGCTTTATTTTATCGAACGCCTTTTGACAATTTTCGTTCCACGTTACAGCTTGATCTTTCTTCAACAGCTTGAATAATGGTTCACACGTGGCCGTTAGGTGAGATATGAACCGGGCAATGTAGTTCAACCTCCCTAAAAACCCGCGCACCTCTTTCTCTGTTTTAGGCGTCGGCATTTCCTGAATTGCTTTTATTTTAGCAGGATCGACCTCTATTCCTCTTTCGCTTACGATAAACCCCAGCAGTTTACCCGATCTCACCCCGAAGGTGCATTTGTTAGGGTTCAGTCTCAGCCTGAACTTCCTAAGCCTTTTAAACAACTTCAGCAAATTCACCAGATGCTCTTCCTCCGTCTGGGATTTGGCAATCATATCGTCAACATAAACTTCGATCTCTTTATGCATCATGTCATGGAAAAGAGTCGTCATCGCACGCTGATACGTTGCCCCAGCATTTTTCAAACCAAAGGGCATCACTTTGTAGCAAAATGTTCCCCAAGGCGTTATGAAAGTAGTCTTCTCCATGTCCTCTGGCGCCATTTTAATCTGATTATAGCCTGAGAAGCCATCCATGAAGGAGAATACGGAGTATTGAGCAGTATTATCAACTAACACGTCAATGTGAGGAAGTGGAAAATCGTCTTTTGGGCTTGCTTTATTCAAATCTCTATAATCCACGCACATTCGAACCTTGCCATCTTTCTTTGGCACTGGTACGATGTTGGCAACCCATGAAGGATACTTCGTCACAGCCAGGAACCCAGCGTCCCACTGTTTTTGAACTTCCTCTTTGATCTTCATTGCCATATCTGGTCGAGTTCTGCGAAGCTTTTGTTTGACCGGCGGGCAATCTTCTTTCAGTGGCAGGCGATGCACAACCATGTCCGTATCGAGCCCTGGCATATCTTCATACGACCAAGCGAATACATCACTATACTCTTGGAGCATTTCAACCAGTCTCCGCTTGATATCGCTCTGCAGTGCGGCTCCGATGCGAATATTCTTCTCAACCCCTTCCGACCCCAAGTTGATAATTTCGATAACCTCGTCGTGAGGCAGAATGGCTCTTTCCTCTTGCTTCACTAACCAAGACAGTTCTTCAGGAACGTCGCTATCTTCAACAACCTCATCTTCGGCCTGGGATACCGGGTGCTCGAAGTCGGGACGAGTCATAGGTGATTCAAAGATGTCATCTGAAAATGTTATCCTGCAAAAGGAACGGTTAAGCGCTTCAAAATGCGTATAAAGCGAACAATCGCGTTGCCATTTTGTTGAAAAATATAAAACAGGAAAGACAGGGATTACAGTATTTGCACATGAAAAAAAACGCCGTTTATTTAATGATTAACACGCAATGTTTATAACAACACAGCCCTAAGCAAATCATGATGCCCTGGGCAAGACATCAGATTACTCAACAATTAATAAAGCAAAGCATTACTGTTTAAAAGTCACAGGAACAAGCTCCTGAATAGACCAGTTGCACAGTCCTTGTCCTGGCGTGCTTGGCTGAATCCAGGCATCCATATCACAGTCGCTGTCTCCTTCATCAGACTCCGAAGCAGCATTGACAGTTTCATGACATACCCCACTGGCAGAGATGGTGATTGGCTTTCTGAAACGGGGTGCCCCCACGGAAGGAGTTGATGACGACGGTTGGTACCCCAGCCCGAACCGGTCCATCTTCACAGGAATGTCCAGCACTTTGCCCCAGCCCTTGGCTTCTCCTGCTTCCACTAGAGCTTGAGCTTCTTTATACGATGAGACGGCTATCTCTGGCACTTTACTCGGCCCGGGACCCTTGTCCTTGATGCGCAAACCTTCGAATGCCTGGCAGGGCGTTTCGTGGATCTCCCCGTCGACTTCCACATATTTAAATGAAGATAGATGGCTGACCAGGATGTCCTCTTCTCCGCACACGGTGACTACGCTGTCTCCGACCATATACTTTAACTTCTGGTGCAGGGTGGACGTGACTGCCCCCGCCCCATGAATCCAGGGTCTTCCAAGCAAGCAACTGTACGCAGGCTGTATGTCCATGATATAAAACTCAGTTGCAAACACCTCCGGCCCTACCTGTAGAGGCAATATGATTGATCCAAAGACTGTTCTCCGCGTGCCGTCGAATGCTCTGACTACCAAATCACTGGGTGTACACAAAATTCCTCTAACATCCAGCTTCATCATCGCCTTCTTGGGCAGCACATTCAAAGATGACCCGGTGTCAACCAAGACGTGCGACATTACTGATCCTCTACACTCAATAGATACGTGTAATGCCATATTATGATCTCTCCCTTTCGGAGTCAAGTCAAAATCGGTAAAGCCCAAGCTGTGGCCTGCATTCACATGTGCCAATACTCCTTCTAGCTGGTTCACGGAAACGTCTTGGGGTACAAAGGAAGTATCCAGGACTTTCAGCAACGCATTTCTGTGAGCTTCCGAACACAACAGCAGTGACAGGATAGATATTTTGGACGGCGTCTGCTGTAGATGCTCCACAATCTTATAATCACTTTTTCGAATCAAGCGCATGAACTCTTCTACATCCTTCGATGCTGCTTCTTTTTCACTCGCTTGCACCGGAACATTCTCAATTGCTTTCCCTTTTCCTTTCGCTAGTCTTTCGGCCTCCACTTCGGGGGATATAAAGATCCTACCACTCCTTGTCATGCCTCCCGACCCAACAACATTATCCACAGTCTCGGCTGGCTGTTTGTCAACATCAATTCTTATTCCGTCGCAATATACTTCCAACCCATATGACCATGGGACTGCTCTTGTGTTCTCGTACGGGATTGGTCCGGCCTTAGTTATGGTGATCGGTGGGCGCTGAGCTGGTGCTGCAATAGTGATCGTCTTCCGAGGAATTGTCACAGTGGCCACATCACTCCGATTATCCACTACTGCCCCTGCAGGCTCTTCAGTTGCCGCTTGGTCAAACTGCAATATGCCCTCATCAATTAAAGCCTGAATGCCCTTCTTCAAATCATCACACCCTCCAGGTAGGGTCCAACAGCCTAAGCAATATTCGTTACATCCTGGGTAAACACCCCCTTGTAACAGCCGGCTCTTTATCTCGCTCAGCGGCGTCTTTAAATCTTCAACATTCATAATCAGATTCAACCCTTCCTCAGTTAGAATGGCATTTGCCCCATGATGAGGCATGGGTTTCTGCACTATATTCGGACCTGCCGTTCCGAAATTGATGGTCTTATTGTCCAAAAGATCCTGCACAACGTGCTTAAAAGCATGGCAACCTTCTATATCGTGGCCCGGAGCCCCAGAATGAAACTCACAGTGTCGGCTTGCATCGTAACCAAACGGGGGAGCTCCTGCTATCGGTGCCAGAGTTCTTTTCTCTACCAGGTTCAATCCCAACAATGTCTGCAACAAATCGGCATAGGTTGAGGGAGGCTTCTCAAACACTCTTCTCGGTTTACTACCCTGGAATCTTCGCTGAGCCTGCTGTGCACCCTGCTGAGGCTGCTGCTGCTGTGGCATTGGCTGTTGCTGAACCAGTTGTTGTTGCTGGAGTGGTTGTTGTTGATACGGGATAGTAACACTCGCCACCTGCTGCGGCTGACGATATTGACCTCGTCCCCTGCCTCGGCCTCGGCCTCGGCCTCCAAATACTGCGCTTGCCTCGCCCTGACGGCGCCCACCATAAGCTTTCCTATTACTGCCAGATGCAGTTGATTCCTCGACTTGGAACTTTCCTTGCTTAATATTACGTTCAATCTTTTCTCCCATCAGAATCAGGTCTGAAAAGCTGGCCAGAGACGTGTGAAACAACATGTCATGGAACAAGCCGGTGAATGTGCCAACAAACATGTCATTCATTTCCTTATCTTCTACAGGAGGACGGACCCTGGCAGCCATATCGCGCCACCTTTGCGCGTACTCTTTAAAACTCTCCCCCTTCTTTTGCGACAGCCCAGCCAACTGGACCCGGTTGGGTGCCAAATCGCTGTTATACTTGTAGTGCGCTACAAATGCCTCTGCTAACTGCTTCCACGTCTTGATATCAGTTGGCTCCAACCCCATGTACCACTCTAGGGAAAGGCCCGACAGACTATCCTGAAAGAAATGCATTAGCATCCTTTTGTCAGTTGAGTATGCAGACATCTTTCTGTAATAAGCTCGTACATGCACTTTCGGACATGTGTCTCCTTTATACTTGTCAAACGCAGGAGCTTTGAATTTAATTGGCACCCTCAAGCCAGGTACCAGCCCCATTGTTGCCATGTCCAAACCCACAGCACTTTGGTTTAGGACTCCCCTCATCTGCTCTTCCAGCATTCTGATCTTCTGGGAATCATCCATCGGCCCTTCGAAACCTCCGCCGGAGAAAGCGTCCTCCTGCTGATCTTCTTGCCACATACCATTTCCAGACCCATATCCATCATATCCATTATTACGCCCAGCTCTGATCTGATTCATCCCCGGACCTCGGCCTCTGTTGCCGTACCCTTGAACACCTCCAGCAGGACCAAAAGCCATAAATCCAGTACCGTTTCCGTTTCCAAAGCCTCCGTAACCCTGATTGGTCGCGCCATAACCGTCTTGCCCAAAGCCTTGAGCATTAAAGCCATACTTCCCAGTGTTATCGAATCCCTGATCGTTGAATCCGAATCCAGCATTGACGAAGCCGTTGCCGCCTAGATTATCACCCAAATTGACATCACCCAGCCCAACATTATGGACAGCAGTCTCATTTCCCACTCCGACGTTACCATTTGCAGCAGCGGTAGCGTTGTTGACATTAGCAGCAGGTGTAGTGATTACAGGTGGAGCCACCGGCGTGGGAGTGCCGTCTCCATGAGCAGTATCGACCCGTGCAGACTGATGATCTTCATTACCATGACCAGCGTTTCGAGCCAACAGAGGCTGGACCATTGCCTGCAAATTCTCCTGCCCTTTTGCTATAGCTTCCATGGTCTGCATGAAGAGAGCGAGTTTCTCGCGCACATCTTGCATCTCGTTCTGCATTTGATCCATGATTCTTCGACAGTTAGTGCGGGTAGAATAGCGGTGCGGGTGTTGATCTGCAATCCTGAAAAGTACCTGTTATAGAGCAGGAAATAAGACACCATTCAAAGATTACCTGTAATGCAATATGAGTATGAATGCAATGCAATGTGTCTGTGCATTAGGGAAATTCATTCCCCCAGTTCTAGTGTGAAAGTGCCAGTGCAGTGACAGTGTTGACAATAGGAATACCGGAGCTGGATTATAGAAAGCCTCATATATTGCAGGGAAAACCAGAATACAATGTCGCTGAAAGTACGATAAGAAGGCATGACCTCAACCAACAATCCTGGTGATGGTCAGCGTTTATGCAAATAAAGCACACAAGTTACTACAAGTTACTACGTGGAATGATCAAATCCTCCCAAAAGTCTGATACTCTTCTATCAACTTCTTGGTCTCTGGGTGACTTGGTCGATCAAGCAGCCCCTCAACGAGTTGGTTTCTCTTCTTAAGAACACGGCGCACGTCTTCAGCAGTTTCTTCCCATGTTGCTTCTCCGAAGCAATCTTCTAGCTTTCGCTTTTGAGACACCGCTTCATCTCTGGATTTGATTGCTTTGTTCAGGGCATGCTGGACACTGTACCGGGTCATCACTTCTTCCTCACACTTCTCGATGCTAGACTTCAACTTTTCTTCGAGGTCGGAGACTTGCTGCTTCAACTTATCTTCCCTCTTCTTATTGTTGGTGAGCGTGGCATTCCAAGTCTTATTGCAAGAAGAGATCTCTCGGTGAGCGATGTCAAGCGCCTTCTTTTTGGCTTCCAGCATGTCATGGGAGCTCCTGAACTCTTGCCCCAGACGTTCGCGCTTCTTCCTCTCCTCAGTCAACTCAGCCCCTAATCTGTTCATTAGCTCGATCTGCTGTTGGAAAGCATATACGGCCTTGTTCTTCTCACTGCGTACTTGGGCTAACTCTTGCTCTAACCCTTCATTGATCTTCATCAAGGCTTCTTTTTCTTTCACAACTTGCTCGTAGGCTTCCCGAGAAATAGTGGTTGGCTCTGCTACCGGAATAGGAACAAGAATTGGCGCATCTGGAAACGGCATCCTCAACTGACTAGCCCTCTCCTGGATTCAAACTCTATAAGGTACATAGGCCTGACAGTCATTCTTTCCTAACAACGGCTTCCCTCTGCGGTTAATACGCGTCCAGGCATGTTGCAACCTGGCTAATAACTCCCCCTTCACATCACCTGTGAAGTACAGAGATTCCTGTACTTCTTCCTCCTACGGTGGATTCTTCAGCGCATATCCGAACTGACGAATGAATAGAGAAGGGTTGTAATTGATACACCCTTTTCTTCCTATCAGCGGCACATTAGGGTACCCAGAACAACTGAAGATGAGCTCAGATCCCAACAGGTCTCGATCAAACCACGCAACATGTTCGGAATATAGCCTCATCAAGCGCTCTGACCAACTGGCTGAGGCTGCACTGTCTACAAATGGTCCCTTCACGGGGAGATGACTTTTGAACCACATATTCAATAGAGGAGTACAGCAGTACACAACTTTTCCCCTTCGGTTTTCGTTCTTGTAGTGCAATGAGTGGTAGAAGTCTCCGATCAACGTTGGCACTGGGTTGCCTGCAGCGAACAGATAGAAAGCGTCCAGATCTACAAAGTTGGGCAAGTTAGGAAACAGCACGATTCCATAAATGCATAAAGCCAAAATAGCATTGAAAACCACCCAACAACCGTTCTTGGCGTACTCTTGAGCTTTGCCGACTAGAAAATCTAGAGAGAAACCGGGAACCCCGAGCCAAGAAGTCACTAATAACTCAGCAGCATTCATATGCAAGGCTTTGGCTAAATCCTCCAACTTAGGCTCAGCAGCAGAGTGAATAAAGGGAACCTTGTTCTGCACGGGAAGCTCAGTAAACTCCACATACTCCTCAATGGTAGGTCCTAGAATGAAGTCAGCAAAAGTAAAGCATCTCAATGCGGGGTCATAGAACTGCATCAAGGTGTATAGCCCGTTCATCTCATCAGCAGTGGGCTTGCAGACTAACCTCAGTAATCTCCCATGACTCATTCGGAAGCTTCTTCTAACCTCTTCATCAGCGAGAGATATCAGACCAAGCAAAGAAGTAATATCAGGTGAAGGCAGCTTGTACGCAACTGTCTTCCTCAAACCAGCCATAATCAATACTCAGAAGTCTGGGCACTAGAACCGGGGAATATGCAAATGCACCTGCAGCACAGACACACGTTAGTGGAATGCAAGAGGTAATGGATATGCAGGCAATGCAATGCAAGTAACATGCAACAGGGACCAAAGCTGTAGCTGAATAGCCTGAACCATATCAAGAAGTCTCGGATAGACCGTCCAGAAGTCCTCAAGCCCTGGTCTCAGATATACCTCAAACAAAGCTCCAATATTGGTCTCTGATAGACCCCATAATCATAACCTGAATGGTCTCTGGCAGACCTCAGATCATACCCCCCACTGGTCTCTGACAGACCTCAGAACACATCTCCAAATAGTCTCTGACAGACCTCGGAACACACCAACTGGTCTCTGACAGACCTTAGAACCCTCCATAAATATCCAAGATCCTGATCAACAAACCGGTGGTCTGAAGGTTTAGTTACCTGCATAACCCTGAATCCCCTCACAGGTGGGTGGCCCTATAACTGGCACAAGGTACGGCATCCTATGCGGTCGTCGGCGTCACAGACTTTCAGGGTTGATGATACGATTCCCAGAAGGAGTGGCATCATCAATTCCTGAAGAGGCCTCACTTAGCCAACTTCCAAATGATCGGTCCCCAGAGTCGACAATCCAACTAACCAGCAACCCACGGCAACCAAAGGAAGGGGCAGGAGGCCAACCAGAGGAACCTCGTCTGAGTGTAGATTTCATGGGACACCGAAGCAAGCAAAGCAAGCGGGCGCCCACTAATTTCTACTCTAATTCTAGGTGCACTCAAGCCCAGGTCCGGCTTATCTCTCAATATCAGAACACCCGTCACACCCCAGATACAGCAACAATAATCAATATATAAAGCTGAAAATACAAGGTTAGAAATATAAAATAACTCCATACAAAATCCTCGACGGGAAAACAAGCATTAGGATTGACTCTCTCAAGGGACGTTGGATCCCAAATGCATAAGAACCATCGCAGTCCTTAGCAGCCAGGGGACGTTGGGTCCCCAGCAGAGTCGCCAGCTGTCGCTACTGTGAAAATCGGCGCCGGCTGAACAGAAGAGTCGCCACCGTGCGTTATTTATCCCACGGGAGGGAAAGGAAACGCTCAGAGTAAACCTCGCACAACATGGGAAAGGTATGGTCGTCGCAACCAAAACCTGGATTCGGGAGTCGGTTACGCAAGGGGAAGGTATTAGCACCCCTCACGTCCGTCGTACTCGACGGGATCCACGCTTGTTTTCGGGTATGGATTGTTATTCTATCTAAACTATAGGTCAAGGGTTAAAAAGAAAATAAAATGAAAATAAAATGACTCGGCAAAGTATCGCACTTTATGCCTACGTATTCTCGTCTGGAACGAGAAATCAGAGTCAACGTAGTTCGCCTACCTACGGGAAAGGAGGGGAAGGTTGCTCGCTAGGATATCGCATCCTATGCCTACGTACTTTCATACAGCATGAAAGATCAGAGCAAACGTAGTTCGGGCCACGTACGACACAAGTCTGTCTTGGTTGATTTTATTCCTTCTGAAAAAGGTTTTCCTTGATTAGCAGTCCCGACGGACAAAAAATGACGTCTTGATGAGTTCACATTCTTTTACGGAAGAAGTGTCTTTTATTGTGTTTGAAATCTTTATGTGTTTTTCTGTTTGTTTTGAGGAAGAAGAGACAGAACTCTAACCTACGGTTGCGAAGGGAAACAAACTAACCTAATGTTATCATGCATGGGTTAAAAACCTAATGTCTATCATGCTCCTCTCTTGCACAGAGAGAAACAGAGATCCTACGGGATAGGCAGAAACAGAAACAATAACAGATATAATAAAGCGGTAAAATGCATGGATGCAACAGTACAAGCGAGGCAAGGGAGTCCCACTCAACCTCGAACCTAGAAAACAATAGGCGAAAGTGAACAGGCTTCACTTTCAACCTAACAGGGTAAACAGCAAACAATACAACCAGGAAATCCAAACAATACATCAGCAATGAAATACAACAGCAAAAGAAACAGCATCAGCAGCTCTGAATCAACATCTGACTTCAAGTAATCTCCACTCAGTTACAGGCTTCAACAAGTATCAATCTCCATCTTCATGGCCTTCAGGTAAGGGCTTTGATCATCAGTCTTCTATCTGCAATGGCTTTTCTTCATGTCTCAGGCTAGGATGAACATCAGTCAACCAGATGAGGTGAATGAATGTCAGACAGTTAATTACCTACCAAGGGTAGTTCATCAACTGTTAACATTAACCAGAAAGTTTCCTCTCAAAAGTTCTATCTTTCAAATATATTCACTGATCCTTCCAAAGGAAGGAGGTGGATATTTGAAAGAGACTTTGAATCATAGAGAAAGGATAGAGGCAAACAAAGCCATCTATGTTTGAGAAACAAGCTTTCTAATCTAGAGCTCTGCCTAGCTCCTAAACCCTAGTCTCCTCAGCAGCTGCTAGCAATAACCTCCTATTCAACTCTGGAAGTTGAACTTCAATCTCTGGATCTCCAATGGCCTTCATCTCCTCAAGTCTTCAGCTCTCCCAAGTCCCCAGACAATCCCAATACCCATACAAGCAAGCACTAATCCCCAGAGGGCACACCACACCAGTCAATCAGATATACAGCATATCAATAGCAGTAGGGGAATCCTGACTTTTTCTAAGGGATCTAATAACTACCCATAGCCCCTATAGTCCCATAACTAAACTATTCAAACCCTAAGTCCTAAGGGAAAGAATCAAATCTCCTAAGTCATCACCTAAAAACCCTAGTTTCATTCATGTTATTCAAGCTTACATTAATCACCTAAAATTAATTTCTAAAAATGGGAACTAAAATGAATCTACAAGTTCAATGTCTAATCTAAACAACCCTAAAAGAATGGATGAAAAATATGAAAGTATCTAATAGAACAAAAATTAATAAAATCATGTATGAAATGAAACCATTTAAAATGTCATTTATTTAGAAAATATGGGAAAAATATCAAATAAAAAATAAAATGCAATTTTTATTTTTTATAATTTTCTAGACATCTTAAAGAAAATAATGCAAAAAGAATGAATTAAAAATGATTATTTTGCTATTTGTTATGAATTTTAGAAAATGCATGAAAAAATTAAAGAAAATAAAAGGAAATATAATGAAATAAAATGGAGGGGGTGAAAAAAGCAAGAAAAACAAACTAAGCGCGTTGGGCTTATGAAACTGGGGGGTGTGGATAGCGCTCTGAGCCCAATCCCCCCAACTTAATGAAACGGTGCGTTTGGGATTTCAAAATCTCCCACCAAAACTCAGGTTAAATGAGGACCGTTCGATCCCTGGTCAAGTCAATTCTTCCCTCCAGATCCAAGGGCGTGTGATTCGTCTTCTTCCTCCCTTCGTCTAGGGTTTCAGTCCCCATTTCCATGCATGAGAATTCCACTCAATCTTTCTCCATGATTTCTTGATGAAAACGAAAAATTCCAAGCCCTAAAATACTCTATGAAACTCCAGTAATCCATGCCTAGCTTTAGTTTTTCCTAACTCTCATTGCACACTCCAAACAGAGAGCACGAAATTCAGAACACACCATGCTTGCCTGAGGTCAAAGTTACCAGAACTCAAACCTGATGATCAACAGATATTCTACATGCTTGCCTCATTACTCTATGCTTCAACACATTGATTATAACTCAACACACAGCTTGTTATCGAAGCCAACAGAAATGGTAACCTGTCATTGATCTCCATGAATCTATCCCTGAACTTCAAGAATTGATCCTCTAGGGTTTCTAAACAACATTATCCTAACCACATGATCTCTACCAGCCAGAATAGTGAGATTCGAAGAAATCTACATACCTTGCACTTGATGATGGTGATGGTAGCTAGACCTAAATTCAACCTTTGATACTTGCTGAAAACAATCTCCAATGAATGAATATGCTTCTGTTTGCAGTGATTTGTGCTGAATCCTTGTGAATCATGCTATTCCATCCTTCATGCAAGTTGGAGTGATGAAGTGGATAGGTATGATCCTTGATCAATTCAACCTCTTCTTGGTGTGAATCCTAGGGTTTGAATGATGATGATGATGATTCAATCCAAAGATGTGAGAATTTTGAGAGGTTTGTGAGAGTTTGGGTATCTTATGGAAGAATAAGAAAATGGATGAAAATGGAGATTTTTGACAAATGGGAGCACCAACCCTTGCATGATTCAGCTTGCATGAATATATAGGTTGCATTAGAACCTCCTAGAAACTTGGAGAAGTTTCCCTTACACTTTTCCCTTTCAAGTTGGATTATGTTACTTTTAATTCAAGCAACCATGGATAACTCACAAATCATGACCTAAGCTCAAAATTCCACTTTAGCCAATGTCTTTAGAATGCCTTTTCCATTCAAAATGACCTATAATTTTGCATCATTTGGCCAAGATATGAAAAATACCATTTTTTAAGCCATTTTCCTTCATTAAATTCACCAATTTTGAAATCTTGTGCTATGGACATTTCCAATCTCTCATGGTAACTTTTCTAGACTCAAAATGTCATTTGGAGAAAGTTTGATGTTGTAAGTTTTTCCATTTGAGGTCTCCTTGTATGAGTTTTGGACATAGGTTAAAATGACCTGTAATTCACAAATGACCAAAATACCCTTTGCTTGCCAAGACCATAAGTTGAGTTCCACACATCATATGAAGGCATACTATACCATTATAGAAAGCTAAGACAATGAGGAACAATTCTTATGTTGACCAGAAATTCATTTGAAATCTCCTTGAGGGGTAAAATTGCTTGTAAGCCAAGTCACTTTCACAGACAACATTTCAGATACCTCAGATGACCTGTAACTTGCAAGGACCATAACTTGAGTTATATAAATCTCCTTGATGTCTTCCACCACTCAAATTAAAGGTCTTGAGATCCTCTACAAGTTTCATGTTGACCAAGAAGCCATTTGAAGCTTGCATTTTGACTTATCTTGCTTGGAAATTTGACCTAAACTAGGGGATTTTACATAGAAACCCTAATTTAGAGACTCCTCTTCTCCTTGATTTCTCTTGAACTCCTCTTAGCACAACAACATATCCTTATTCTCCATGTCAAATGATGAACCCCACATCTCTCCAATAGCCCTTAATGCCTTCAACTCAATCAATTGACCTAGGGTTGACCTAGGGTTGACCCAGATGAAACCCTAGTTGACTGCCTTCAACTGCAATTCTTGTGATCACATCAACCACTTGTTTTCTTCTCCAAATGACTTTCTAAGTCTCTCATGATGTCTAGATACTCTCCATGCCTTCCATTCACAGCTCACAACCCTCTTGTTGACCCTCAGATACCCTCAGATAGGAGATAGACTCAAGGCTTGATCTGCTGAACTCTCTGCTCTCAAATTCTTTTATGATGACTTGAATGAGATGGAATTAGGATGATAACCTCTTGATAGGCCTCCAGAGATGAGAATAATGCTTGATCCCCTGTTGAATGCCTTGTTATGCTTATGCTATGCAGATGGTTAGTCTATGTACATGACTCTATATGCAAATGCTAATGATATTGAAACATAAACCAGGTGAATAAGGTTGGGCAAATTTTAGGGTGCAACACCTACAACATGAGTATCAACTCATCTTCTCCCTTAAGCTTCAGCTTCTTTGATCAGCTCCAACTTCAGGCTTCACCATCTTCAGGGATCTTCAAGTATCAACTTGATCTTCATGCTCTTCAAGCTTCAGCTGGAATGGCAGTCTTCAGGGATTCATCCTCTTCAAAGCTTCAGCTTCTAACCCAAGTGTCAACTTGATCTTCACAAAGTCTTCAGACTTCAACAATCTCCAAGGGGTCATCCTCTTCAAAGCTTCAGCTTCTATCTTCAATGGCTTTTAGACCTTCAATCAAATCTTTTATCATCTTCTTCTTCAAAGCAAACAACTTCAATGCAAATCTTCAATACTCTTCATTGCTTTCTTTATCTTCAACAACCCAAATGCTCCAACAAACAAGATTCAATCAACAAGATGAGGGGAGGATGTTAGAGTGCTCACTGACTTCTAAAGGATGCCATTAAGGACTTAACATCAAAAGGAAAGGCTCTCTCAAAGTTCTACCTCATAGGGCAAGGTCACTAATCCCTCCAAAGGAGAGAGGTGAATACCCTTAAGGGAATTTATATCATAGAGAAGTAAGGAGGTGAACAAGACACTCCTTGTTTATTGAATGGAATTATTCTATCTAAAGCTCTACCTATGTACTTATGATCCTATAAACAGAACAAACAAAAGCTAAAACTAAGCTCCTCTTCAAGGTCTTCAAAGTCTTCAATGATGATCCACAAGGTCTTCAACTCAATCTTCAAGGCTCACACACTCAAATGAGAAGGAAAGAAAGCAAAACAATACAAACTATGCCCTTAAGCAACACACATACTAACCATACATTCAAAAATCAATTAAAAATACTAAAATACTATATAATATTCTAGTAAAATTCTAGGGGATTCTATACATACCTACCCTTAACCCATATATTCCCCATACTCTAATCTTGACCTAAAAACCCAAAACAAAATTGTTAAGTCTACTTATGTGGAATAAAACCCTAATTTTGTTATGCTAATGCTAGCCTAAACAAACTAATCAAATTTTAACCTAAAAATCATGTATTAAATCCTATGGGAAACTGTGATTCAATATCTAACTATGCCAAAAAGAATGGCTCAAAAAGCCTAAGGGAAGGTCTTAAAAGAAATTCTACAAAATTGAGTATCAAACTAACCATATTTAAAAGCTATTTACAAGAATAATATGCTAAAAATATTAAAAGAAAAGAAAATGCCAATTTTATTTATTGATATTTTTCTAGACAAAATTATGAACATGTAGAAAAAACAAGAATTAAAAAACAATCAATTTTCAATTTTATATGATTTTTATAAAATGCAAGAAATATAAAGGAAATCAAAAAAATAAAAGAAGATGAATTAAAGGGGAGGGGGTGCCAAACATAACTGCGCCCAGTTATTCATGATGGTGGGCCAAGAACCCAGGGGTGCGCGTAGCAATTTTGGTAGGCCCAGGTGTTATCAGAAAATCAAAAGAAAAATTAAAAGAAAATTAAAACGAAGACGGTGAGAATAGCAAGTCTTTTACGTTCAAAATTGGATTGGGCCATGCGCAGGGGTGTGAATATCAAGATTTCATTAAGCCCAGAACTTCCATTTAATTTAAACGCTGCGTTTAGCTTTTTAAAACTCCCTCCATTTTCGTTTTAAATTGGAGCCATTGGATGAGATGATTAGGTCAATTAAATTGGACAAATCCTACGGTCAGGGGTCATCGTCCCCAATCGAGCTAGGGTTTTCAGAAACAATCACTCCATGCACGAGATTTTAGGTCCTTCGTTCTCTCTGATTCCTCGATGAAAATCAAAACTTCCAAGAGCAAAGATGCTCCACTACTCACCAAGAACACGATGGTGCCAATAATTTTCACTGAAACATCTTGTATCACTCTAACAGAACGCATGAACATTAGGGTTTCAACATTTTTCTCTGAGATCAACCTTGATAGAGGTTCAATCTAATGATGTAAACTTGCTCTACACATTACCCTAACCAAAATATTCTATAACATGATCACCAAAACTCCATACACAGCTTGTTTTCAAACTTGCAAGAAATGGCACCCTGCCACGAAACTCCATGGATCTTCCTATAACTCTCAGGAAATCATCAACTAACCTAGCATGCTACATCTATACCTAGGAATCCAACAGTAAGCACATAAATATGGAGATATGATGAAAAACACCAACCTGTCAAATGATGATGGTGAGTGCTGTTAGGGCTTGATTCAAGACTTGTAATCTCCTCTAGATGCTCCTCCAATGGGGTATAGCTTTCTGTTTGCAAGAATTCTGGTGGAAGAGACTTGTAGAGATCAAATCGTGTGTGGCTTGCACTTGAAGGAAACTTTGAATATATCTTTCTCCTCTCACTCTTCACCAATGGATTCACCAACCTTTTCTTCATTATGATCAAACCAATATATAGAAACCAATGGAAGAGTCTAGATTCATCTAGAAACTTTGAGAATCATCTAGAAAGTAATGGAACTTCTCTTGTAATGACATATTGTATATCCCTTCATCTCATGCATTAAGCTCTTAATTGTGTCAAAATCTCCCCTTGTGAGATATTGAGAAGGAGTGTGTGAAAAAACAAGCATTGCCTTGCCTTATGCCAAGTTTTCCAAAGTTCCTTAATATGCAAGAAACAAAATTACAAAGCAACCTCCATTTTAAGACCTCAAATCAAAAATATATTTGAACAATTGTTTTTAAAATGATGTTTGGATTCAAAATGACATATTGGATGACCTATTTTGGATTTGTACATCTCCCAAACCAATTTCCAACTTGGATCCATTTAACTTATAAGTCATTTTTAGGTCATTTTCAATCATTCTTGTAAATCCTTGCTACAAGCTTTTTCAACAACTCATGACTACTTTTATAGACTTAACATCCCATTTTGAACAACTTTGATGTTTTGAGTTTTTTCATTTGAGGCTTGGAAATAGGAGATATGGCCTTTGCTTAAAATGACCTATAACTTCCAAATGACCAAAATACCCCTGTCTTGTTCAAACCATAAGTTGAGTTCTACAAATCCTATCAAGGACTTCTAGTACTCTCTAGAAATCTAGGAAGATGTTCTTAAACATTCATGTTGACCAAGAGATCATAGGAATCATCCTACTAGGGCAAAAGCTGTCTACAAGTTGGGTGACTTTCAAGGACCCAGATTCACATACCTCAGATGACCTGTAATTTGTCAAAACCATAACTTGAACTCTGCACATCCTATCAAGGACTCCTACCACTCAAATTAAAGCTAAGAACAAGCTCTACAACATTCATGTTGTGGGTAAGATGAGATATCAATCACATCTTGAGCTAAAACTGCTTGGAAGATAGGGATCAAACTAGGGTTTTTCCCCTGACAATCCTTAGAAACCCTAACTCAAAACTTCTCAAACTCCTCAATCATGATGAGTTGGTCTAGGAATCATCTTTATAACATCTCCATACATCATTCCATGATCTTATGGCCCTTGAATTAGGTCTCAACCTTCTCCAAATCTTCAGCTAATCTAGGATTGACCTAGTCAAAACCCTAATTCTACCATTCATGGTTGAATCCTCTGAATTTTTGCACAATGACCTCTCTAGGCTTCATGATGACTTTCAAGACATCCCATAGGCTTTCTCAAAGCTTCAAGTTCATCCTCAAAGTCTCAGAATCATCTGAGGAGCTCCCACAACTCTCAAGCTATGAAGCACACAACTCTGGTTTCAACCAATTCCTCTGAGGACCTCCTGAACTTTCTGATGAAGGTATCAACTTTCAAACACTTGATGGGTAAATAAATGTTGGTCAAATTTTGGGGTGCAACAGCTGCCCCTATTCAAACGGCTTGAACCTGACTGGGTGAGAAGTGAACGACTCTCAGCCAATCAAGGTGCGAGACGATTGAATACCGGTAAACCCGAAAATTTGCCAACTGCACGAGCACATGATACTCTGCGGAGAACAAACCTTCGAACACTGCAACACTAGCTGCTCAACAACTAGCTGGAGAAATACTGATCTGAAATCGCCGTCGATCAACCAAACTACCCAACATCGCCGCTGGAGACTAAACCATCTGACATCACCGTCAGAAGCAGAAAAAATTCTGAGAGACACTCGACATCGCCGTCGTACAAACATCGTCTCTGCTGGGGGATTTAAAGAGTATGACATCGCCGTCAAACAAACATTCAACCTCGCCGCCGAACAAACATCATCTGACCTCGCCGTCCAAACAAACATGGTCTGACCTCGCCGTCAAAACAAACATGGTCTGACCTTGCCGTCAAAACGAACATTCAACCTCGCCGTCGAACAAACATCCAGCCTCGCCGCCGGAAACAAACATAGTCTGACCTCGCCGTCAAGACGAACATTCAACCTCGCCGTCGAACAAACATCCAACCTCGCCGCCGGAGAAAATACAACACTGAACAACTCTGACCTGGGGTTCACCCCTGGTAAATGGAACAAAAGGTACACTTGCGTATTCGAAACTACTCCGCTGGGAATGAGAGACTCACCCAAGCACACTCTGATCTGGGGTTCACCCTCAGAACCATAACGAACATCCGAATACTACTGCATACTGAGCTCGTCATAGCACTTCAACATCAGAGCTAAGTGAGACCCTGGCCCCTGGCCACTTCTAGCTTCAGCTAGAAAAGATCTCCAAGTAATCCTGAAGATGGGATCCTTGGCCTCCAAGGATGTAAACTTTGCCCGTCGGCAACTCTGCAGGAGGTATCTTTGACTTCAGTCTAAAGAAATGGTCTTTGGCCTTCAAGGATACATGGATCTGCCTTCAGGAAACTCCGCCTCTGCTATAGAGTATCCGAGACTTCAGTCAGGGATATACTTCGGCCTTCAGTCCGAAAAATGAATCTTAGGTCATTCATGACCTTGGGGATAACCTTTCCTTTAGGCACCTTCGCTTCAGCTTGGGAAATCTGTGACTTCAGTCAGAGAAGTGGTATCCTGAGCCATTCATGACTCTACGGGGATTCAAACACTCTGCCTTCAGGCAAAATTCCGCTTCAGCTGGAGAAACGTCTTCGACTTCAGTCGGAAGAAAAACTATTCACTCGATCGCAATCAATCATCACCTCAGGATAACTGACTTGGTCTTCAGGCCAACACGGATCACCTTGCACACAAAATCTGCATCTACAAACTTTTGAACTTCGTCTTCAGACAAACGTTGATTTATCAACACGGAAATCCGAATCTACAGGAACATTCTGATATCGCCTTCAGGCGTTTACGAAGTCAATCTTCATATTAGACATCACTGTTGGAGCAAGCATGTCACGCTGCTAGGGACTTCAAGAATCATCCTGAACCGATAACCATTCTGGAGACTTTATTCTGCTAGGGATCCCAGGAATCTTCCTGGGCAACTCTTGCTGGGGACGCTACTGGGGAGCTCAAGAATCATCCTAAGCAAACAACTCGGGAAACTGCGCTGAGGTCTCAAGAGTCATCTTAAGCAAACGGCCCTGCTGAGGGATTCGAGAATCATCTCGAACTGAAGACTTCGCTGGGGATCTCAAAAATCATCTTGAGCGAGCGGCTTCGTTGGGGAGAATGTCAGGAATCATCCTGAGCAACTGATCCTTCGGCTGGACACCTGTAAAACAAGAATGATAATAACCTAGATCATGCTTATGATACATATGCTTCTGCGCCATGCCCCACACGGTGGAAATGTTATGCGTTTATGCTAAATGCTATGCAATCATGCACAATGATGCGATCCCGTCAGCAAAATAAATGCCGGGGGGAATTCTCCTATCAAGGAGAAAGAACTACTCAGGTAGAGACATCATCCTGCTGAGGAGAACGTGGACACGCCAATATCAATCGGACTCCGTCTGGGGAATTGATCTTCCGTTGACTGCTGCAGGGAAAACAACTTCAGTTGATCTGCTGCAGGGGAACGAAGCTCTACGAGAACTTGGACCTGCTGAAGGAATGCGATGTCAATCGTGAGAATAAACTGCGGGGCCTTCTCGGCTACTCTTATGGGGATAACAACTCTGTGGGGAAACGACTTCAGCTGCTCCACACTCCACTGGGGAAAAACCAATCATGATCTGATCAACTTCCAAGGACTCGGCTCTCTTGGACATCTGCAAACTCGGCTAAGGAAGGAGAAGTCATTCTGCTTCGCTGGAGAGAGTGCGACTCTGGGGAACTACAGCATCAGTTGTTCAATGCTCTGGTAGGGAAAACCACTCACGGTCTCAACTGCTTCCAAGGATTCGGCTCTCTTGGGGTTTGTGAACTCAGCCGGGGAGAGAGAAATCATTCTACTTCACTGGAGAGTACAACTCTGATGAGGAATTCTAATTCCGCTGGGGAAGAGGGAATCATCCGACTTCGGGGGGGAGTACAACTCTGCAGGGGAATCTCAACATCAGCTGTTCCCACACTCTACTGGGGGAATAGGGAATCATCCGACTTCGGGAGAGAATGCGGCTCTGGTGGGGAATTTCAATTCCGCTGGAGACTTCAGTCTGGCACCATCAGTTACTGCATACTTCGGCGTATGAATAACTTCATGCGAAACCTGCACTTGTGACCCGGTGCTGGGGGAGACCTGCTTCGGCGGCTTTACTGGGGAAAACACCAGCTTCGGCACCCGAACATTTCTACGAAATCTGCACTTGTGACCCGGTGCTGGGGGACATGAGCTTCGGCCCTCGACTCAGCTGATGAGGTGACGTTCCTTTAGGATGTGCCTGCTTGGGGAAGAGAATCATCTCTGCCTGGGGAGACATATCAATGCTCACTATCTTGCGTTCAGATTCTGCGGAGGAGAGACTACTGAACTCTGCTGGAGAAGGAGGATTCGCCCTGCTTCGGGGATGCGCACGGCACATCGTCTGGAAGGCGCTACACCTGCAACAACACAAACAAACAGACAAGATACCCTCCTCAAAGGGGCCTATCAAGGTTATTATCTCGTGACAATATTCAGGTAATTAATTGTTTCAACAATCAATGGGCCTAGGCCCGTAAGTTTATGTATGCGCATTTTATCAAAAACATCGGCGTTTTCATTCGCAAACAAAACAGATAAATGCTAAACAGGCAAGCAGAATTGCTGAATAATATGCATTTTATTGATGATGAACCCCTGAATGGGCAAAATAATGTTTTACAACAGAGGCAAACTCCTGGAATGAGGAAGCCGCGCAAAAATAAAACATAAATATACATCAGTATATACAAATGTCGGCAACGAGGCGTAGACGAACACCATGAGTTGATCCCTCTAAGACCCACTCGACTTCGATATTTCTCTGACGCTTCAGCTTCGGAAGAGATTTGATTCAGATAAACGGCCCTCAGGTCCTCCAAACCACTAAACAATGAAAGTCCACACGAGGAACGCAGTCATTTGCTTATTCAAATCCCTAACTTTTGCGTGAACCGCCCTTTACGGGTTTTCAGTTCACCGGGATACCCTTTTTTGCCGAAGCCGCCCAGTGTAGGTTTTCGACTTCGCGGGTGTACATTTTTCAATATATCCCTAATTTTTTCCCGAACCTTTTATTCTGTTTTTGGCTCGCCGGGATGCCCCTTTTTTGCCTGGACTCTTTCTTTTTTGTCCAGCGGGTCTCTTTCAAGCAAAGTATTTTTTAACTGCGTCCGCGTTCACCGGGGATGCAAAATCTTCACCATCCATCGTGGATAACAACAAAGCTCCTCCCGAGAAGACCTTGCTGACGACATACAGCCCTTCGTAATTCGGAGTCCACTTGCCCCGGTGATCGGAGTGTGGCGGAAGAATCTTCTTCAGGACGAGATCACCCGTCTGAAAGCTTCTAGGACGCACCTTCTTATCATAAGCTTTCTTCATTCGGCTTTGGTACAGGCGACCAAATGCAATCGATGTTAACCTCTTCTCGTCCATCAGGCTGAGTTGGTTCAAACGATTCGTAATCCATTCTGCCTCGTCGAGTTTGACATCAACCAGAACTCACAAAGAAGGAATCTCCACTTCTAACGGTAGGACAACTTCCATACCGTACACCAAGGAGAAAGGAGTTGCCCCGGTCGACGTACGCACCGTCGTACGATAACCGTGCAAGGCAAACGGCAGCATCTCGTGCCAATCTTTGTATGTCACAACCATCTTCTGAACAATCTTCTTTATGTTCTTGTTGGCGGCTTCAACGGCGCCATTCATCTTCGGCCGGTAAGGAGATGAGTTGTGGTGTTCAATCTTGAAGCTCTGGCACAGCTCCTTCATCATCTTGTTATTCAAATTCGAACCATTATCAGTAATGATCCGCTCGGGAATTCCATAACGACAGATGATGTCCCTCTTTATGAATTTAGCTACCACCTGCTTGGTCACATTAGCGTACGAGGCTGCCTCCACCCATTTGGTGAAGTAGTCGATAGCTACCAGAATGAAACGATGACCATTGGATGCAGTGGGCTCGATCTTGCCTATCATGTCGATGCCCCACATGGAGAACGGCCAAGGGGAGGACATGACATTCAATGGGCACGGCGGCACATGAACTTTGTCAGCATAAATCTGGCATTTATGACATTTCTTCGCGAATCTGAAGCAATCCGACTCCATCGTCATCCAGTAATATCCTGCTCTCAGGATCTTTCTCGTCATGGCATGCCCGCCGGCGTGCGTACCAAATGTGCCCTCATGGACTTCCTCCATGAGCATACTCGCCTCTTTCTCATCTACACATCTGAGTAGCACGAGATCGTGGTTTCTCTTATACAGCACTCCATCAGGATTGAGATAAAAGTTTCCAGATAGCCTCCTCAGAGTCTTCTTATCCTGGGTTGACGCACCCGCAGGATACTCCTTAGTCATAAGGAAGGTCTGGATGTCGTGGAACCATGGTTTGCCGTCGGCGGCATCCTCGATTGCAAAGACAAATGCCGGTCTGTCAAGACGCGAAAGAACAATGCTTGGAGCTTCATTCCAAAGATTGACTTTATACATTGAAGCCAACGTGGCTAAGGCATCAGCCATTTGATTTTCAGCCCTGGGTACATGATGGAGTTCCACTCGATCGAAGAACGGAAGCAGCCTCCTGGCATAATTCATGTACGGCACCAAATTCGCCTGACGAGTTTCCCACTCCCCTTTAATCTGATTGATTACAAGAGCTGAGTCACCATATACGTCTAGATTCTTGATTCTCAAATCAATTGCCTCTTCTAGACCCATAATACATGCTTCATACTCTGCCTCATTGTTGGTAACTGGAAACGTCAGTCTCGCAGTAAACGGGATGTGGGATCCGTGAGGAGTCGTGATGATAGCCCCGATACCACTTCCATAGGAATTAACCGCTCCGTCGAATATCAACTTCCACTGAGACGTCCTATCGGGCCCTTCACCGGGCAATGGCTCGTCGCAATCCTTCGCTTTGAGAAACATAATATCCTCGTCAGGGAATTCGAACTTCATCGGCTGGTAGTCTTCGATTGGCTGTTCGGCAAGGTAATCAGACAATACGCTTCCCTTAATGGCCTTCTGGGAGACGTACTGAATATCATATTCCGTTAACACCATTTGCCATCTGGCAATCCTGCCCGAAAGAGCCTGCTTTTCGAAGACGTACTTGATCGGATCCATCTTCGAAATTAGCATAGTGGTGTGATTGAGCATATACTGTCGTAGACGTTTGGCGGCCCAAGCTAATGCACAACACGTCTTCTCCAGCATCGAGTATCGAGATTCACACTCAGTGAACTTTTTACTCAAATAATAAATGGCATGCTCTTTTCTGCCCGTCTCGTCGTGCTGACCGAGAACACACCCCATACTATTCTCCAGAACCGTCAGGTACATGATTAATGGTCGTCCAGCCACTGAGGGTATCAAGATTGGAGGTTCTTGAAGATACTGCTTTATTTTGTCGAATGCCCTCTGGCAATCCTCATTCCAAGTAATCGCCTGATCTTTCTTTAAAAGTTTGAACATCGGTTCACAAGTGGCCGTGAGCTGAGAGATAAACCTTGCAATGTAGTTTATTCGGCCCAAGAAACCACGAACTTCTTTTTCTGTTTTCGGCGCTGGCATTTCTTGAATAGCTTTTATTTTCGCAGGATCAACTTCAATACCTCGTTCACTAACGATAAACCCCAATAACTTTCCGGACCGCACTCCGAAAGTGCACTTGTTAGGATTCAGCCTCAATCTGAATTTCCTAAGCCTCTCAAACAGCTTCAATAAGTTGACCAGATGCTCTTCCTCCGTTTGGGACTTTGCAATCATGTCATCAACGTAGACCTCGATCTCATGATGAATCAGATCATGAAACAAAGTTACCATTGCTCGCTGGTAAGTGGCCCCTGCGTTCTTCAGACCGAAGGGCATTACCTTATAGCAAAATGTCCCCCAGGGGGTGATAAACATCGTTTTCTCCATGTCCTCCGGTGCCATCTTAATCTGATTGTAACCGGAGAAGCCATCCATGAACGAAAACACGGAGAACTGGGCTGTGTTGTCGACCAACACATCAATATGAGGCAACGGGAAATCATCTTTGGGGCTCGCCCTATTCAAATCCCGATAATCGACGCACATGCGTACCTTACCGTCCTTCTTCGGTACATGCACTATGTTGGCGACCCACGGAGGGTAAGTGGTGACGGCTAAAAATCCTGCGTCCAACTGCTTCTGGACTTCTTCTTTGATTTTTACAGCCATGTCTGGTCTCGTCCTCCTAAGCTTCTGCTTGACGGGAGGGCAATCTTCTCGCAACGGCAAGCGATGAACCACAATGTCTGTGTCAAGTCCGGGCATATCTTCGTATGACCAAGCAAAGACGTCACTATACTCTCGAAGCATCTCGACCAGTCTATGCTTGACATCATTCTGCAGTGCAGCCCCTACTCTGACATTTCTGACGAGCTCTTCAGAACCCAGATTTACGATCTCAATATCTTCCTCATGAGGCAGAATAACCTTTTCCTCTTGTCTCAACAAGCGGGCCAACTCTTCCGGAAGGTCTTCGTCTTCATCAATCTCATCCTCGGCTTGATAGATCGGGCAATCGAAGTCGTAGTGAGCCGTAGAGGGTCCAGAGTCGATGTCGTCTGTTATGTGGATCCTGCAATAACAAGGGTTAAGTTTAAAGCAGGAATATGCAGGTTAGCACAAACCCCGTTGCCATTTTACTGTTTTTCAGAATAAACACAAAACAAGAATAACAGAGAACACATATTTGAGTACGAAGGAAACGCCTTTGATTTATTAACAAAATGCATGTACATAATCCAACAAGGCCCTGACAATAAAACCACTATGCCCCGGGCAGGACATAGGGTTGTACAAAGATTGTAAAAAGCAAATCATTACTCTTCACTTGTCAGATGGATAATCTCCTTGATGGTCCAATTGTTGAGGCGCTCGCCCGGCTTGCTTGGCTGAATCCAGGCGTCAAGATCACAATCGCTATCCCCGCTGTCCTCAGACGCTGCGTTGATGCTTTCGAAAATCACTCCGCCCTTGGTAAATAGGATCGGCCCCTTCCCACGAGACGAACTGCTAGACGAAGAAGATGAAGCTCCAGCTTCAGGAGAATACCCCAATCCAAACTTATCCTGCTTGATCGGTATCTCCAAAACATGCCCCCAGCCTGGGGTGGAACCGACTTTGACGACGGCCCGAGCTTCTTTGAACGAGGAGAGATTCATCTCTTGCTTCTCTACGACGACAGGAGCTACCTCTTTCACCTTGACGGTTTCAAATTCTTGGCAGAGAGTTTCATGGATTTCGCCGTCCATTTCAACATATTTAAAGGATGACAAGTGGCTCACCATGATGTCCTCCTCACCACAGACGGTTACTATGCTTCCCCCGACAGCATATTTGAGCTTTTGATGCAGCGTGGACGTCACAGCACCAGCAGCGTGGATCCATGGCCGACCTAAGAGGCAACTGTAGGCAGGCATGATATCCATGATATAAAAAACCGTATCAAACGTCTCCGGACCAACTTGAATCGGCAGGGTCAACTCTTCGAAAACGTGGCGCTTAGTTCCGTCAAATGCTTTCACCACCAGATCACTGGGCGTGCAAAGCAATCCACGAGTGTCCAACTTCATTAGTGCCTTCTTCGGAAGCACGTTAAGCGACGAACCCGTGTCCACCAGGACATGCGACATGATTGTGCCTCTGCACTCTATTGAGACGTGCAAGGCGCTGTTGTGATTTCTCCCTTTAGGAGTCAGCTCTAAATCTGTGAATCCCAGCCCATTGCCAGCGTTAACATGGGCTACCACCTCTTCTAGCTGATTTACTGATATCTCCTGCGGCACGTAGGCAACGCTCAATACCTTTAGTAACGCGTTGCGGTGCGCTTCAGAACACAGCAACAAGTTGAGAATAGAAATTTTTGACGGAGTCTGATGAAGATGATCTACAATCTTGTAGTCGCTCTTCTTGATTAACCGCATGAACTCCTCAGCATCTTTAACTAGCAAATCCTTTTCTGCCCCACAAGGGACCTCTTCGACGACTTTGCCTTTACCCTTATCAGCAGCCTCAGGTCTGACCACTTTCTCTGCCACAACTTATGTCGGCGCAAACACTCTTCCGCTTCGAGTAATACCACTGACACCAGCAAGATTCTGCATAGTCGACCCATACGGCTCCAGCTCTATATTCTGGCCATTGCAATAGACTTCGGCGCCGTAATGCCACGGAACGGCGTTAGTGCTCTCGAATGGGATTGGCCCGGCCCTGGTAATAGTAATTGTAGGTGGTCGGGGCGCAGAAATGGTAATAGGTTGACGAGGAATAGTGATGGTGGCGACTTCATCTGCCTGCTTCAGCACAACCTCCCCTGATACACTTTCAACTCTCTGGCTGAACTGCAAAATACCTTCGGACATCAGACTTTGGATACCTTCTACCAGTTGCTCACACCCATCGGGAAGTGTAGCACAAGCCATACATAACTCTCCGCATCCAGGAAAGAAGCCCTTCTTAAGCAACTTAGCCTTGACAAAACTGAGCGGCGTCTTCAAGTCTTTGACATCAGTCAACATATCTGCGCTCTCCTCTGTGATAATGGCGTTCACTCCGCCTCCCCTATGATGAGGCATGGGGTTTTTGGTGACATTGGGCACACTATCAGAGAAGTTAATAACCTTGGCGTCTACTAGGTCCTGCACCTTGTGCTTAAAAGCTTTGCAGTTCTCAATCGTATGGCCTGGTGCCCCAGTATGGAAATCGCAAGTGGCACTTGCGTCATACCCTGGTGGTGGTGCCCCTGTTAAGGGAGCCAACGTCCTCTTTTGAACTAACTGAAGCTGCAGCAAAGTTTGCAGAAGCTGCGCATACGACATAGGTGGCGCTTCGAAGTGACGATTTGCCAAAGGAGCCCGATTCTGATATTTCCTATACCCCTGCTGATTCTGTTGCTGCGGTTGCTGCTGCTGCTGCTGTGACGGAGCAGATGGGATATTTATGCTAGCAATCTGCTGCTGGGGGCCCTTGCCCTTTCTCCGAGCATTAGTGACAGCACTTGCATCTCCTTCTCGACGCTTGCCAGCGTAAGGTTTCTTACCACCTCCTCCAGCTGAGGATGATTCGCCTTGAATTTTTCCAATCTTTATACCGTTCTCGACGTGCTCGCCCATAGTGATGAGAGCCGAGAAAGTCCCAGACATGCCACTGACCAGCTTTTCATAGTAGATTCCAGGAAGGGTAGCCACGAACATTTTCACTAGCTCGCGCTCAACCATCAGCGGTTGAACCCGAGTAGCCAATTCACGCCACCGCTGGGCGTACTCTTTAAAGCTTTCATTGTTCCGCTGCGATAGATTCTGGAGCTGAACTCAGTTGGGGGCCAAGTCGCTATTGTACTGATAGTGGAGGACGAACGCTTCAGCGAGATCCTTCCAGGTGCGTACGGTAGCGGGCTCCAAGCCCATATACCACTCGAGGGATGGACCAGAAAGACTATCTTGGAAGAAGTGCATCAGCAACTTCTCATCGTCAGAATAGGCAGACATTTTTCTATAATAAGATCGAAGGTGGGCACGGGGGCAAGTAGTACCCTTATACTTCTCAAAGACAGGCACCTTGAACTTATGAGGTACCTTGAAATCAGCAATTAACCCCAGCTTGGACATATCAACGCCCAAAGTATTCTGATTTTCAATGTCTCTCATTTTGTCTTCCAATGCCTTGAACCTGAGTCGAGCTTCAGCATTCAACTCCGCTTCCACACCTCTTTGAGAAAATACGTCATCCTGATGATCCTCAAGCCACGGTTGAGGCACCAACAGATTTCCGACACCAGCATTGCCGTTGACCGACCCTATGTTGACATTAGCTCCCAGACTACCATTGCCGACGCCTGCCGCATTGAGTCCGATATTAGTCATCAGATTGCCGTTAGCACTGCCGTTGCCCCCGGCAACAGGAACAACATTCTGCGGAGCATCCACTGGAGGAGGAGTAGGCACATCCCCGCCATGCAGTATGCCGTTACTATCAACCCTAGAGATCAAAGGTTGAACCAAAGTACGAAGCTGGTCCTGACCATTAGCGATCACCTGCATCAGTTCCATAAAACGATCCATCCGTTCACGGAGCTCTTGAACATCTGACTGCACCTGATCCATGATCCTTGTCTGATTAGCTCGAGTTGAGTAACGGTGAATGAGTCTGTGATCAATCCTGGAGACTGGGAGCAGCGCGGAACCTGTGAACCTGAAAAACCTGAAAACATTAAAGGTTAGGAAAAGCAACAAAATGTACGCCATGCAAATGCTTCATGCAGATGCATGCGTGTGTCTGTGTGCTTGGGAGATTTCCCCCGATCCTAGTGCCTTAGTGCCAGTGCTGACAATAATAAGAGGAAGAAGTTCGAGCCCAATCATGGAAACATCAATCTCATATATATATGGAAAGGCCTGTCAAGGCAGTATACAGTATCAGCGAGTACAAAACAAATCAACAGCATGACCTCAGCCAACAAGTTTGGTGATGGTCAGCATACAACAAAGATCAAAACAACAGGAATACAACTAGTCAAGTACGGCTACGGGCGCGATACTCTGCTAATAACTCCTTCGTCTCTGGATGATCTGGCAAAGTGAGCAACCCCTCGACGAGTAGTTCCCTCTGCACAATGGTATGCTGAAGCCCCTGGACTGAACTTTCCCATGCTCCTTCGCCAAAGCAATCCTCTAGTTTCTGCTTCTTAGACTCAAACATCAGCTTATGCTCCTTCAGGTTAGCAAGAGCTTTGTTGAGTCGGCCTTCGGCGGCGTATCTGCGGGTGGTCTCTTCATCAAACCTCCGCTCACTGTCCTTTACTTCGGCTTCCAGCTTAGAGATCTGCAGCATCAGCTTGTCCTCTCGCTCCTTCCTGGTGGCCAGGGAGGTCTTCCAATGCTGGTCGAACTTAGATATCCTCCGATATGCCTCGTCCAAATGCTGCTTCTTCGTAGCTAGTACGTCATTAACAGCCCTGAAGTCTTGACCCAAGCGTTCCCGATCAGCAATCTGCTTTGCCAAGTCTGCACCCAGTTGGTTTACCGACTCTGTTTGCTTTTTGAAAGCATGCACGACTTCGTTCCTTTCACTTCGAAGCTGAGCTAACTCCTTCTCTAATTCTGCGTTCGCCCGCTTCAGTTCATCCCGCTCGGCTAACACCTGGTTGTGCTGATGAATGGACACAGTGGTAGGCTCTTCGACTGGTGGAGGACTCTCTGGTCTGACATGAGGAAATGGCATCCCTATAGCGTTGGCTCTGGCTCTGATCCAAGCTGAATAAGGAGGGTAGTGTCGCTACTGCGAAAATCAGCGCCGGCTGACAGAAGAGTCGCCACCGTGCGTTATTTATCCCTCAGAGCGGGAAAGGAAACGCTCGAAGTAAACCTCGCAAAAAACGGGGAAAAGGTATGGTCATCGCAACCATAGCCTGGGTTCGGGAGTCGGTTACGCAAGGGGAAGGTATTAGCACCCCTCACGTCCGTCGTACTCGACGGGATCCACGCTTGCTTGGGTTGTCTACTGGATGCAAAACAATCTATCTACGGCTGCTAAATCTAAACGGAAGGGAATTGACTCGATAGAGCGTCGCACTCTATGCCTACGTATTCTCAAGAGAGAAAGTCAGAGTCAACGTAGTTCGGGACTACAGGGAAAATTGGCTCGCCAAGACCTCGCGTCTTGTGCCTACGTACTTCCACTGGATGGAAGATCAGAGCTTTACGTAGTTCAGACTAACTACGGCTAAACAAACATTCTCACACAGCAGTGAGAAAAACAACTGGCTTCACAGGGTCGGGAACCTATGGTCAAAACTATGGCTGAGTCTCAAATGCACTTGGGCAAGAGAGAAAAAGGGTACTCAATTAATCGTCAGCGGGAAAGTCTCGATCGCACAGCCGCGAGAGAACAAAAGTTAGTCGTTAGTGTGCTCGCTAGGACATCGCATCCTATGCCTACATATCTTCGTCTGGTACGAAGAATCAGAGCAGCTGTAGTTCGGCTACTATCGGGACCACAGCTCAAATCTCGTTTTATTAATCTCTGAAAAAATGATTACAATGAGTGGATACTGAAAATAATCTCCTAGGAAACGCTATCCTATTCTATCCTGAAAAATCGAATGAAAATAGCCCCCTAACAAATGGGCCTCTATTTCTATCCCTAAAAGGAAAATAACTTCTATGAAAAACCTAAAAGAAAAATGCTTTAAAAATATTAAACCTACTTTTAATATTTTTTCTCTTTTTTCTCCTTTTCTCTTTAACATATTTTTTCCTATTTCTCCAAATATTTTTCTCCATTTTTTCCACAAATATTTCTCTATTTTTCTTCACAATATCTCTCTATTTTTTTCTCACAATATTTCTCTATTTTTCTTTCTTTTGATATTCCTCCTTTTCTTTTCAAAATATTCTTTTCTTTTCTTTTTTTCACAATATCATTTTTCTTTATTTCTTTTCTTTTTCTATGATTTTTTCTTATAATATTTCTTTTCTTTTCTTCAAATTCTTTTTCAATCTTTTTTTCTATATTTTTTCATATATATTCTCTCTTTTCACTTCTTTCTCTCCCCTTTTTTTTTGTATAACAAGTAAAAAATAAAGAAATAAAAAGAGGAAGGAAAATAAAGGGGCTGGGGGGTGCAGTCCATACAAGGGATTACAGAAAAATAAAAAAACTGGGATGCTTGGGCCCAGCCCAATTCCTTCAAAAAAACGCTGGGGGGTGTTGTGATCAATATGGGGCGTCTGGCAAGACAAATTGGGGACTTTGTTGGGTCCAGCCCACTCTCCCCAAAAAACGTGAGGGCGTGGCTCCAAAAAAAGGATGACTGGGCCTGAGGCCCACGGTCCATCCTCTCCTTCTCCCTCTCTCCATTCACTCAGGGTTTCTGAAAACCCTAGATTTTCCTCTCAGCCTTCAGCGCCGCCGTCCACTTCTCACTGTTCACTCTCAGCCTCTCCCTCTCCCTCCATTCTCGTTCCTCTTCATCTCAGTCTCTGGGAACTTCCTCTCCTCATCCTTCGTTGTCAGCTTAGCTCCATCTCCTTCGAACCTCATCATTGCCTACAAACTGCAAGCGGCCAAACGAAACCAGTAGAAATCAAGACAAATCAAACATTTGAAAATCTGTTCGTGAATTCGTAGATCTTGATGGAGAAAGCTGATGAAGAGAGAAGCTCAGTGGAGATCTTGAAGGAGATTCGTTGCACGTGTGATGAACTTCGCTCTGAAGATTTCTGGAAAAATCTTGAAGAACTGCTGGAGGTTTGTTGAAGATCATGATGACGAAGATTTGCTGATGCAAGTTCTTGTTCTGGAAAGTTGTTCTTGCGGTGGTTGAAGATCGAATCTGGAAAAAACTGGGGATCCTGATTAGCAAGATGAACATTGATGATTTCTTGAATAAGATTCTGTAGAACGATGATGATATTGTTAGGTTTGTGAAGAACAATCTGAGAAGACGTTGATGATTGAAGATTTTTCTGGAGATGAAGATAGGAGGCGCTTTCTGGAATTTCTGGATTTCTGAGATTCTTGATGAATCTCTATGAAGATCTGGTTGAACACATGATGGTGCTTGAAGAAGTTCTGTGTTTCTGATGAATCGGTGGTGGTTTCTGGAGATCGGGGATGGTGATGATGAAGATCAAGGAGATGAAGATGAAAAGTGACCGGAATCTGGAGAGTTTGAGTTCTCCGGTGACGGTTGGTGGTGGCCGCCGGCCATGCAGGCCGGCCGGCGGTAGCTTTCAGGCGAGGTTCTGTGGGTGCGACGCGTGGTGGAGAAAGTGGAGGGAGTGTGTGCATGTGGGACGCGTGTCCCACGCGTGGCTGAGAGAGAGAGAGGGTGGTGATACGTGGCGTGCTGAAATGAAGCGAAGTGGGACCATCTCTCTGCCAACACGTGTCAGCTTGTATTTAAAGCCCTGAGAAAATCTGGAACTTTCTGGAACGTACTGGTGTTTGCTGGAATGTGCTGGACGCTTGTGGATGATTCTGGACGAAAAACCCCAATTGCTGAATCAAAAAACAACAAAAACCAAACTGGGCCTCCACTACTGGCCCAAACGAAAAAACTTTAAAAACTACACTAGCCCAATTAATCAATTACTAATTCTGAATTAAATCTAAAAACTCTATTAAACTAATTAACTCCTAAAACTCAATTAACTATTAATCTAATAATACTCTAAAAACTATATTAAATTCTGAAAAATACTATTATTTCTATTTAAACCCTATTTAAAAATTATACTAATATTCTAAAAAAATCCTATATTATTCTAAAATGAAAAAAGCTATTTTAAAATATCTAAAATGCTTAAAAATCTATTTAAAAGAATTAAAACTATTTAAGACCTATTTAAATTCTAATAATATTCTAAAACTAATATTACTATATTATCTAAAAATATAAAAAATCTATTAAAACCTATTAAATCCTAAAAATGAATTTAAAATCTATTATATTCTATAAAATGCTAAAAATTGATTTAAAAAGAATTAAAAATATCAAAAATTCTATTAAATCCTAAAAAATGATTTAAAAACTATTTAAACCCTAAAAAATCCTATAAAAATCCAGAAAAATCACCATAATTCCCAGAGGGACAAAATGAGCACCGAACGACACAAAAATAATCGGTAAAAATAAACGGGCACCGAAATATCCCAAAAATCGATTCTACTGGTCAAAAACACCTGAAACACGAGACGGGAGCTGTGATCCCTGATAAAATCAATACAGATGAAAAATGCAATGTATGCGATATGCAGATGCGAATGCGGTTATGCGTCGAAACATCGAGCCAAATGCGAGACCCGGTTGGTCAAATTTTGGGGTGCAACAGCTGCCCCTATTCAAGCGGCTTCGACCTGAATGGGTGAAGAGCGCTCAGCCTTCAAACATTCAAGGTAGATGACGGTTGAATACAAATGGAACCCTGAAATTTGCCAACCGCGAGAATATACTGCAAAACTGCTTGAGAAATAGCTTCCAATAAACTGAAGTTTGGTTGTAACGGCAACATCTGGTCAATTTTCTGATAACATTTTCTTCTCATTTTCAACACCTGTGTGACGCCACAAGTATTGAAATAATGCTTCATAAAGCAAACACCTTGATTCCCATCTCTCTCATGGGATCAAATCTGGTCAACTCACAGTTCAATGCGAACTTGAGGACAATTCTCCTGGGGAATTCTGAATGGAACTGCCTGGCACCTGTTTTGACAAAGGGGGCAGCTTCAGAAGTCTGATATATGTCAATCTTTGTTGTTGTTGTTGTTTTTTTCCGATGCTGACGTAACAACCAAATGAAGAATCACTCCGCTGGGGAAGACGAGAAGCTGAACCACACAACTCTGCAGGTGAACAAACTTGAAATCCAATAGGTAACCATCCTGGTCTATGTTTCGACATGCGTATGCTTGATAATGATGCAACGCCCTATATGACATGGATATGCTATGCGTTCTGTTTGAAAATGCGATGCCCAGACGGCATGGATATGCTATATGCTTGTATAAATGCAATGACTATATATGCAAATGCTAATGCAGGCTCGAGCTGCCAGAGAACACCAGGTCTGAAAACCACTTGGCAACATAAATGCCGAAGGAAACGTCAACTCTACTGGGGATGACCTGAAGTCACAGCACCATCTCAGCAAAATAAATGCTGGAAACGAGAAATCAAACCCGCTGGGGATAACCGCCCTGCTGGAGAAATGAAAAGGCAACCCTGCTTGACGACTTCACTGGGGAAAGAAAGACAACTCTGCTCGGGAATGCTCTCTTCAAACCATTAGCAACTGATTGCGCTCTGCGGGGATTGACCCGAACTGAGGTTGATTACGCGCAGCACACTGCTGGAAATGCTCCTACTATCAAGGATGTCAATCTTAATCTGCTGAAGATACTCCTGATCCTACTCTGATACGGGGTAAAAGACAATCTCGACTCTTCCGGGTATAATAAGCAACTTTCATCTGCTGAAGAGCGGCAATTCTGATTTGACAATATCCACAAGGAATTCAAACATTACTCGAAGTGCTGGCATCCGTCGAGCTTCGTATCGGGGAACATGACAACATGCGGGTCATTGGGAAATACTGTGTCAGATACCTTTAGATTTTTTTTTGTTTTTTTTTTTTGTTTGTTTTTCTTGGTTTAGAATAAACATGGATTATGTACACAGTGGAAGATATGGAAACACTAGACGAGAACTAGCATTCAAAGGTAAACTACCAGGCGAGAACTGATAGGAAAATAGGTTAGGAAAATTGATTTTTGTGTTTTGAACATCAGACGAGGCTGACTGGATAACAGACTAAGGTATAGACAACCAGGCGAGAACTGGCTGAAAGCTAACGTACACCAGGCAAGAACTGGCATAACACTTGAAGAAACGGTGACCAAACGAGAATTGGTTACCAATAAACTGCACCAGGACGGGAACTGCTGCTTACAATAAACTGCACCAGGACGGGAACTGATGCTTACGAAAGGGTGGGCCAGACGAGAACTGGTTACCGATTTGCCAGGAGAGAACTGGACTTTAGAAATGACTGGTTACTGACACGCAACAGGTTTAAACTGCAGGATAATGATCCAACGACAACAAGATCTTCTTATTTGAAAGGTTTTCGATAAGGGTATTGACATGATTCCCCGATACTCAACTCTGGCTGGGGATAAACAAGCGGGCTTGAATGACTTGCCCCTGGTACATTCAGCTGGGGGATAAAAGACTGGCTTGCACAACTTGCCCCAGTACAATGCACCTTGCCCCAATCTAACTCTTGGGAATACCTGCTCCGAACAACTTGCTACGAGAAGACTTCGAGAATACTTGCCCCGACATCTGCACGACAAAAGAATTCAATCTCCAATTAAACACCTAACAACCCAGTTGATTAGCGACTCAACCCGATCTGATTATCCATTGGAAGCATCTGCTTTCAAATCTCAGCGCTATGCATAACTGCCCCTGATTGGCTCTCAAGAAGATTCACCTCTTGATTAACTGCTTCTCAAACAACTGCCCCTGCTCAACTGAAGCTTCGGGACTTGTCCTCAGACTGACTGATACTGAACTTACTGGAAGATAATGCCCCTGATTCACAAGGCTTCACAACATACACCATTCTGGTTCAGACTGCTGGATTACTCAGTCCCGCTCGATTATTTTCTGCTGGAATTTCTTTCATGCCAACTACTAACCTGCAATTAAAATCGTCTGTTCACGAATGGTAATCTTAATGCAGTGCTCCTGCAGATTTTGAAAAATTTTGAGTTGTCACTCATTTACATGCATGTGATGATGAGTGACGAATGAACCAAAGTTCAAACGCAGTGCTTACATGGTCAGTGAAAATACAACAAGGATGTGACTAGCAAGTCAAGAAGGAGTCAGGTTACTCAACCTTATCGTAATGCGCTTCAGACTAACCCTACCTCAATTAGGTCTTTTGAGGGTTGTATCGTGGTCGGGTTCACGGTTCGTGAAACAAAGGATATTTGGCTCAAATTTTGATTTGTACCCACCCCTTCTACGTGATGATCTCCGATCCTAAGGTTCAGTTAACCTGGCACAAGCACTCGCCTCTTCGAGAAGTATGTTGAATGGTAAGAACCACAGTTAAGGAATTCACAAGCTTTTCTTCTAGAGTGATAGTTACTCCTTCTCCGCTTTCGGTGTTTGTGTACACGACTTTGTGATTTGCTGGGGAAAATTTTCTTTTTAATCCCCTTTTCCATTCTTTTGATTCCCTAATTTTTGCCTGGACTGACTCATTTTGAGTTCTTTTCGATTTTTCCGATTTCTTTTGAAGTCCAGCGGGATGCCCTAATTTTTGCCTAAGTATTAGCTTTCTCATCTTTTCTTTCTTTTTACTTAGCGGGCTTTCTTTCTTCTTTCTTTTGGAACAAAGTCGTGTGACACCGGTTGTCTTGATTGCTCCGAAAGGATTGTAACTGTCTCACTCCTGATTGGTGAGGTTTGACCTCTTGAAAGGTATAAACTGATTGGTCCTCGAAAGACAACACTCCTCTGCAAGACTTGAATGCTCGGTCAAGCTAACTGACAACTACCCTGCCCCGGGTTAAGATGTGAGGGTTTATAAGTCCGAAAAAACTTCTACTTCCTGGCTCGAAGTGGTTAACAAGGGACTAACTCCTTATATCTCCAGTGTTTGGGGAATTTGAAACAATGCCTTGTACGTCATCGGTACGGTCTTATCTGAAAGCATACAATCATTGATTATGAGTTTCAGCTTCGTCATCCTCCCTCCTAACTTTGCTAGTCACAGCGAAAAAATGGAGTGAATAAAATGCAAGTGTCAGTGCAATGCAATAAATGAGCGACAGCGACATAATTAATTCAGAAAAATGCATAGTCACTTTATTATTATCACCATTCAAAACATACAATGTTTAAAGCAGGTAGTAACTAACAGAAAAAGAAACTACAGATGCAAATGCTATAAAGGCTTGAGAACTGCCACTGCTGAGGCGCCTGCCTGTCTGAACCACTGGCTTTTGCTGGGGAATACCATCTGAATCTACGAGCTTAGACAGCTGAGGGGTTGGGATGAACAAACAGAAACCCTTCTCGAAAGGAAATGCGATCCTGATCAATCAACTGTTGTACCTTCGCCTGAAATGCTTTACAATCTTCGGTTGAATGCCCCGGAGAGCCACCATGATAACCACACTGAACGTGGGGATTGTACCCAGGAGGGTACGGTTCTGGAACTGACTTAAGAGTTTTCGGCTCCACCAAAGACTTCTGGATCAAAGATGGTAGCAACTGGCTATACGGCATCGGCACTGGGTGAGAAGGAGCTTTCCTTCGTTCCAAGTTGTTGCGAGGTCTGTTCTGATTCTGACGCTGATTCTGATAACCTCGGCCACGAGTTCGCTGATTTGCAATGGAAGCGACATAAGGTTCCTGATAGGGTGCCCCAGGCACGGCTGTCTGTTCAGTATAACAAGCCACGGGAGGTACGGATCTCTGATAAGATGATGAACCAACAAAATTCACTGATTCGCTTCGAGGATATTCAATCTTTGGCATGACTGAGTTGATCACAACTTCTTCTTCACTCTGATAGTCACAAGGGTATTCAGTTTCACCAGCTTGATCATATGAAGTAATCTGAATTTTCCCCATTCTTATGGAATACTCAAGGCGTTCTCCTAATGCTACCACGTCAGAGAAACTTGCCGGAATTCCGAGCAATCTTTTGAAGTACGGATATTGTAGGGAATCCACAAACATGCTTGCCAGCTCTTGGTCTAACAGCGGGGGACGCACTCTAGCAGCAAATTCTCTCCATCTCTGAGCATACTTCCTGATAGGTTCATTGATCTCTTGAGACAACTCTTGCAAATGCATGCGATAAGGAGCAATGTCTAAATTGTAATCGTACTGCTTCAGAAAAGCTCTGGCTAAATCCATCCATGACTGGATCTGATTCCTCTCTAACTGCATATACCACCTCAAAGATGCCCCAGTCAGACTATCTTGAAAGCAATGGATCATCAACTTATCATCTCGCGCAAACGCAGTCATTCTTCGACAGAACATCATCAAATGCAGCTTCAGGCAGCTATCTCCCGTGTACTTCTCAAATTTCGGCACTTTGAACTTGTAAGGCAACACCAGGTCAGGAACCAAACACATGCCTACAGCATCCAGGTTGACAGCATCTTTGGCTTTCAAAGCTTTCATTTGCTCTTCCAACACTCGGACTCTTCTACCATCGTCAAGGGCTCTTGGATCTACCATCCCAGCTGCTGGAATATCTCTTTGGTAATTCATCACAGGGAAAGCAACACCTTGATTGTTGACAGGAGGAGGACGCTCATTCTGGGCAACAAACTGCTCATGTCGATCTCGGTTCTCAACAGAAGGCTGTACAACTTGGTCTGCAGCAACGTTGTTCACTTGCGGGAAATCTTCCCTGGAATCATACAGAGGGTTGGACGCCATAGTGAACCCTGTCAGGGTGTTAGGAGACTGGAAATTGCCTTCAGACATGGCTACCAATAATTTTCAGCTGACTTCGACCCTTGATTCTGCTCAAATCTACTCAACCCCTAGGTAGGTCTTCCGCCAATCAACAGCTGCTCAATCCAAACTCCGGGTAATCACCTTCAGGAAACAAAGGCTGGATCAGAACTCTGGCTAGCTGGAGGATGATATGCAATGCAACACTGATATGCATATGATATGCAAAATGCAGCAAACAATGGGACCACAGCCCCCACACAATCTGAATACTGCTGCGCTGCTGACGGAGACGCTCTCTGAAAAGAAGACCAGAATAACGGGTAGGTTGGAAGTCAAGTTTCCTGCACAAAAAACCCCCCCACTCACAGGTGTGGACCTATATCTGACAAGGTACGGCATCCTATGCGGTCGTCAGCGTCACAGACTTTCATGAGGAATGATACGATTCCCAGAAGGAGTGGCATCGTCATCTCATGAAGAGGCCTCACTTAGATGACTTCCAATTGATCGGTTCCCAGAGTCGACAATCCTCACGTCTGGACTCCCCTCAGATCCTCAGGACCGGAAAGGAGCACCTCTGCGAGAACCTCGTCCGAGCGCGAATTTTCGTAGGGAACTGCGCCTGCTCAGCAGACAGGTTCGTCTACTACTTCTCCGCAACTATATCTAGGTGTATACTCATACTCGAGCCCAGGTCCGGCTTATCTCAATCATAGAATACCCGTAACAGCCCAACAGCAACAGATAATATCAATAAATAAACACCTAAATAGACAAGCAAACAAGCGCTAGGATTGACTCTCTCTTAGGGGACGTTGGATCCCAACATGCATAAGAACTATCGCAGTCCTTAGCAGCCAGGGGACGTTGGATCCCCAACAGATACTCGCATAGGGAACTATCGCAGTCCCCAGCAGAGTCGCCAGCTGTCGCTACTGCGAAAATCGGCGCCGGCTGACAGAAGAGTCGCCACCGTGCGTTATTTATCCCTCAGAGCGGGAAAGGAAACGCTCGAAGTAAACCTCGCAAAAAACGGGGAAAAGGTATGGTCATCGCAACCATAGCCTGGGTTCGGGAGTCGGTTACGCAAGGGGAAGGTATTAGCACCCCTCACGTCCGTCGTACTCGACGGGATCCACGCTTGCTTGGGTTGTCTACTGGATGCAAAACAATCTATCTACGGCTGCTAAATCTAAACGGAAGGGAATTGACTCGATAGAGCGTCGCACTCTATGCCTACGTATTCTCAAGAGAGAAAGTCAGAGTCAACGTAGTTCGGGACTACAGGGAAAATTGGCTCGCCAAGACCTCGCGTCTTGTGCCTACGTACTTCCACTAGATGGAAGATCAGAGCTTTACGTAGTTCAGACTAACTACGGCTAAACAAACATTCTCACACAGCAGTGAGAAAAACAACTGGCTTCACAGGGTCGGGAACCTATGGTCAAAACTATGGCTGAGTCTCAAATGCACTTGGGCAAGAGAGAAAAAGGGTACTCAATTAATCGTCAGCGGGAAAGTCTCGATCGCACAGCCGCGAGAGAACAAAAGTTAGTCGTTAGTGTGCTCGCTAGGACATCGCATCCTATGCCTACATATCTTCGTCTGGTACGAAGAATCAGAGCAGCTGTAGTTCGGCTACTATCGGGACCACAGCTCAAATCTCGTTTTATTAATCTCTGAAAAAATGATTACAATGAGTGGATACTGAAAATAATCTCCTAGGAAACGCTATCCTATTCTATCCTGAAAAATCGAATGAAAATAGCCCCCTAACAAATGGGCCTCTATTTCTATCCCTAAAAGGAAAATAACTTCTATGAAAAACCTAAAAGAAAAATGCTTTAAAAATATTAAACCTACTTTTAATATTTTTTCTCTTTTTTCTCCTTTTCTCTTTAACATATTTTTTCCTATTTCTCCAAATATTTTTCTCCATTTTTTCCACAAATATTTCTCTATTTTTCTTCACAATATCTCTCTATTTTTTTCTCACAATATTTCTCTATTTTTCTTTCTTTTGATATTCCTCCTTTTCTTTTCAAAATATTCTTTTCTTTTCTTTTTTTCACAATATCATTTTTCTTTATTTCTTTTCTTTTTCTATGATTTTTTCTTATAATATTTCTTTTCTTTTCTTCAAATTCTTTTTCAATCTTTTTTTCTATATTTTTTCATATATATTCTCTCTTTTCACTTCTTTCTCTCCCCTTTTTTTTTGTATAACAAGTAAAAAATAAAGAAATAAAAAGAGGAAGGAAAATAAAGGGGCTGGGGGGTGCAGTCCATACAAGGGATTACAGAAAAATAAAAAAACTGGGATGCTTGGGCCCAGCCCAATTCCTTCAAAAAAACGCTGGGGGGTGTTGTGATCAATATGGGGCGTCTGGCAAGACAAATTGGGGACTTTGTTGGGTCCAGCCCACTCTCCCCAAAAAACGTGAGGGCGTGGCTCCAAAAAAAGGATGACTGGGCCTGAGGCCCACGGTCCATCCTCTCCTTCTCCCTCTCTCCATTCACTCAGGGTTTCTGAAAACCCTAGATTTTCCTCTCAGCCTTCAGCGCCGCCGTCCACTTCTCACTGTTCACTCTCAGCCTCTCCCTCTCCCTCCATTCTCGTTCCTCTTCATCTCAGTCTCTGGGAACTTCCTCTCCTCATCCTTCGTTGTCAGCTTAGCTCCATCTCCTTCGAACCTCATCATTGCCTACAAACTGCAAGCGGCCAAACGAAACCAGTAGAAATCAAGACAAATCAAACATTTGAAAATCTGTTCGTGAATTCGTAGATCTTGATGGAGAAAGCTGATGAAGAGAGAAGCTCAGTGGAGATCTTGAAGGAGATTCGTTGCACGTGTGATGAACTTCGCTCTGAAGATTTCTGGAAAAATCTTGAAGAACTGCTGGAGGTTTGTTGAAGATCATGATGACGAAGATTTGCTGATGCAAGTTCTTGTTCTGGAAAGTTGTTCTTGCGGTGGTTGAAGATCGAATCTGGAAAAAACTGGGGATCCTGATTAGCAAGATGAACATTGATGATTTCTTGAATAAGATTCTGTAGAACGATGATGATATTGTTAGGTTTGTGAAGAACAATCTGAGAAGACGTTGATGATTGAAGATTTTTCTGGAGATGAAGATAGGAGGCGCTTTCTGGAATTTCTGGATTTCTGAGATTCTTGATGAATCTCTATGAAGATCTGGTTGAACGCATGATGGTGCTTGAAGAATTTCTGTGTTTCTGATGAATCGGTGGTGGTTTCTGGAGATCGGGGATGGTGATGATGAAGATCAAGGAGATGAAGATGAAAAGTGACCGGAATCTGGAGAGTTTGAGTTCTCCGGTGACGGTTGGTGGTGGCCGCCGGCCATGCAGGCCGGCCGGCGGTAGCTTTCAGGCGAGGTTCTGTGGGTGCGACGCGTGGTGGAGAAAGTGGAGGGAGTGTGTGCATGTGGGACGCGTGTCCCACGCGTGGCTGAGAGAGAGAGAGGGTGGTGATACGTGGCGTGCTGAAATGAAGCGAAGTGGGACCATCTCTCTGCCAACACGTGTCAGCTTGTATTTAAAGCCCTGAGAAAATCTGGAACTTTCTGGAACGTACTGGTGTTTGCTGGAATGTGCTGGACGCTTGTGGATGATTCTGGACGAAAAACCCCAATTGCTGAATCAAAAAACAACAAAAACCAAACTGGGCCTCCACTACTGGCCCAAACGAAAAAACTTTAAAAACTACACTAGCCCAATTAATCAATTACTAATTCTGAATTAAATCTAAAAACTCTATTAAACTAATTAACTCCTAAAACTCAATTAACTATTAATCTAATAATACTCTAAAAACTATATTAAATTCTGAAAAATACTATTATTTCTATTTAAACCCTATTTAAAAATTATACTAATATTCTAAAAAAATCCTATATTATTCTAAAATGAAAAAAGCTATTTTAAAATATCTAAAATGCTTAAAAATCTATTTAAAAGAATTAAAACTATTTAAGACCTATTTAAATTCTAATAATATTCTAAAACTAATATTACTATATTATCTAAAAATATAAAAAATCTATTAAAACCTATTAAATCCTAAAAATGAATTTAAAATCTATTATATTCTATAAAATGCTAAAAATTGATTTAAAAAGAATTAAAAATATCAAAAATTCTATTAAATCCTAAAAAATGATTTAAAAACTATTTAAACCCTAAAAAATCCTATAAAAATCCAGAAAAATCACCATAATTCCCAGAGGGACAAAATGAGCACCGAACGACACAAAAATAATCGGTAAAAATAAACGGGCACCGAAATATCCCAAAAATCGATTCTACTGGTCAAAAACACCTGAAACACGAGACGGGAGCTGTGATCCCTGATAAAATCAATACAGATGAAAAATGCAATGTATGCGATATGCAGATGCGAATGCGGTTATGCGTCGAAACATCGAGCCAAATGCGAGACCCGGTTGGTCAAATTTTGGGGTGCAACAGCTGCCCCTATTCAAGCGGCTTCGACCTGAATGGGTGAAGAGCGCTCAGCCTTCAAACATTCAAGGTAGATGACGGTTGAATACAAATGGAACCCTGAAATTTGCCAACCGCGAGAATATACTGCAAAACTGCTTGAGAAATAGCTTCCAATAAACTGAAGTTTGGTTGTAACGGCAACATCTGGTCAATTTTCTGATAACATTTTCTTCTCATTTTCAACACCTGTGTGACGCCACAAGTATTGAAATAATGCTTCATAAAGCAAACACCTTGATTCCCATCTCTCTCATGGGATCAAATCTGGTCAACTCACAGTTCAATGCGAACTTGAGGACAATTCTCCTGGGGAATTCTGAATGGAACTGCCTGGCACCTGTTTTGACAAAGGGGGCAGCTTCAGAAGTCTGATATATGTCAATCTTTGTTGTTGTTGTTGTTTTTTTCCGATGCTGACGTAACAACCAAATGAAGAATCACTCCGCTGGGGAAGACGAGAAGCTGAACCACACAACTCTGCAGGTGAACAAACTTGAAATCCAATAGGTAACCATCCTGGTCTATGTTTCGACATGCGTATGCTTGATAATGATGCAACGCCCTATATGACATGGATATGCTATGCGTTCTGTTTGAAAATGCGATGCCCAGACGGCATGGATATGCTATATGCTTGTATAAATGCAATGACTATATATGCAAATGCTAATGCAGGCTCGAGCTGCCAGAGAACACCAGGTCTGAAAACCACTTGGCAACATAAATGCCGAAGGAAACGTCAACTCTACTGGGGATGACCTGAAGTCACAGCACCATCTCAGCAAAATAAATGCTGGAAACGAGAAATCAAACCCGCTGGGGATAACCGCCCTGCTGGAGAAATGAAAAGGCAACCCTGCTTGACGACTTCACTGGGGAAAGAAAGACAACTCTGCTCGGGAATGCTCTCTTCAAACCATTAGCAACTGATTGCGCTCTGCGGGGATTGACCCGAACTGAGGTTGATTACGCGCAGCACACTGCTGGAAATGCTCCTACTATCAAGGATGTCAATCTTAATCTGCTGAAGATACTCCTGATCCTACTCTGATACGGGGTAAAAGACAATCTCGACTCTTCCGGGTATAATAAGCAACTTTCATCTGCTGAAGAGCGGCAATTCTGATTTGACAATATCCACAAGGAATTCAAATATTACTCGAAGTGCTGGCATCCGTCGAGCTTCGTATCGGGGAACATGACAACATGCGGGTCATTGGGAAATACTGTGTCAGATACCTTTAGATTTTTTTTTTGTTTTTTTTTTTGTTTGTTTTTCTTGGTTTAGAATAAACATGGATTATGTACACAGTGGAAGATATGGAAACACTAGACGAGAACTAGCATTCAAAGGTAAACTACCAGGCGAGAACTGATAGGAAAATAGGTTAGGAAAATTGATTTTTGTGTTTTGAACATCAGACGAGGCTGACTGGATAACAGACTAAGGTATAGACAACCAGGCGAGAACTGGCTGAAAGCTAACGTACACCAGGCGAGAACTGGCATAACACTTGAAGAAACGGTGACCAAACGAGAATTGGTTACCAATAAACTGCACCAGGACGGGAACTGCTGCTTACAATAAACTGCACCAGGACGGGAACTGATGCTTACGAAAGGGTGGGCCAGACGAGAACTGGTTACCGATTTGCCAGGAGAGAACTGGACTTTAGAAATGACTGGTTACTGACACGCAACAGGTTTAAACTGCAGGATAATGATCCAACGACAACAAGATCTTCTTATTTGAAAGGTTTTCGATAAGGGTATTGACATGATTCCCCGATACTCAACTCTGGCTGGGGATAAACAAGCGGGCTTGAATGACTTGCCCCTGGTACATTCAGCTGGGGGATAAAAGACTGGCTTGCACAACTTGCCCCAGTACAATGCACCTTGCCCCAATCTAACTCTTGGGAATACCTGCTCCGAACAACTTGCTACGAGAAGACTTCGAGAATACTTGCCCCGACATCTGCACGACAAAAGAATTCAATCTCCAATTAAACACCTAACAACCCAGTTGATTAGCGACTCAACCCGATCTGATTATCCATTGGAAGCATCTGCTTTCAAATCTCAGCGCTATGCATAACTGCCCCTGATTGGCTCTCAAGAAGATTCACCTCTTGATTAACTGCTTCTCAAACAACTGCCCCTGCTCAACTGAAGCTTCGGGACTTGTCCTCAGACTGACTGATACTGAACTTACTGGAAGATAATGCCCCTGATTCACAAGGCTTCACAACATACACCATTCTGGTTCAGACTGCTGGATTACTCAGTCCCGCTCGATTATTTTCTGCTGGAATTTCTTTCATGCCAACTACTAACCTGCAATTAAAATCGTCTGTTCACGAATGGTAATCTTAATGCAGTGCTCCTGCAGATTTTGAAAAATTTTGAGCTGTCACTCATTTACATGCATGTGATGATGAGTGACGAATGAACCAAAGTTCAAACGCAGTGCTTACATGGTCAGTGAAAATACAACAAGGATGTGACTAGCAAGTCAAGAAGGAGTCAGGTTACTCAACCTTATCGTAATGCGCTTCAGACTAACCCTACCTCAATTAGGTCTTTTGAGGGTTGTATCGTGGTCGGGTTCACGGTTCGTGAAACAAAGGATATTTGGCTCAAATTTTGATTTGTACCCACCCCTTCTACGTGATGATCTCCGATCCTAAGGTTCAGTTAACCTGGCACAAGCACTCGCCTCTTCGAGAAGTATGTTGAATGGTAAGAACCACAGTTAAGGAATTCACAAGCTTTTCTTCTAGAGTGATAGTTACTCCTTCTCCGCTTTCGGTGTTTGTGTACACGACTTTGTGATTTGCTGGGGAAAATTTTCTTTTTAATCCCCTTTTCCATTCTTTTGATTCCCTAATTTTTGCCTGGACTGACTCATTTTGAGTTCTTTTCGATTTTTCCGATTTCTTTTGAAGTCCAGCGGGATGCCCTAATTTTTGCCTAAGTATTAGCTTTCTCATCTTTTCTTTCTTTTTACTTAGCGGGCTTTCTTTCTTCTTTCTTTTGGAACAAAGTCGTGTGACACCGGTTGTCTTGATTGCTCCGAAAGGATTGTAACTGTCTCACTCCTGATTGGTGAGGTTTGACCTCTTGAAAGGTATAAACTGATTGGTCCTCGAAAGACAACACTCCTCTGCAAGACTTGAATGCTCGGTCAAGCTAACTGACAACTACCCTGCCCCGGGTTAAGATGTGAGGGTTTATAAGTCCGAAAAAACTTCTACTTCCTGGCTCGAAGTGGTTAACAAGGGACTAACTCCTTATATCTCCAGTGTTTGGGGAATTTGAAACAATGCCTTGTACGTCATCGGTACGGTCTTATCTGAAAGCATACAATCATTGATTATGAGTTTCAGCTTCGTCATCCTCCCTCCTAACTTTGCTAGTCACAGCGAAAAAATGGAGTGAATAAAATGCAAGTGTCAGTGCAATGCAATAAATGAGCGACAGCGACATAATTAATTCAGAAAAATGCATAGTCACTTTATTATTATCACCATTCAAAACATACAATGTTTAAAGCAGGTAGTAACTAACAGAAAAAGAAACTACAGATGCAAATGCTATAAAGGCTTGAGAACTGCCACTGCTGAGGCGCCTGCCTGTCTGAACCACTGGCTTTTGCTGGGGAATACCATCCGAATCTACGAGCTTAGACAGCTGAGGGGTTGGGATGAACAAACAGAAACCCTTCTCGAAAGGAAATGCGATCCTGATCAATCAACTGCTGTACCTTCGCCTGAAATGCTTTACAATCTTCGGTTGAATGCCCCGGAGAGCCACCATGATAACCACACTGAACATGGGGATTGTACCCAGGAGGGTACGGTTCTGGAACTGACTTAAGAGTTTTCGGCTCCACCAAAGACTTCTGGATCAAAGATGGTAGCAACTGGCTATACGGCATCGGCACTGGGTGAGAAGGAGCTTTCCTTCGTTCCAAGTTGTTGCGAGGTCTGTTCTGATTCTGACGCTGATTCTGATAACCTCGGCCACGAGTTCGCTGATTTGCAATGGAAGCGACATAAGGTTCCTGATAGGGTGCCCCAGGCACGGCTGTCTGTTCAGTATAACAAGCCACGGGAGGTACGGATCTCTGATAAGATGATGAACCAACAAAATTCACTGATTCGCTTCGAGGATATTCAATCTTTGGCATGACTGAGTTGATCACAACTTCTTCTTCACTCTGATAGTCACAAGGGTATTCAGTTTCACCAGCTTGATCATATGAAGTAATCTGAATTTTCCCCATTCTTATGGAATACTCAAGGCGTTCTCCTAATGCTACCACGTCAGAGAAACTTGCCGGAATTCCGAGCAATCTTTTGAAGTACGGATATTGTAGGGAATCCACAAACATGCTTGCCAGCTCTTGGTCTAACAGCGGGGGACGCACTCTAGCAGCAAATTCTCTCCATCTCTGAGCATACTTCCTGATAGGTTCATTGATCTCTTGAGACAACTCTTGCAAATGCATGCGATAAGGAGCAATGTCTAAATTGTAATCGTACTGCTTCAGAAAAGCTCTGGCTAAATCCATCCATGAATGGATCTGATTCCTCTCTAACTGCATATACCACCTCAAAGATGCCCCAGTCAGACTATCTTGAAAGCAATGGATCATCAACTTATCATCTCGCGCAAACGCAGTCATTCTTCGACAGAACATCATCAAATGCAGCTTCAGGCAGCTATCTCCCGTGTACTTCTCAAATTTCGGCACTTTGAACTTGTAAGGCAACACCAGGTCAGGAACCAAACACATGCCTACAGCATCCAGGTTGACAGCATCTTTGGCTTTCAAAGCTTTCATTTGCTCTTCCAACACTCGGACTCTTCTACCATCGTCAAGGGCTCTTGGATCTACCATCCCAGCTGCTGGAATATCTCTTTGGTAATTCATCACAGGGAAAGCAACACCTTGATTGTTGACAGGAGGAGGACGCTCATTCTGGGCAACAAACTGCTCATGTCGATCTCGGTTCTCAACAGAAGGCTGTACAACTTGGTCTGCAGCAACGTTGTTCACTTGCGGGAAATCTTCCCTGGAATCATACAGAGGGTTGGACGCCATAGTGAACCCTGTCAGGGTGTTAGGAGACTGGAAATTGCCTTCAGACATGGCTACCAATAATTTTCAGCTGACTTCGACCCTTGATTCTGCTCAAATCTACTCAACCCCTAGGTAGGTCTTCCGCCAATCAACAGCTGCTCAATCCAAACTCCGGGTAATCACCTTCAGGAAACAAAGGCTGGATCAGAACTCTGGCTAGCTGGAGGATGATATGCAATGCAACACTGATATGCATATGATATGCAAAATGCAGCAAACAATGGGACCACAGCCCCCACACAATCTGAATACTACTGCGCTGCTGACGGAGACGCTCTCTGAAAAGAAGACCAGAATAACGGGTAGGTTGGAAGTCAAGTTTCCTGCACAAAAAACCCCCCCACTCACAGGTGTGGACCTATATCTGACAAGGTACGGCATCCTATGCGGTCGTCAGCGTCACAGACTTTCATGAGGAATGATACGATTCCCAGAAGGAGTGGCATCGTCATCTCATGAAGAGGCCTCACTTAGCTGACTTCCAATTGATCGGTTCCCAGAGTCGACAATCCTCACGTCTGGACTCCCCTCAGATCCTCAGGACCGGAAAGGAGCACCTCTGCGAGAACCTCGTCCGAGCGCGAATTTTCGTAGGGAACTGCGCCTGCTCAGCAGACAGGTTTGTCTACTACTTCTCCGCAACTATATCTAGGTGTATACTCATACTCGAGCCCAGGTCCGGCTTATCTCAATCATAGAATACCCGTAACAGCCCAACAGCAACAGATAATATCAATAAATAAACACCTAAATAGACAAGCAAACAAGCGCTAGGATTGACTCTCTCTTAGGGGACGTTGGATCCCAACATGCATAAGAACTATCGCAGTCCTTAGCAGCCAGGGGACGTTGGATCCCCAACAGATACTCGCATAGGGAACTATCGCAGTCCCCAGCAGAGTCGCCAGCTGTCGCTACTGCGAAAATCGGCGCCGGCTGACAGAAGAGTCGCCACCGTGCGTTATTTATCCCTCAGAGCGGGAAAGGAAACGCTCGAAGTAAACCTCGCAAAAAACGGGGAAAAGGTATGTTCATCGCAACCATAGCCTGGGTTCGGGAGTCGGTTACGCAAGGGGAAGGTATTAGCACCCCTCACGTCCGTCGTACTCGACGGGATCCACGCTTGCTTGGGTTGTCTACTGGATGCAAAACAATCTATCTACGGCTGCTAAATCTAAACGGAAGGGAATTGACTCGATAGAGCGTCGCACTCTATGCCTACGTATTCTCAAGAGAGAAAGTCAGAGTCAACGTAGTTCGGGACTACAGGGAAAATTGGCTCGCCAAGACCTCGCGTCTTGTGCCTACGTACTTCCACTGGATGGAAGATCAGAGCTTTACGTAGTTCAGACTAACTACGGCTAAACAAACATTCTCACACAGCAGTGAGAAAAACAACTGGCTTCACAGGGTCGGGAACCTATGGTCAAAACTATGGCTGAGTCTCAAATGCACTTGGGCAAGAGAGAAAAAGGGTACTCAATTAATCGTCAGCGGGAAAGTCTCGATCGCACAGCCGCGAGAGAACAAAAGTTAGTCGTTAGTGTGCTCGCTAGGACATCGCATCCTATGCCTACATATCTTCGTCTGGTACGAAGAATCAGAGCAGCTGTAGTTCGGCTACTATCGGGACCACAGCTCAAATCTCGTTTTATTAATCTCTGAAAAAATGATTACAATGAGTGGATACTGAAAATAATCTCCTAGGAAACGCTATCCTATTCTATCCTGAAAAATCGAATGAAAATAGCCCCCTAACAAATGGGCCTCTATTTCTATCCCTAAAAGGAAAATAACTTCTATGAAAAACCTAAAAGAAAAATGCTTTAAAAATATTAAACCTACTTTTAATATTTTTTCTCTTTTTTCTCCTTTTCTCTTTAACATATTTTTTCCTATTTCTCCAAATATTTTTCTCCATTTTTTCCACAAATATTTCTCTATTTTTCTTCACAATATCTCTCTATTTTTTTCTCACAATATTTCTCTATTTTTCTTTCTTTTGATATTCCTCCTTTTCTTTTCAAAATATTCTTTTCTTTTCTTTTTTTCACAATATCATTTTTCTTTATTTCTTTTCTTTTTCTATGATTTTTTCTTATAATATTTCTTTTCTTTTCTTCAAATTCTTTTTCAATCTTTTTTTCTATATTTTTTCATATATATTCTCTCTTTTCACTTCTTTCTCTCCCCTTTTTTTTTGTATAACAAGTAAAAAATAAAGAAATAAAAAGAGGAAGGAAAATAAAGGGGCTGGGGGGTGCAGTCCATACAAGGGATTACAGAAAAATAAAAAAACTGGGATGCTTGGGCCCAGCCCAATTCCTTCAAAAAAACGCTGGGGGGTGTTGTGATCAATATGGGGCGTCTGGCAAGACAAATTGGGGACTTTGTTGGGTCCAGCCCACTCTCCCCAAAAAACGTGAGGGCGTGGCTCCAAAAAAAGGATGACTGGGCCTGAGGCCCACGGTCCATCCTCTCCTTCTCCCTCTCTCCATTCACTCAGGGTTTCTGAAAACCCTAGATTTTCCTCTCAGCCTTCAGCGCCGCCGTCCACTTCTCACTGTTCACTCTCAGCCTCTCCCTCTCCCTCCATTCTCGTTCCTCTTCATCTCAGTCTCTGGGAACTTCCTCTCCTCATCCTTCGTTGTCAGCTTAGCTCCATCTCCTTCGAACCTCATCATTGCCTACAAACTGCAAGCGGCCAAACGAAACCAGTAGAAATCAAGACAAATCAAACATTTGAAAATCTGTTCGTGAATTCGTAGATCTTGATGGAGAAAGCTGATGAAGAGAGAAGCTTAGTGGAGATCTTGAAGGAGATTCGTTGCACGTGTGATGAACTTCGCTCTGAAGATTTCTGGAAAAATCTTGAAGAACTGCTGGAGGTTTGTTGAAGATCATGATGACGAAGATTTGCTGATGCAAGTTCTTGTTCTGGAAAGTTGTTCTTGCGGTGGTTGAAGATCGAATCTGGAAAAAACTGGGGATCCTGATTAGCAAGATGAACATTGATGATTTCTTGAATAAGATTCTGTAGAACGATGATGATATTGTTAGGTTTGTGAAGAACAATCTGAGAAGACGTTGATGATTGAAGATTTTTCTGGAGATGAAGATAGGAGGCGCTTTCTGGAATTTCTGGATTTCTGAGATTCTTGATGAATCTCTATGAAGATCTGGTTGAACACATGATGGTGCTTGAAGAAGTTCTGTGTTTCTGATGAATCGGTGGTGGTTTCTGGAGATCGGGGATGGTGATGATGAAGATCAAGGAGATGAAGATGAAAAGTGACCGGAATCTGGAGAGTTTGAGTTCTCCGGTGACGGTTGGTGGTGGCCGCCGGCCATGCAGGCCGGCCGGCGGTAGCTTTCAGGCGAGGTTCTGTGGGTGCGACGCGTGGTGGAGAAAGTGGAGGGAGTGTGTGCATGTGGGACGCGTGTCCCACGCGTGGCTGAGAGAGAGAGAGGGTGGTGATACGTGGCGTGCTGAAATGAAGCGAAGTGGGACCATCTCTCTGCCAACACGTGTCAGCTTGTATTTAAAGCCCTGAGAAAATCTGGAACTTTCTGGAACGTACTGGTGTTTGCTGGAATGTGCTGGACGCTTGTGGATGATTCTGGACGAAAAACCCCAATTGCTGAATCAAAAAACAACAAAAACCAAACTGGGCCTCCACTACTGGCCCAAACGAAAAAACTTTAAAAACTACACTAGCCCAATTAATCAATTACTAATTCTGAATTAAATCTAAAAACTCTATTAAACTAATTAACTCCTAAAACTCAATTAACTATTAATCTAATAATACTCTAAAAACTATATTAAATTCTGAAAAATACTATTATTTCTATTTAAACCCTATTTAAAAATTATACTAATATTCTAAAAAAATCCTATATTATTCTAAAATGAAAAAAGCTATTTTAAAATATCTAAAATGCTTAAAAATCTATTTAAAAGAATTAAAACTATTTAAGACCTATTTAAATTCTAATAATATTCTAAAACTAATATTACTATATTATCTAAAAATATAAAAAATCTATTAAAACCTATTAAATCCTAAAAATGAATTTAAAATCTATTATATTCTATAAAATGCTAAAAATTGATTTAAAAAGAATTAAAAATATCAAAAATTCTATTAAATCCTAAAAAATGATTTAAAAACTATTTAAACCCTAAAAAATCCTATAAAAATCCAGAAAAATCACCATAATTCCCAGAGGGACAAAATGAGCACCGAACGACACAAAAATAATCGGTAAAAATAAACGGGCACCGAAATATCCCAAAAATCGATTCTACTGGTCAAAAACACCTGAAACACGAGACGGGAGCTGTGATCCCTGATAAAATCAATACAGATGAAAAATGCAATGTATGCGATATGCAGATGCGAATGCGGTTATGCGTCGAAACATCGAGCCAAATGCGAGACCCGGTTGGTCAAATTTTGGGGTGCAACAGCTGCCCCTATTCAAGCGGCTTCGACCTGAATGGGTGAAGAGCGCTCAGCCTTCAAACATTCAAGGTAGATGACGGTTGAATACAAATGGAACCCTGAAATTTGCCAACCGCGAGAATATACTGCAAAACTGCTTGAGAAATAGCTTCCAATAAACTGAAGTTTGGTTGTAACGGCAACATCTGGTCAATTTTCTGATAACATTTTCTTCTCATTTTCAACACCTGTGTGACGCCACAAGTATTGAAATAATGCTTCATAAAGCAAACACCTTGATTCCATCTCTCTCATGGGATCAAATCTGGTCAACTCACAGTTCAATGCGAACTTGAGGACAATTCTCCTGGGAATTCTGAATGGAACTGCCTGGCACCTGTTTTGACAAAGGGGGCAAGCTTCAGAAGTCTGATATATGTCAATCTTTGTTGTTGTTGTTGTTTTTTTCCGATGCTGACGTAACAACCAAATGAAGAATCCACTCCGCTGGGGAAGACGAGAAGCTGAACCACACAACTCTGCAGGTGAACAAACTTGAAATCCAATAGGTAACCATCCTGGTCTATGTTTCGACATGCGTATGCTTGATAATGATGCAACGCCCTATATGACATGGATATGCTATGCGTTCTGTTTGAAAATGCGATGCCCAGACGGCATGGATATGCTATATGCTTGTATAAATGCAATGACTATATATGCAAATGCTAATGCAGGCTCGAGCTGCCAGAGAACACCAGGTCTGAAAACCACTTGGCAACATAAATGCCGAAGGAAACGTCAACTCTACTGGGGATGACCTGAAGTCACAGCACCATCTCAGCAAAATAAATGCTGAAACGAGAAATCAAACCCGCTGGGGATAACCGCCCTGCTGGAGAAATGAAAAGGCAACCCTGCTTGACGACTTCACTGGGGAAAGAAAGACAACTCTGCTCGGGAATGCTCTCTTCAAACCATTAGCAACTGATTGCGCTCTGCGGGGATTGACCCGAACTGAGGTTGATTACGCGCAGCACACTGCTGGAAATGCTCCTACTATCAAGGATGTCAATCTTAATCTGCTGAAGATACTCCTGATCCTACTCTGATACGGGGTAAAAGACAATCTCGACTCTTCCGGGTATAATAAGCAACTTTCATCTGCTGAGAGCGGCAATTCTGATTTGACAATATCCACAAGGAATTCAAACATTACTCGAAGTGCTGGCATCCGTCGAGCTTCGTATCGGGGAACATGACAACATGCGGGTCATTGGGAAATACTGTGTCAGATACCTTTAGATTTTTTTTTTGTTTTTTTTTTTGTTTGTTTTTCTTGGTTTAGAATAAACATGGATTATGTACACAGTGGAAGATATGGAAACACTAGACGAGAACTAGCATTCAAAGGTAAACTACCAGGTCGAGAACTGATAGGAAAATAGGTTAGGAAAATTGATTTTTTGTGTTTTGAACATCAGACGAGGCTGACTGGATAACAGACTAAGGTATAGACAACCAGGCGAGAACTGGCTGAAAGCTAACGTACACAGGCGAGAACTGGCATAACACTTGAAGAAACGGTGACCAAACGAGAATTGGTTACCAATAAACTGCACCAGGACGGGAACTGCTGCTTACAATAACTGCACCAGGACGGGAACTGATGCTTACGAAAGGGTGGGGCCAGACGAGAACTGGTTACCGATTTGCCAGGAGAGAACTGGACTTTAGAAATGACTGGTTACTGACACGCAACAGGTTTAAACTGCAGGATAATGATCCAACGACAACAAGATCTTTCTTATTTGAAAGGTTTTCGATAAGGGTATTGACATGATTCCCCGATACTCAACTCTGGCTGGGAATAAACAAGCGGCTTGAATGACTGCCCCTGGTACATTCAGCTGGGGGATAAAAGACTGGCTTGCACAACTTGCCCCAGTACAATGCACCTTGCCCCAATCTAACTCTTGGGAATACCTGCTCCGAACAACTTGCTACGAGAAGACTTCGAGAAATACTTGCCCCGACATCTGCACGACAAAAGAATTCAATCTCCAATTAAACACCTAACAACCCAGTTGATTAGCGACTCAACCCGATCTGATTATCCATTGGAAGCATCTGCTTTCAAATCTCAGCGCTATGCATAACTGCCCTGATTGGCTCTCAAGAAGATTCACCTCTTGATTAACTGCTTCTCAAACAACTGCCCCTGCTCAACTGAAGCTTCGGGACTTGTCCTCAGACTGACTGATACTGAACTATACTGGAAGATAATGCCCCTGATTCACAAGCTTCACAACATACACCATTCTGGTTCAGACTGCTGGATTACTCAGTCCCGCTCGATTATTTTCTGCTGGAATTTCTTTCATGCCAACTACTAACCTGCAATTAAAATCAGTCTTGTTCACGAATGGTAATCTTAAGCAGTGCTCCTGCAGATTTTGAAAAATTTTGAGCTGTCACTCATTTACATGCATGTGATGATGAGTGACGAATGAACCAAAGTTCAAACGCAGTGCTTACATGGTCAGTGAAAATACAACAAGGATGTGACTAGCAAGTCAAGAAGGAGTCAGGTTACTCAACTTATCGTAATGCGCTTCAGACTAACCCTACCTCAATTAGGTCTTTTGAGGGATTGTATCGTGGTCGGTGTTCACGTTCGTGAAACAAAGGATATTTGGCTCAAATTTTGATTTGTAACCCACCCCTTCTACGTGATGATCTCCGATCCTAAGGTTCAGTTAACCTGCACAAGCACTCGCCTCTTCGAGAAGTATGTTGAATGGTAAGAACCACAGTTAAGGAATTCACAAGCTTTTCTTCTAGAGTGATAGTTACTCCTTCTCCGCTTTCGGTGTTTGTGTACACGACTTTGTGATTTGCTGGGGAAAATTTTCTTTTTAATCCCCTTTTCCATTCTTTTGATTCCCTAATTTTTGCCTGGACTGACTCATTTTGAGTTCTTTTCGATTTTTCCGATTTCTTTTGAAGTCCAGCGGGATGCCCTAATTTTTGCCTAAGTATTAGCTTTCTCATCTTTTCTTTCTTTTTACTTAGCGGGCTTTCTTTCTTCTTTCTTTTGGAACAAATTCGTGTGACACCGGTTGTCTTGATTGCTCCGAAAGGATTGTAACTGTCTCACTCCTGATTGGTGAGGTTTGACCTCTTGAAAGGTATAAACTGATTGGTCCTCGAAAGACAACACTCCTCTGCAAGACTTGAATGCTCGGTCAAGCTAACTGACAACTACCCTGCCCCGGGTTAAGATGTGAGGGTTTATAAGTCCGAAAAAACTTCTACTTCCTGGCTCGAAGTGGTTAACAAGGGACTAACTCCTTATATCTCCAGTGTTTGGGGAATTTGAAACAATGCCTTGTACGTCATCGGTACGGTCTTATCTGAAAGCATACAATCATTGATTATGAGTTTCAGCTTCGTCATCCTCCCTCCTAACTTTGCTAGTCACAGCGAAAAAATGGAGTGAATAAAATGCAAGTGTCAGTGCAATGCAATAAATGAGCGACAGCGACATAATTAATTCAGAAAAATGCATAGTCACTTTATTATTATCACCATTCAAAACATACAATGTTTAAAGCAGGTAGTAACTAACAGAAAAAGAAACTACAGATGCAAATGCTATAAAGGCTTGAGAACTGCCACTGCTGAGGCGCCTGCCTGTCTGAACCACTGGCTTTTGCTGGGGAATACCATCCGAATCTACGAGCTTAGACAGCTGAGGGGTTGGGATGAACAAACAGAAACCCTTCTCGAAAGGAAATGCGATCCTGATCAATCAACTGCTGTACCTTCGCCTGAAATGCTTTACAATCTTCGGTTGAATGCCCCGGAGAGCCACCATGATAACCACACTGAACATGGGGATTGTACCCAGGAGGGTACGGTTCTGGAACTGACTTAAGAGTTTTCGGCTCCACCAAAGACTTCTGGATCAAAGATGGTAGCAACTGGCTATACGGCATCGGCACTGGGTGAGAAGGAGCTTTCCTTCGTTCCAAGTTGTTGCGAGGTCTGTTCTGATTCTGACGCTGATTCTGATAACCTCGGCCACGAGTTCGCTGATTTGCAATGGAAGCGACATAAGGTTCCTGATAGGGTGCCCCAGGCACGGCTGTCTGTTCAGTATAACAAGCCACGGGAGGTACGGATCTCTGATAAGATGATGAACCAACAAAATTCACTGATTCGCTTCGAGGATATTCAATCTTTGGCATGACTGAGTTGATCACAACTTCTTCTTCACTCTGATAGTCACAAGGGTATTCAGTTTCACCAGCTTGATCATATGAAGTAATCTGAATTTTCCCCATTCTTATGGAATACTCAAGGCGTTCTCCTAATGCTACCACGTCAGAGAAACTTGCCGGAATTCCGAGCAATCTTTTGAAGTACGGATATTGTAGGGAATCCACAAACATGCTTGCCAGCTCTTGGTCTAACAGCGGGGGACGCACTCTAGCAGCAAATTCTCTCCATCTCTGAGCATACTTCCTGATAGGTTCATTGATCTCTTGAGACAACTCTTGCAAATGCATGCGATAAGGAGCAATGTCTAAATTGTAATCGTACTGCTTCAGAAAAGCTCTGGCTAAATCCATCCATGACTGGATCTGATTCCTCTCTAACTGCATATACCACCTCAAAGATGCCCCAGTCAGACTATCTTGAAAGCAATGGATCATCAACTTATCATCTCGCGCAAACGCAGTCATTCTTCGACAGAACATCATCAAATGCAGCTTCAGGCAGCTATCTCCCGTGTACTTCTCAAATTTCGGCACTTTGAACTTGTAAGGCAACACCAGGTCAGGAACCAAACACATGCCTACAGCATCCAGGTTGACAGCATCTTTGGCTTTCAAAGCTTTCATTTGCTCTTCCAACACTCGGACTCTTCTACCATCGTCAAGGGCTCTTGGATCTACCATCCCAGCTGCTGGAATATCTCTTTGGTAATTCATCACAGGGAAAGCAACACCTTGATTGTTGACAGGAGGAGGACGCTCATTCTGGGCAACAAACTGCTCATGTCGATCTCGGTTCTCAACAGAAGGCTGTACAACTTGGTCTGCAGCAACGTTGTTCACTTGCGGGAAATCTTCCCTGGAATCATACAGAGGGTTGGACGCCATAGTGAACCCTGTCAGGGTGTTAGGAGACTGGAAATTGCCTTCAGACATGGCTACCAATAATTTTCAGCTGACTTCGACCCTTGATTCTGCTCAAATCTACTCAACCCCTAGGTAGGTCTTCCGCCAATCAACAGCTGCTCAATCCAAACTCCGGGTAATCACCTTCAGGAAACAAAGGCTGGATCAGAACTTTGGCTAGCTGGAGGATGATATGCAATGCAACACTGATATGCATATGATATGCAAAATGCAGCAAACAATGGGACCACAGCCCCCACACAATCTGAATACTACTGCGCTGCTGACGGAGACGCTCTCTGAAAAGAAGACCAGAATAACGGGTAGGTTGGAAGTCAAGTTTCCTGCACAAAAAACCCCCCCACTCACAGGTGTGGACCTATATCTGACAAGGTACGGCATCCTATGCGGTCGTCAGCGTCACAGACTTTCATGAGGAATGATACGATTCCCAGAAGGAGTGGCATCGTCATCTCATGAAGAGGCCTCACTTAGCTGACTTCCAATTGATCGGTTCCCAGAGTCGACAATCCTCACGTCTGGACTCCCCTCAGATCCTCAGGACCGGAAAGGAGCACCTCTGCGAGAACCTCGTCCGAGCGCGAATTTTCGTAGGGAACTGCGCCTGCTCAGCAGACAGGTTCGTCTACTACTTCTCCGCAACTATATCTAGGTGTATACTCATACTCGAGCCCAGGTCCGGCTTATCTCAATCATAGAATACCCGTAACAGCCCAACAGCAACAGATAATATCAATAAATAAACACCTAAATAGACAAGCAAACAAGCGCTAGGATTGACTCTCTCTTAGGGGACGTTGGATCCCAACATGCATAAGAACTATCGCAGTCCTTAGCAGCCAGGGGACGTTGGATCCCCAACAGATACTCGCATAGGGAACTATCGCAGTCCCCAGCAGAGTCGCCAGCTGTCGCTACTGCGAAAATCGGCGCCGGCTGACAGAAGAGTCGCCACCGTGCGTTATTTATCCCTCAGAGCGGGAAAGGAAACGCTCGAAGTAAACCTCGCAAAAAACGGGGAAAAGGTATGGTCATCGCAACCATAGCCTGGGTTCGGGAGTCGGTTACGCAAGGGGAAGGTATTAGCACCCCTCACGTCCGTCGTACTCGACGGGATCCACGCTTGCTTGGGTTGTCTACTGGATGCAAAACAATCTATCTACGGCTGCTAAATCTAAACGGAAGGGAATTGACTCGATAGAGCGTCGCACTCTATGCCTACGTATTCTCAAGAGAGAAAGTCAGAGTCAACGTAGTTCGGGACTACAGGGAAAATTGGCTCGCCAAGACCTCGCGTCTTGTGCCTACGTACTTCCACTGGATGGAAGATCAGAGCTTTACGTAGTTCAGACTAACTACGGCTAAACAAACATTCTCACACAGCAGTGAGAAAAACAACTGGCTTCACAGGGTCGGGAACCTATGGTCAAAACTATGGCTGAGTCTCAAATGCACTTGGGCAAGAGAGAAAAAGGGTACTCAATTAATCGTCAGCGGGAAAGTCTCGATCGCACAGCCGCGAGAGAACAAAAGTTAGTCGTTAGTGTGCTCGCTAGGACATCGCATCCTATGCCTACATATCTTCGTCTGGTACGAAGAATCAGAGCAGCTGTAGTTCGGCTACTATCGGGACCACAGCTCAAATCTCGTTTTATTAATCTCTGAAAAAATGATTACAATGAGTGGATACTGAAAATAATCTCCTAGGAAACGCTATCCTATTCTATCCTGAAAAATCGAATGAAAATAGCCCCCTAACAAATGGGCCTCTATTTCTATCCCTAAAAGGAAAATAACTTCTATGAAAAACCTAAAAGAAAAATGCTTTAAAAATATTAAACCTACTTTTAATATTTTTTCTCTTTTTTCTCCTTTTCTCTTTAACATATTTTTTCCTATTTCTCCAAATATTTTTCTCCATTTTTTCCACAAATATTTCTCTATTTTTCTTCACAATATCTCTCTATTTTTTTCTCACAATATTTCTCTATTTTTCTTTCTTTTGATATTCCTCCTTTTCTTTTCAAAATATTCTTTTCTTTTCTTTTTTTCACAATATCATTTTTCTTTATTTCTTTTCTTTTTCTATGATTTTTTCTTATAATATTTCTTTTCTTTTCTTCAAATTCTTTTTCAATCTTTTTTTCTATATTTTTTCATATATATTCTCTCTTTTCACTTCTTTCTCTCCCCTTTTTTTTTGTATAACAAGTAAAAAATAAAGAAATAAAAAGAGGAAGGAAAATAAAGGGGCTGGGGGGTGCAGTCCATACAAGGGATTACAGAAAAATAAAAAAACTGGGATGCTTGGGCCCAGCCCAATTCCTTCAAAAAAACGCTGGGGGGTGTTGTGATCAATATGGGGCGTCTGGCAAGACAAATTGGGGACTTTGTTGGGTCCAGCCCACTCTCCCCAAAAAACGTGAGGGCGTGGCTCCAAAAAAAGGATGACTGGGCCTGAGGCCCACGGTCCATCCTCTCCTTCTCCCTCTC